>JAFBJS010005441.1:218597-265173 GCA_016785265.1 Paraplagusia blochii
CACTGCTTCCTTCACTGTTTCCTTCACTGCTTCCTTCACTGCTTCCTTCACTGTTTCCTTCACTGTTTCCTTCACTGTTTCCTTCACTGCTTCCTTCACGCCACACCAGCTCAGTATGTGACGCTATGATTCAGCGTCCGTTAACCTTCAGTCTCTGCTCCGTATCCATGGTAACTGTGGACTCAGACAAACATAATGAGTTGTCCCTGCTTTCATCCTTGTTTCCGTGGAGACAACAGAGCAGCATGGATCCTGTCCTTTAGAAGAGGCAGAGAAGAAAGAATGAATGAATGAATGAATGAATGAATGAACACTGGTGAATATCCATTCAACTCGTCTCTGTCTCTGTCTCTGTCTCTGTCTCTGTGTCCTCTGGGAGGCTTCGTTCATATAACATAAAAATCTTTTTTTTTTTAGTTGACGTGATTTTCCAGATGATCTGTGTTTGGACCCGAAGCCTCTTAGTCCAGGTCTGTCAAACCCACTGTGGTTCTGGTCGGTCCGACTGAGGCCTGTCCAAATTAAAGTCCATGTTTCCTTCTCCTGTTAAGGAACTTATTCACATTTAGTCTCTCCATCTGTTTATTTGAAAACAACTGGCAGGAATTGAGGAAAGACACAGATCTTCTTCCACAGCTCTGAGCCTCTTTTAGTGTCCATGGTGTTTATCAGTGACTTGGGGACATGAATTCCTCCCCTCCTGTCCCCCTCTATGACCTCAGCCCCTCATGTCAAGAGTTTGAAGACAGTTTTTGTTGAATGTATCCTGACTTATCTATTTCTTTGTGTCTTCCAGACGTCCCTGTCCTTCCAGGTGTCTCTGAACGAAGACGGTTTGATCGTGGCAGCTCTAGAGGGCAGTGACCTGCGGGACAACGTCACAGCGTACGGTGCCCAGCTCTCTGGAGAACCTCGGTTCTTGGTCTACGAGTTCACCAATGGCAGTGAACCGCTGCTCATCAACACGTCCTTCCACGGTCTGTGCTACAGCGTGGGACTGGTACTGAGGCAGGGACCCGCCTGGACCAGACCCCTGAGATCTGTACCTGTTCTGACAAGTGAGGACTCCTTCATCTACCTGCAGCTGGATCATCTTCTCACTCCCAACAAATGTGTTGTTTTCTCTTCTGTCTCTTCTGTCTCCTCAGAGCCACTTCCTGTCACCAGTGTCCAGATCCTGGACTACAAAGACTCCCCAGAGACGGGTGTGGTGTTTCACATCGAGTCTCCGAGAGGAAACGTCTTCAGCAGAGTCAACATCAGCTTCACTGAAGGACAGGAGAGACGATACATGCTGTATAAAGGTGGGAGACCGACGGACAGATAAATATCACCTAATGGACAAAGTGTCCAATCATCCAGACTTTGTCCCTGTGTCTTCACAGATTTCTTCCAGGGGAAGACGGTTTTCAAACACTGGTTGCCGGGTGTGTGTTATCAGAACGTCACCTTTCAGCTGATCTCAGAGGCGACGGTGTCACAGACGCCGCTGGTGTCACACAGTGATGTCACACACTCACCTGCTCATCACAGGACAGGTGAGAAGAAAGGCTGATGAAACCACACTCTTCTTCTCATGGACAACAAACTAGTTAATGTTTCTGCTCCTCCTCCTCCTCCTCAGTGCCCCTTCCTCCTCTCAACATTTCCCATAAGATCGTCCTCCTGAGCCCGGGCCTGGGTCTGGGCCCGGGCCCAGCTGAGTCATCAGACACAGACGTTCTCCAGACCAACCAGGAGAACGCTCGCTCCTCGCGTCAAGCCCGGGACATCTCTCAGATGCAGGAACAGGAAGAGGAGACAACTTCGGAGGAGGCGTCCGACGCCTACACTCAGGTTCCCGTTGACGTCACGGAGCCTGAAGGCACCGAGGCGGACGTCGCCCCGAAGGAAAACCAGACGGACCCTGGGAGCAGCTGGTCCAGTCTCACCACATCCCCAAGTAATCTGCAGGAGGAGGAGGAGGAGGAGGAGGAGGAGTTTGTCAACGCTGTTGTGCCCGAGTACGAAGACTCCAACGAGCCCGGCTCAGCCATGGGCGTCCCGGCCGAGGCCGCGGTCCTGCCCACCAAGTTGCCACCGGTCCTGCTGGAGCTGCGCTGGTTGGCGCCCAGAGCGCCCACCAGCTACGATGGCTTCAACATCTACATCTACAGAGACGGTGAGAACGACGACGGCGACGGCGACGACATCAATGACCTTTAGAGTCAAAGTAAAAGTGCGATCCGTGTGAGAACGTTCTCCATTGGTTCCTAGGGAACTCCACCGAGACGGCAACCGTGGATGAAAACACCCACGAGTTCTTCGCAGAACTCACTGATCCAGGAACGTACCACGTCCACGTGACCACGCTGAGCTCGGCCGGGGAGTGTGAGGCCAGAGAGAGCGGCGCAGACACGGGCTTCACCTTCTACCTCAGTACGAGAAACATCATCATCATCATCATCATCATCATCAAACATAAATGCTTTTTGATCCTGACTTTCCTTGATGGAACCTCTGAGGGGTCTGAAAGTGTTCTGGTTCCAGGTCCTGATGGTGAGCTGATGGAGGAGCTGAGAGAACGTCCTCAGGGCGTCAGCGTCCGTCTCCTGGACTCCAGCAAAGCTGCGGTGTCCTGGAGCCCGTCTTCTGAGAACCACAACGGCAGCCTGGTCTCCATCATCTCCACCACCTGCCTGAAACCCAGCGTGGGCCAGAGGATGGAGATCACCTACTGCAGCGAGGTGAGCCAACACCTGCTGTCCAAAGATGTCACCCATCGACCTGGGGGGACGAGGTCTTTGTCCAAACAAGCTGGTTCACATACGTGGCCTCGTTGTCATGAAGATTCAGCTCCAGAAAAATCCATTTCTGTTTTCCTTCCAGGAGAACACGACCAGTGAGACCATCGGTGACCTGACTCCGGGCGCTCAGTACCGGGTCGTCGTCTACCACACCAACGGGCCTCTGATCAGTCCGCCCTCCGAGCCCGTCATCATTGACATCGGTGAATATTCCGCTTGGTCATTTTCTCCGTGACCTGGTTGTCCGTGGTGTGGAATAACCCGCTGATGTCTCCCGTCAGAGCCCACCGGTGTGAGGGACCTGGCCGTCTACCCTCTGAGTCCAACGGCCGTGATTCTGAGCTGGCAGCGTCCGTACCACGTGGCCTTCAGGATGTACGTCCTGCAGACCTTCTTCTTCAACCCTGTCACCTTGACATCGGAGTGGACGACCTACTACGAGATCGCAGCCACGGCCTCCATCATCGCGTCCGTGGTAATGCAGCTCAAGGGGAAAAAAATAAGGGGCAGATCCTGTGTGTCTGTCCAGAGACGGCAGAGATGTTCAGAGAAAGAGTTCCAGGACAGAGATAGAGACAAGAAATAACTAGCAGAGAAAAGGACAAGCCCCCCCTGTCTCTGTCTGTGTGTCCCCCCAGAGGATGACGGACCTCCTTCCAGCCTGGTACTACAACTTCCGCGTGACCATGTTGACGTGGGGCGACCCTCCTCTCAGCTGCTGCGACAGCTCCACCGTCAGCTTCGTGACAGGTGACGGCAGGAGGCGGGGACGTCCTGATGTTCTGAATGATCTGGACATAACCAACGCTGGTTCTGTTTCAGCTCCCGAGGCTCCTCACATCACCTCCGTGGATTACTCCCGCGGCCTCCTCTACGTTTGCTGGACGTACGGCGAGCTCTACATCGACCTGTCGCACTCCAGGATCGTGCACTGGCAGGTGGTGGCCGTGGGGAAGAAGGGAGCCGAGAGGAGCCACTCCGTGGACGTGAGGCCCCTTCGTCTGGACACTGACTCGGCCTTGAGCGCGGCGTCCTCTCACCCTCTGATCCTTGTCTCCTGTCAGGTGACCAGGAAGGTGATGCGGGCCAGTCTCCGCCTTCCCCCGGGGGATATTTATAACGTGACTGTGACGGCGTTTACAGAACGCAGCAAGAACACGTCCGCACCAAACATCATCAGACTTGGTGAGACTTTGGTTTTTCTGTGTCTTTTCTGTCCACGTGGGTTGGAGGTGACCAGTTCTTTTGGATGGTCCTGCTCCAGTTGTCTCCAGCTCCTGCCACAGTGTTCAGACTGAAACCACTCCCTCTTTACTTCAGACCCAGCTCCACCCAGGTCCCTGTTTGCCGTCAACACCACCTACTCATCTGTGACCCTGCTGTGGAGCGAGGAGGGCGTGGTCGACCACTACCAGGTGGTGTGTCGCTTCGGCGCCGCGGGGAAAGAGCTGAAGGTAGACAAGTTGAAGTGGTTTTTTGCTGAGTTCTCAAACCCTCGCCCTGCTCTGGGACTTTCACTTCCTGTTCTGTGATGATGTGCACTTTCTTCAACACGTCCCTCTGACGTCCACGGAGTTGCAGCGGGAGACTCGTCAAACCAGTGTCTCGTGTGCTTCTCCAGGCTCGGGAGCTTCAGATGGTGAGCTCACACGTCGTCACCGTGTCCGGTTTGTCGCCGTCTTCCACCTACAACTGCAGCGTCACCAGCTTCAGCTACAACACCTACAGCAGGCCCGCCCACATTTCCATCACCACCGCAGGTAGGTGGCGCCGCCGAGCATCCTTTGGTGACGTGGCACGGTTGTGGCGCTTACTCCTCGCGTCTCCGCAGCCAAGGAGATGAACCCCAGTGTGGCGGCCATCTCGGCCCTTGCCGTCCTCAGCGTCCTGCTGGTCAGTTTGCTCGTCCTCTTCCTGCTCGTCCTGCGCAAGAAGCATCTTCAGATCACCAGGTAACCCTGACCCAGACCATCACCTTGTCGTCCAACGTCCACCACTCCCACGGTTGACGTGGTTGTTTTGTGTTTTTGTGCAGGGAATGCGGAGCCGAAACCTTTGTCAACTTTTCGTCCTTCGAGAGAGACGGGAAACTGCCCTACAACTGGTACGACCCTCTTGTCTTTTCTCACGGCCGCGACCACAATAATCTGCTGGGATTATCGTTAGTCTTAGTGACTTAGAAGGACCGACCGGGGACAGACTAGAACCAGGAGGTCAATGGAACAGCACAGGTTGTGATTCTAGGACAGGTCAGTCCCAGCAGAGCCAGCATCTGTGCTGCCCTGAGGTGTGGTCAGTCACATTAATATAAAGGCTGAAAGACGGTCAGCGAAGGCAGAAGCTCGACTTCCATCTGCTCCTGTTTTGACCTCCATCACTAAACACACGTGTCCATCATGTCTTTTTACTGTGACGGTGGTTGTGTTGACGCTTTGACTGTGCACATGAGCAGAAGAAGAAGGAGACCTGACTGGTGCAGATGATGGTCACAAATTGATCAGAACCAAACTTCTTGGACCTCCTGGAGTTAAGCCCCGGGCCTCCAACGCCGATGATTCCCACAGACCTTCATCTGCACCAGCACTCCAGGTCTCCCACGTTGATGATGTCATGATCATGTTCGTGGTGACCGTCACATGGTCCGGCGTCAGGGTGGACTGTCTAACAGCGAGTCTGAGTCTTCAGTGTCACAGCGAGGACGCCGTGATGTCACAGACTCAGGCCGGAGGTTTGTTGAAAGAACAGAGCAGCCATTGACGTCCAGCAGCGAACAGACTCCTGTTGTCTCTGTGGGACAGACAAGGGGACACTCTCTGAGCGGCTGCATGATGCATTAACTCTGTGTTCAGCACTAATGTGCCACTTTACTAATGGAGCGCCATGTTCTGTCGCCCCCTGCTGTCTGTTTCCTTTATTTTTTTCCCCTGTCTTTGTTATTTGACCCCCTTCAGGCGAAGAAGCCTCTTTGCCTTCCTCACCCTCCTGCCATCCTGCCTTTGGACTGACTATCTTTTGGCTTTTTATATTAATCCCTGGTAAGTAAGCACCTGCTGGCCAGAGCGCAGCACTACAGAAGCCCGTCGCGGCCGCGGTGTTGACCACAGTCATGGTTTCACAGTGGTTTTCATCAAATCCCATGAGTCAGGTTGAAGGTCAGAGCCTGGTGAACATCAGGGCCACAATCTGGAAACCAATGTGTTCAACCAGTTGAAGTTCACGCGTCTCCTAGATGACACCGAACATCTACATCCATCAGGTCCAGACACCACCGCTGTGGTGGTGGCACCGCCAGGATCTGTCACCTGGTCCTAACATGGGATTTGAGGAAACACATGTGCGTGACACCGCGTCAGTGTAGCATGACTGACCGTCTGACCGTCGACAGACAGACCCGGGTGTTTGCATGTCACCCGTTGGTCTGTAGCAGGTAGACGTCGCCTGTGTGTCTGTAGATCCTTTAGTGCAGTTTGATCTGTGTGAGCGTTGACGGGCGTCACCGCTGCATGACGGTGCATGGTGATGGAGACAAACGCTGGAACAGCATGAGACGGTGAAGACAAGTGCTTGGTGGGCATGCTTGATCCCAGGCCCAGGTCTACAGTCGGGCTCAGACTCAGGCTCAGACTGACTGTAGACCGGACTCAGAATCCACTCAAATCGAGGTTTTCCCTCAATTTGAGGTAACGAGAGGTAACAACGAGTGGGTGAAGAAGAACTTTTATTTTGAAGTTACTGTCACCAGAAAAGGTGAGAGAAAAATCTAAACTTGTGTATTTTGTAGGAGCAAGACAGCGTTAAAGAAACGGAGACTAACAAGGTAACCGGACCAAACCAGGACCAGTGACCAGTGACCAGTGACCAGTGACCCACTCTCTGGTTTAGTCCATGTGAACTGGTCTCTGTGTCTGCTGGTTCCTGCTGCCATCAAACCCCTGACTCTCAGCCTTCACTTAAAGAAATGTCTGAACTGAAAGCACGACGTTGGACGAGGAAGTGAAATTTATATTTAGATGAAAAAACAGAAACTAATGAGGAAACTTAGACTGAAGAAAAGGGAAATATCAAAATCAACACAACATGCAACTGCAACACACCCTACTCCTCCACCTCCTCCACCTCCTCCACCTCCTTCTTCTACTCTGACTCCAACTACCTCCATGCCCTTTGTCTCCACTGTCCCTCCTCTGAACATGTCCAAACCATCTCACTCTGTCTCCTCCAAACCTTCCTGTCCGTGTCGTCCCTCTAATCACCTCATTCCTGATCCTGTCCATCCTTGTCTCTCCTGAAGAGGAATTCCTCTTGTGTCCAGTCCAGACGTCCACCTCGTCGTCTGCTCTCACTGCAGATCTGAGAACAACTGCTCACATGACACAGAGAGACAGAGAGAGAAGATCTCACAGGAGAACATTCAGATATAAACATTTTCACATTTGTCTTTGTGTTTACAACAGTAACAACAAGTTGTGTCTTTTTCTGTCCATCTCCAGTCCGGTCCAGCTGGACGACTTTGAGGCCTACTTTAAGGAGATGAGCAAAGACTCAGCCTACAAGTTCTCCCTGCAGTTCGAGGTGCGTTCATCCATCAGTAGGTGGAACACCTGCTCCCAGTGACCACAGTATTCAATGTCATGATGCAGTCAAAGATCATGGGACAAAGACATCTGGACCAGACTTGACTGGAATGTGATGATGTGTTTGAGGAACCGGATTGATTGTACGATTGTTGTTCAGGAGTTGAAGAGCGTGGGTCTGGATCTCAGCCATGATGCAGCAGATCTTCCCGTCAACAGACCCAAGAACAGATACACCAACATCCTTCCCTGTGAGTGACCTCCACGCCTGAAGAAAGAGAAGAAGACAAGAAGACACTTGGTCCAGAAGTCAAGTGAACTTTTTCTTTCTCTGCAGACGACTTCAGTCGAGTCAAACTGATCTCCATGCACAACGATGAAGGAGTGGACTACATCAACGCCAACTACATACCAGTGAGGACCAGTCCAACATCTATGACATGTCTCCAGGGACTTGACTGGATCAATAACATTCATCCATTCACACACACCGGTCCCACCAGACAGTATGAAGATAACAAATACTGCTGCCCCCTGCAGGAAGAGGCTGGTACAGTGCAGGTGGTAGAGATGGCGCCCCCTGCTGCTCGTAAACAGATAGAAAGATGATGGATAAACAAGTCTGGGTATAAGTCAGAAACCTGAAAAAGAGTAAAACACACACACACACACACACACACACACACACACACACACACACACACAGGGAGTGAAGACAATAACGACAGAGAAAAGGTTGAAACAGTGGAGTTGAATTCTTCTCCTTCTCCTTCTCCTTCTCCTTCTCCTTCTTCTTCTTCTTCTTCTTCTTCTCCTCCTCCTCCTCCTCCTCCTCCTCGTCCTCCTCCTCCTCCTCCTCCTCCTCTTCTTCTCCTCCTCTTCTTCTTCTTCTTCTCTTCTTCTTCTTCTCTTCTTCTCTCCTCCTCCTCTTCTCTTCTTCTTCTTCTCTTCCTCTTCTCCTCTTCTCTTCTTTTCTTCTCTCCTCTTCTTCTCCTCCTCCTCCTCCTCCTACTCCTTCTCCTCCTCCTCTCCACTCCTCCTCCTCCTCCTCCTCCTCTTCCTCTTCTTCCTCCTCCTCCTCCTCCTCCGCCCCCTCTACCTCCTCCTCCTCTTCTTTTCTCCTCGTCTTCTTCTCCTTCTTCTTCTTCTCCTCTTCTTCTCCTCCTCCTCTTCTTCTTCTCTTCCTCTTCTTCATCTCCTCCTTCTTCTCCTTCTACTTCTCCTTCTCCTCCCCCTCCTCCTCCTCCTCCTCCTCCTCTCCTCCTTCTTCTTCTTCTTCTCCTCCTCTTCTCCTCTTCTTCTCTTCTTCTCTCCTCCTCCTCCTCTTCTCTCCTCCTCCTCCTCCTCCTCTTCTCTTCTTCTTCTCAGGGCTACAAACACTCTAAGGAGTACATCGCCACCCAGGGTCCACTGCCGGAGACACGAAACGACTTCTGGAAGATGGTCCTGCAGCAGAAGTCTCCCATGGTGGTGATGTTGACGCAGTGTAACGAGAGACGCAGGGTTGGTCTCACTCTGGCCGCAGGTCTCACCGCCGCCGTCCGGTCTCACGCTCCGGTTCAGCCCCAACCTCTGCTGTGATTTCAGGTGAAGTGCGACCACTACTGGCCCTTCACAGACGAGCCCGTCATGTACGGAGAGATCAGCGTGGAGATGCTGACGGAGAGCGAGTCTCCAGAGTGGACCATCAGGAAGTTCAGGCTGGGATACGTGAGTTCTTCATCCTGAGGAGACCTTTCTTACCACATCCTCCTGGCTTCCTGGTTCTTCTTCTCTGCTCCAGCCCAGGAGACAAAAGACGGTGCTGTATTTACACTGACGCTATTTTGTCTCTGCCGTCGCCACCTACAGGCCGACGAGAGCTGCGACGTCCTCCACCTGAACTACACGTCCTGGCCCGATCACGGCGTTCCCACGGTCAACGCCATCGAGAGCATCCTGCAGTTTGTCCATATCGTCCGTCAACAGGCGAACAGGACCAAAGATCCAATCATCGTCCACTGCAGGTCAGCAGACACAGAGCAGAGACAGATCCATGTCCACTGTTCACTTAGTTGGACATTGGGGCCAAAACCTGTAAAGATTTTGTTGGTTAGTCAGTTCCTCCTGTCTCCGTGGCCACATCAGCACTGGAGTCTTTCTTCTCCTACTGTCTTCCTACGGTGGTGAGACCAGCCATGATGGATGGATTAGAGACAGAAGACAGGAGACAGAGCTGGAGGTGGAGGAGTTAAAGAGAGAGACAAGGATGGACAGGATCAGGAATGAGGGACATTAGACAGGAAGGTTTGGAGAAGATAGATTGAGATGGTTTGGACATGTTCAGAAGAGGGACAGTGGAGACACGTTGGTAGAAGATGGAGCTACCAGGTAGGAGACAAAGGACATGGAGGTAGTTGGAGTCAGAGTAGAAGATGGAGAGAACAGGGGGAGATGGAGCAGGAGGAGTCACTGTGGAAACACCTGAAGAAGAAGATGATGAAGAGGAGACCAGACCAGAGGAAGAAGAAGAGGAGAAGAAGACATGAACAATGAATCCAATGTTTCGTCCTGTTTTCATCTGCGTCTCAATCTTTGAGGAAAGTTATGACAAAGTGATAAAGTTGAGTCCAGCAGGTCTTTGTGGTCAGGGTGTGGTCTTCCAGCTCAGCTCCACCTCAGGCTAACAGTTACTCTGTCTCTGTCCCCGTCTCCTCATCAATCAGCGCTGGAGTGGGCAGGACTGGGACGTTCATCGCTCTGGACCGTCTCATGCAGCACATCAGAGAACACGAGTACGCAGACATTCTGGGGATGGTTTCAGAGATGAGGTCCCACCGTCTGTCCATGGTCCAGACCGAGGTGAGGAGATCAGGTGACGTCGACATGAACTGAAAGGGACATCCCTGAAATGTCTCCGTCTCTGGTTTGTTTCAGGAACAGTACGTCTTCATCCACCAGTGCGTCCTGCTGATGTGGCAGAAGAAGAAACAGCAAACCATCACCTCTGACGTCATCTACGAGAACGCCAGCAAGACATAAGGACGTGCTCGTGGACCTTCTCCGACACGTCCTCCGTGCAGACCTCCAGGGGTCTGTCTCCGGCTGAAGAGGAAGAGGAAGTGCTTCATGGTCAGAATCTACAAACCCGCCTCCCCACATGTTGACAACACCAGAGAACTAAAAAAAACTGTTTTTGTTGAGAACCCACAGGCGCTGGGTGCTGACTGGACATTTGTCCACAGCAGCGTTTGTCTTTGTATTTTTTAATCTCCGTCTTCATGGCGTGGTCTCCGTGTGGTCGCTCCACTGCCAACGTAGAAAAACCAGATTTTACGACTCGCACCTGCTCCAGTCTGACCGTTCACTGCCAGGAGGGCGGCGCCAAACACGCATCCATCCAGTGACCATCCCAGACATTTTTTTTAGGTTCCGGGTCAAACACGGGTCTCCAGGTTTCACGATCAAACGTCTGCACAAGAACCTAAGGCACCAGAAGAGTTTGGATCAGAACATCCCAGGCCCAGTCAGGATTGGATTCACTGTTGTTGCTTCTGATTCTGCTGCCGTTTGGATCCTGGGAACCTCCTGCAGACGACGGAGGAGCCGTCGCCTCCACCCAATCCACCCAATCCACCCATCATTTCTGAAGCTGCTCTATTTTCACTCGCTGGTTTTTGCTGATGCCCCGACTTCTTCTGGCTTCAGGTGATTTGGTTGAATTTCTATGAAATGTTCTGAAGTCCCAGCCCACGTCCAGGTTCCACCACCAGTTGAAGACCTGGAGTTGACGATGTTAGGGTTGGACCGCAGTGTAACTCAGACCTGGCCTCAGGTTTGACCAGGGTCTAGGGTTGGATCGTTAGAACGGTGGTGGACGGAGACTCGTCCATGTCTCTCCGTCTTTCGCGCTTTTTTCTACTGAAGATTTTTGAGGACAGAAAGTCTTTGTTTCTCTCACCGTAGCTGAACAGACGAGACGGTGGAGCAGAGGCCAGAGGTGGAACCCAGAACCTTTTGCTTCATTCTACTTGTTGTTATCAAAATAAAAGCACAGGTTCTCTTCAAAATAAAAGCACAAACTGAATTAAGAGAAGGAAGAAGACCAAGGAATGGAGACAATTCTAAAAGCTCGTGACTCTGTTACCATGGTAACGCGCACACACACATGCAGACAGAACTTCCAGAGGAGGACACCTGAGCCTGAGGTCACATGATCACTGCATGCCAACTGTCCAGTGTGGACGTCATTCTTCTTTTCCACTGTAGGAGAAGGAAGTAGATGTTTGTGAAACTGCGCCTCCACCTGGATGTTCCAGGACCAAACAGGTTCATCGTCACTGTCTCCTTAACAAATGTGTGCAGAAGAATTGAATTCCTGGAAACGATTCCTTCCTGATCCGATTCACCTTGATTCACCCAGATTGAAGAAGAACTTCCTAGGAAGGCGTCAACGGACAGGACTTTGGAAAGTTCTTTCAAAGTCCTCAAATATCCAGAACCGGGTCAGAACTTTACGACGCTGTTCTCAATGTTTCATTGTGATTCCTGTGGTTTTGATGACGCCTCGTCTCCAAACTGGGGAAGGTCTGAAGCTTCAGTGTGGACTGGTGAACATCCTTCATCTCCGTGGCCTTCTGGTTCTAACACCCAAACTCTGGTCCTGGTCCTGAGGTCCTGACCCCTGAGGGTTCGGTTCCTTGGTTCCTCGCTGTTTGTTTTAAGAAAGTAACAAACGCCTCTTTGTCATCAAATCCACTGTACATATGACTGACCACTCCCACTGATTGACCACTCCTTCCTCTGATTCACCCCTCCTCCTTCTGATTGACCACTCCCACTGACTGACCACTCCTTCCTCTGATTCACCCCTCCTCCTTCTGACTGACCACTCCCACTGACTGACCCCTCCCACTGACTGACCCCTCCTCCTTCTGACTGACCCCTCCTCCTTCTGATTGACCCCTCCTCCTTCTGACTGACCACTCCCACTGACTGACCCCTCCTTCCTCTGATTGACCCCTCCTCCTTCTGACTGACCACTCCTCCTTCTGTTCCCACTGGTCACTGCAGAACTTTTCCTGTGGTTTCTTTCTTTAGGAAAGGTTGTGAGTTTGACCCTAGTGGACTTTTTGGACGTCCTCACTGCAGACGTGGACGTTTCCTTCAGAACTCTGGTCATTGGACTTTGGCACGAAACAGGGGAGGGGGAAGTGCAGCGACCTTGAACTCTCCTCCCATTTCTTTCTCTTACTTAGTCTGTTGTCAACGTTGTGCGTCATTAGTGCCATTGTTGTACTTTGTGTCTCCTCACCTTGGAGGACGATCATGTTTTGGATCCTTGTTACAGAGTTTTAATGTGTGTGTGTGTGTGTTGGAAAAAAATAAATTGTTGCAAATCGCGTGTGTGTGTCTCTCTCTGATACAGGGTGGGGACAGGGGACATGGGACGGGGGACGACACCACGCTTGGGTTAACATCTCCCAAAACCGTGTGGTTCTGGAAAAAGCCCAGCAGCTGGTGGACAGGAAGTAGGCGTCAGGGGCGTGGACACAGAAAAAGCTGTGATTTGATTGGTCGAACTCTGGACCGAGCTTCTGTCCCTTCAGTCCTCCTGCTTCTGGGAACTTTTTCCTCTTGGTTAGTGTGTCCCTCACAGCAGGGTTATCTACAAAGGTAACTCTCTTCAAAGGCCTGGGTCAAGGCTGAAGACTGAAGTCCTGGGGAGTTGGACTAAAAGAGTCCTGAGTCCAGTTTACACCCATGGGGTTCTAGGAGGGGAGAACAGAGACTCAGGGGACATGAGGTCCTTGGACAAATGTGTATGTCCTTAGGAAATAAGTTATAAAGGAAAGAAAAGAGGGGGAGGGTCGGGGGGGGGGGGGGGGGGGTGTGGCCCCGGGGGCGGGGGGGGGGGGGGGACGTTGGACCACAGGACCATAACTAGGAAGGTCACCTGTAGGCTACCATGGACAACAAGGTAAGGTCTTCAGTCTAGAGACAGTGTCTGTCCCCCTGGCCTGGAGCCGCCGGCAGGTGGTTCCATAGATAGAAGACCATCTGAAGGCTTTGGATCCAAATCTACTGTAGATGTAGAGCTTTTTAGAACCACGAGAAGGTCTGGACCTAAGGAACTAAAAGTTCTAGTGGGTTTCATCAGTTCCACTGTATAGGAGGGTTCCAGACCAGACCATGGAGAACCTTCTTCACACTGTGACCATCAGACTCAGAGACCGTGGGTCCAACCATCCAACCATCTTCTCATGTCTGTGGTCACCGCTGACGTAGACAAGTTCCCCATGGTTTCACTGCTGCTCCACCCGAACCAGTCACAACTGAGAAAGAATAAGAAGAGTTTTTTATCAACAACATGACCTTCTAGATGGTCCACAGGTGTCCACGCTGGTCTTGGTTCAATCTAAACTGTTCTGAGTCCAGGATCAAAGAAAACTTCAAAAGCAGTCGATTCTCATTCATGTTTTATTGAATGGACAAACTTCAAAGGCACCAAGACAAATGAAAGGGTTTTGTTCTCCTCTCTGATTGGACCAGAGGACACTTCTACGTCTCTTCTCTCCAACCACCCAGATGCAGCTACAGCTGCTGCTCATGTTCACCACTGACTCCACATCAGTCCACTGACGTCGCTGAGCTTGGACCACGGTCAGGCTGCAGCAGCAGCAGCAGCAGCAACGTCTGGGATCAAAAGTCCATGTGGAGGTGAAGGTGGAGGTGGAGGTGAAGGTGGAGGTGAAGGTGGATTGGTTTTTCTTCTCTGTCCTTCACATCTACTAATCTACGAAGAAATGACCAGTGGTTTGGATTGGACGACAATGACCGATGGTCCAGATGGAAGTGAAACTGAAGATTTCCTATGGTGTCCCTCTGACACCGTACATTGTCCTCTGTGGTCCTTCATCATCATGTTGATACCTTCTCAGTAGATCCTACAGAGGATCCAGGTTTTTCTCTTTTTGTGCTCCGCCCCTTTTTAATGAATAAATCGTTGGCACCTTCACCGTCCTGGACACAAAGATCCAGTTGGACCAGCGTGTGGACGATCCACCTGGTTTGTCCTGACCTGAGCCACCGCTCCTCACAACAACTTGGATTAAGAACATTTGGATTCTGGGGAAAATGACACAGCTGGTCTGCTGGAGATGGAAGGTCCTGCCGTGACCTCGCTGGTCTACTGGTCAATCTTTTCTGGACAGGTGCAGTCTACGGCGAAGGACTGAAGACTTCCTGTCTGCGACGCATGATCTCCACAAACTCGGCGCGGTCTGCTGCGGCCTGAGAGCACAGAGCCAGTAGAGGGAGTCAGTGAGCGCTGCCTTCATCGAAGGACTCCACCCCCGAGTCGCAGGTGCTCGCCGCAAGTTTCTCCTGTCGCCTCCTCATGATCTCCTGAAGCTCAGAGCCCGAAGACTTCTGGAGACACAAAGAGGGAGAAAGGAGGAGGAGAAGGAAGGGATGACGGCGTGAAACGGGTCAGAGAGGACGAAGACAAGACGAGGGAAAGGAGCAGAAGAAAAGAAACCACGTGAGTGGACTGGATCCAGAGAAAACGCTGTGGTTGATCCAGAGACTCTGGAGAAACTGACGGTTCCTCTGTCTCTGACATTAAGACTCAACGTCTTCAGATTCAAGGCTAAAACCTGACCACCCTAGAATCCCAGCGTCTGATTGGTTCACCTGACCCTTCAATAACAGATTGTCAACTAAAGTGTCCCTCCAGAGTCTCTGTTCACGGCCTGGGAAGACGCTCAGCTGGACATGGACAAGATCTCAGGACCTCAGCTGAACCCCCAGAAGCTTGTGTTCCCACCAGCTGTGGACGGCAGGACTTTACAGGGAAGCATGCTGGGAAACGGAGCGCTCTGTGTCTGGACTCAAGGACTGGGCAGCTCACGTCAGCCTGTACCTAGGGGGGCGGGGTTTAAGGTGGACTAAGACATGGTCGAGATACTCAGTCAAACCTTTTACCTACGTGGACCAAAGAACCACAGCAGGGACACGAAGACTGGAGCTACGACAACGCACAGAAGATCCACTGTGTAGGCCAGAGTCCAGGACTTTAGGACCAATCAGGGCTGCAAGTCCAAGTCCACAAACGGATCCCAGAGACACTAAGTCAGTCTGAAGGAGCTACGAGTCCCAGGCTGAAGACGGGATGTCAAACATATGGCACGCGGGCTCAAAGCAGCCCATTAGGATGTTCAATCTGGCCTGGAGCTTCACACAACCTTGAAGATAAAGATTCATCTTCAGAATCAGACGGACTTGTTTCTGGACTGAACCAGAATTCTGAGCTCATTATTTTACTGGTCCTGTGACTCTGGCCCACAGAGGAAATCCACGTGGTCCTGGTACCTGAGTGAAAGTGGAAACAGACTCAGGAGACTGAAGGAGCGTCAGAAGAAGACCTGCAGGGGGCAGAAAAACACCAGAGACAAGAGGACGCCACGGTTTGGGAACAGACGGAACAGAAATCTTTCTCCATCAGAAAACACCGTTGACGCTGCGACGTCAGAGAAGAACTTTTCAGAACCTTTCAGACAAACTCTGATGCTGAACTAGAAGAAGACACCGCTGCTGCTGCTGCTGATCCTGTCCCTGTGTCTCCGGGACGTCACTGGTCACAGATTTGCTGTCACATTTCTCACTTTGACGTTCAATTCCTCACCTCCAGGGCCGCCTTCTGCACCATCACCTGACTGTAGACACGAGCGCCATCATCAGGACAAACTGTTTTTAGCTCCTCCTTCTTCAGAGAAAACAGCTGAGCGCCGGTGAGAACGCCAAGGCTGGAGATCGTTCTGAAAAGAGAGGAACACGTCCAGTCGATTCCACCAGCCGTGTCCACCGCCGTGGACATCCTGGGTCCTCCCGCCTACTTACACAGGACTGAAGCCTTTGGCCTCCAACCAGGCCTTCACCTCCCAAGGAGAGGAGTCGTAGGTGATGTTGAGGGACGGACTGCCACGAGGAGAAACCTGGAACTTCTTCTGTGCGCTACGACCGAGCGTCAGTCTGTGTAACAGCTCGTCCTGCACCTCCTCCATGTTGGACTTTCTGCCTGCAGGGGGCGACAAGACACCGCCAAAAGGTCAAAGGAAACAGATGGACAACCACTGAACGTGTCCGCTCTCTCTGCCGGACTCACGGCCGGACGTCGCCGGGGTCTGGTCTCTGTGGTCCCTCATGGTGGCGCTGCCCCGGTCGCTGGACGCGCTACTGTTTTGGCGGCTGATGGCACTGTTGTCGGTGGCGGCGGCGGCAGGTTTGGCGGCCTGCGTGGACGGAGGAGGCAGCGGTGGGGTGGGTGGGGACGGGGAGGTGGTGGTCTGGACCAGGTCGGTCCTGGACGTCTGTTTCTGGGAAGACAAACGACTGTTTGAATGATCTGATGCAGCAGCTGGAGGCGTCTCGGTGCTAACGCTGTTTACCTCGTTCAACTCTCCCAGTAATCGCTGCCGAGTCAGAACAACAAACAAACAAACAAACTCAGGTTCTGTTGATTCCACAGCAGAGTCACAGCAAACTAGAGCTAAAGCTGCCGAGGCTACAGGGACACGGTCACTGTGGGACTGGGACAGACACGTCCTCATCACAAACTAAGATCTGAAGGGTCTTCAGGAGGAGGAGGAGTTTGTCTGATTCTGGTCTGAATAACCGACCTTCACAGACTGGTTCCATCTGGTTGAAGTTTTTGAACCGCTCCAGGAAGTACTGACCACATGAGCAGACCTGAGCAAATTAAGGCCCGAGGGCCGGACGTGGCCCGCTGGGCTTTTTGATCCGGCCCACCAAACCAGTCCAAACGATACTATTATCATCCTCTCTGGTGCCATGCCAGTGTTTCCTCAACAGGTGGAGTAGGTCCCTCAGTTCTCAGCTAAGCTCCGCCCACACAGGTGAATCACAAACATTAGCATCGACTATTGTTCAAAATATTGAACGACAGACGTCTTCAATAAAACTAACCATGAATGATTGAACTGGACGCTTTGTCCAAAACTGGACAGAAATGACTAAAGCGTCATCAGGAGGACATTCTTGGTTGGTCCTGTCTCGGCTCCATGTCGGTGAAGGAAGAATTAAACTCTTCATCTAAGGACATTGATCCACTACAGCCCATAGAGAAGGACAGCAGACACAACACTCCAGTCCTCGTCCTACCTTGAACAACTCAAACTCCTTCTTTGGCATCATTAGCTTCATTTTTAGGAAAACAAAGACAGTCGTGAGGACAGACGCTTCTCGGTGACGCAGATCGACAAACGGACGCGGACGGCGTCCCCTCACCTGGATGGTGTGGCTGTAGACGGGCTCAGCGCGGCCGGTCACGTCCACGGCCCTGGTGACCTGCAGGATGTTGTTTGGCACGTAACCCGTCACGCCGTCGCCGTTGCACACCTTCCACCACTGCTTCCTGTCGTCCAGGACCTGGGAAACCACGGGAAGGAGGTGCAGATTAGAACAAATGTGTGTGTCAGGTTCCCCCTGTGTCCATTTCTGTCTCTTCACCTCCACGAGCTCGTCTCTGAGCACAGACAGCTCGGTGCCGTTGCGTGCCACAAAGTCGTATTTAGATTTGGCAAAAAGTTTTGTTCCAACAGAATCAAAACCTCTGGAATAAAAAAGAGAGAGAGTTGTCTTTAGATGGACGGACGGACGGACATCACAGGTATTGACCTTGATAGACTGCACCGGACACAACAAATGACGGATCAAGACTTGGTGTCGACTACTGAACGCTGGAGCCATGGACTAGTGCTCCACCCACAGAACATGGAACTGAAAGAAGAGTCGGAGAAGTCGGATCTTTGGTTTTGGAATCAGATTCAGGACTTGAGGTGGAGCAGCAGCAGCAGCAGCAGCAGCAGCAGCAGCAGCAGCAGCAGCAGCAGCAGCAGTAGCGGCGGCGGCGGCGGCAGCGGCTCCACAGGGTTAGAACACTAGTCCATGGCGTCACGTGACCTGGCTGTTACCGGTCGACCCTGCGGCTGAGGACGTGTTTGAAAGCAGCCACAGCAGTGTCTTGATCCAGAAACTGTCTGTGTTTGACAGAGTTGGAGAAATCGTACCCGTCTGAGGAGGGAAACATCTGTGGCGCCCCCTGTTGGACAAACACAACACAGCAGTTCAGAGAAAACGGGAAACGCCGCAGAGACGTTGATGCGTGCGTCCCAATCTCGGTGCACCTCCTGAGTCGGCCCGGCGCTCGGCTCATCCTGCCTCTGGATGCCAACACTGGTCAGGCTCTCGGCCAACTGGGCTAGGTGGCGCTCACGAGCCGGCGTGGGTAGAGCCGGCGGCTCCCAGCCGTCCCGAAACTTCAGGGCACACGGCGGGAAATACTGGTCTTTGGGCCACTCCAGCCTGAGGAGGAGACACAGAGTCAAGTCCTGGTCCCTGGTTCTCCTCCACCCAAGAACGTATTTTACTGACCCTTCATGGACCCGTCAAAAAGTCTGATGGAGTCAGAAAAGTCTTTCACATTATTAATGAGTATGTCCACTGAGGTGTCCTGACCACGGCACCGTGGTGACGGGTCCAAGGCAGAGGACACCGATGGTCCCCGTGTCCTAAAGTCAAGGAGTTTGAAAACCCTGAACTGCAACACAGCCAGGAAAGGCTGCAACGCCCCCTGCTGGTCATCACCTGCACTTTGTCCATCCATCCCCCAGTGCCACCCACAGGTGTCTCTCTTCTGCCGTCCCTGCCTCATGCAGGAGTTCAATGGCGTCTCTGGTCAGCAGAGGAACCACAACGCTGCGGGCCAAGTCGGGGCTGCTGGACGCCTGGATCACCTGAGGAGGAGGAGAAGGAGGAGCAGAAGATGAAGAAGAGGAGGAGGAGGAGGAGGAGCAGCAGCAGTGTCAGAGACTGAGCTCCTCATCATCAGCTGACCATCTTCAGGGGGGCGAAGAGGAAGTGAACTAAATCCATGGCGCTGGGGTTTTGGATCTGGCCCTTCAGCTTCGCCTGTGAACACAGAAATGGACGTGAGGTCAGTGAAGGCACCGCCGGCAGAGCTGCGGACCAGCGACCAGAAACCAGTGAACGCACCAGCTGGTTGAAGGCGTGTTTGAACTTCTGCAGACAGTCCACGAACTCGTCTTCACTGGGGGGTTTGGAGCGGAGAGTCAGCACGCCCTCTGGTGGTCGCACAGAGAAAGACAGCTTTTAACGAGGCCAGACGAGGAGCACGGCGAGGGGGCAAATGTACGGACCTCCTGGACTCTTCTTCTTTCCCTTCTTCGCCTTCTTCCTGCTCGACAGTTCGCCGAAGGCCTCGGCAGATTTGCGCAGCCTGGCGATGAAGAACTCGATGTCGTCCAGGATGAGCAGGAGTTCAATGGCGTCTCTGGTCAGCAGAGGAACCACAACGCTGCGGGCCAAGTCGGGGCTGCTGGACGCCTGGATCACCTGAGGAGGAGGAGAAGGAGGAGCAGAAGATGAAGAAGAGGAGGAGGAGGAGGAGGAGCAGCAGCAGTGTCAGAGACTGAGCTCCTCATCATCAGCTGACCATCTTCAGGGGGGCGAAGAGGAAGTGAACTAAATCCATGGCGCTGGGGTTTTGGATCTGGCCCTTCAGCTTCGCCTGTGAACACAGAAATGGACGTGAGGTCAGTGAAGGCACCGCCGGCAGAGCTGCGGACCAGCGACCAGAAACCAGTGAACGCACCAGCTGGTTGAAGGCGTGTTTGAACTTCTGCAGACAGTCCACGAACTCGTCTTCACTGGGGGGTTTGGAGCGGAGAGTCAGCACGCCCTCTGGTGGTCGCACAGAGAAAGACAGCTTTTAACGAGGCCAGACGAGGAGCACGGCGAGGGGGCAAATGTACGGACCTCCTGGACTCTTCTTCTTTCCCTTCTTCGCCTTCTTCCTGCTCGACAGTTCGCCGAAGGCCTCGGCAGATTTGCGCAGCCTGGCGATGAAGAACTCGATGTCGTCCAGGATGTGGTTCAGGATTTGCTGAAAGCACAGAAACAAATGGCTGATCCAGTCGGAGCCTGAAGGACACCTGACCACAGGTGACCACACGTCACTCACCACGTCTCTGTCCACTTTGGCAGCCGTCACCTCCACTGAGCCGTAGTCGTCCCACAGACTCTGAGGGATCTCATCTGAGCCATGAATAGTATTGTTACTGCATCTGTTCACCTGGTACGTGGCCCTTCAGCTGGTACTCTACTCACAGTCCTGCTGCTCGCTGGTCCACGCTGACCACGCGGCTACGCGACTCTTCACGTCCACCGTGTCGGACGGCGGCGGCGGTTCAGGGGCGGGAGCCAGGGGAGGAGGTGGGATGAGACCGTCACTCTTCAGGATCATCCTGCAGTGGAGGGCGTGGACGTGATCAGCCAATCAGCTGACAGCAGCAGGTCAGCGTTTATACAGTCACTCACTTCAGAGTCTCTGGACGTTTCTTCACTTTCCCTCCTTTGGCGTCCATCATGGCACTTTCAACGTCCGCGTGGATCAAGTTGGCCTGAAAAGAACAGACGTCCACGTGGACACATGACACATGTTGGTTCTACAGAGGGTTCTGGGTCAGAACCATCAGTGGACTCAGTGGACGACCCTGTTCAACACAACAGAGTCCATGTGAAGAGTTGGAATCCGTTCAGAACGGAAGAAGGTTCTTGGATGAAGAAGCTGGTTGGACCAGTTCATCATCAACCTTGGCCTAAAGCAACATGATGGACGGATTAGAGAGAAGACAGAAGACAGGAGACAGAGCTGGAGGTGGAGGAGTTAAAGATGCTGCTGAGATGTCTCTCTTTAGGAGAGACAAGGATGGACAGGATCAGGAATGAGGGACAACACAGACAGGAAGGTTTGGAGACAAAGACAGATTGAGATGTTTTGGACATGTCCAGAGGAGGGACAGTGGAGACCAGGTAGAGGAGCAGAGCTGCTCTACCTTGATGTGGTCACACTGGAACAGGTGCAGGTCAGGTTTGCTCTGACCAGACTCCTTACAGACCAGGGCCAGGATGGAGTCGTAGCTGCAGGACTTCATCACGGCCTGACAGTGTTGGATGGATCCCACGGGAAACTTCTCCAACTCCTTCTGATGGAATGAGGAGAAGAAAACAGATTGGAGGAGACAAACAAACTGTGGGAGTGAAGACGTCTGGAGCTGAGGCTCACGTTGGTCTCCTGGTCCAGGAGGCTCACGCTCTTCTCCTCCACCTGCAGCAGAATCTCCTGCGTCCACACCTTCCCTTTGGCGTCCAGCAGGCGCAGACGTCTGATCCCGTCCTCCACCGTGATCATGCCGTCTTTACGGTCCAGGACGAAGGTGGTCAGATGCTGAGGGTCAAAACCAGAGTCTGCAGTTGGTGTTTCTGAAACTCTTCAGTGATTTGACATCAGGACAGAGTGGCTTAATCTCAGGCCCGAGGGCTGACAGTGGTCCGATTGAGGTTCCATTTTGGTCCACTTGATTTTCAAAATAAAACCCTTTATGTTCTGGAAATGTTTTGTTTTTTATTAATGTACATTTTGTATAAAAAGGACAAAAAAACTTTCTTCTTCTCCTTTTCAGGATCCTGTCCCTCTTTCTGGTGTTTCCACAGTGAAACCTTCTTCTCCATCTCCCCCTGTTCTCTCCATCTTCTACTCTGACTCCTGTCTCCTACCTGGTAGCTCCATCTCTAGGATCATTCTTCTACCAACATGTCTCCACTGTCCCTCCTCTGAGCATGTCCAAACTATCTCAAGTTGTCTTCTCCTAACCTTCCTGTCTAATGTCCCTCATTCCTGATCCTGTCCATCCTTGTCTCTCCTAAAGAGAACCTCAGCAGCGTCTTTGACTCCTCCACCTCCAGCTCTGTCTCCTGTCTTCTGTCTCTAATCCATCCATCATGTCTGGTCTCTCCACCGTCCCACTCTGACTCCACCCTGTTCTTCTCCACAGTCTCCACTGCTCTGAACATCTAAACTCCTGCTCAGGTCAGTCAGGTTGGTCTCACCTCCACGTGATACTGCGATGTGTCCGTCAGACTGTTGACGCTGTTTTTGGTGACGTGTTTTCTTTGTTCTGCAACAAGAGGTCAGTGTCCTGGTGTCAACAAACAACAAAAACCATCAGCAGAGTTCCTTATCGATGGTCACTGATGACATCATCCTGACTCAACATAAACTCAGAGGAAGGATCATTGGATTTTCAGAATAAAACTTCTGTCAGTGTTGGAGTCGGGATGAACTGTTGAGGAGAAACTTTGAGTCAAAGTCAAGAGATTTGACTGGATTCTTTTGGACTGAAGTCAGTTGGACCAGCACCGGTCCCTGTTGTGTTCAATGACAGTAGGAAAACTGGGCTCAAGTAATTAAAAAAAAAAAAAAGGAAACTTTGACCGAGAGAGAGAGGCGCACGCGCACACACACACGCACACACACACACACACACACACACACACGCACACACACACAGACACACACACACACACACAGACACAGACACACACACGCACACAGACACACACAGACACACACACGCACACGCACACACACACGCACACGCACACAGACACACACACACACACACACACACACACACACACACACACACACACACAGACACACACACACACAGCTCACTGTGACTTTTCTTTTTGTGTTTGGACGACGATCGCAGGAAGTAAATCTCCTCTGATTCTGTTCGTGTGGAAAATGAGAGCAGGTTTGAAGAAGGTGAATTATCAACCGGACGACCAGCAGGTGGCGACGTGTCACGACAGTTAGCGAGACTCAGAGACGTGGACCACTCACCGTCCAGGCCTTTGGCAGCAGACATGTGTTTCTTGGCCTCTGTGTCGTGTCCACTGTATCAAACAAACAGAACCAGGACAAAGTCATTCATTTGGCCCTGGACTACGACATCTACTGGGCAAATACGGACGTCGCAGGCAAAGGGCATCGCTATAATGATAATAGAAATTAGTAATGTCATTTTAAAAGTAAAACGGGCCGCATCCGGGCCCACGTGCTGTAGTTTGATGGAAAAGGAGCGGCTGAGGTCACACATCAAGTGGAAAACTCTGAGCCTCCTAATCTGGAGCTGAATTCCAGAGTCAGAGTTGATCTAATCTGAGCAGATTAATCTGGACTAGAGTGAGCTGAGCCAACGTTTCACGTACTTGATGTGCGAGCTGCTGGGGGCAAGGGGCGGAGCCTGGTAACCGTTCATCCTGCTGTCGTCGTCAGCTGAAGAAAAAAACAAAAAGTGGAGAAGAGGAGTTAAAAAGAAGAAAAAACGCAAAGACATCGTAAAAAACAAAAAAAACAGAAGAGGAGGAGGAGGAAGAGGAGGAGGAAGAGGAGGAGGAGGAAGAGGGAGAAGAAGATTTTTTTTCCAACACACACACACACACACACACACACACGACTGACTGAACTACTGCGCAGAACCACTGTGCGAGTGCTGCCACTTAGTGGCTGGAGGCTGTTCCAGCGTCACAACAGTTGTCGACTTCTGTCCAGTGTCCTCCTGACCTCCTGACCTCCTGACATTCTTTGTCCAGGACGTCAGTGACCAGATGTTACTGTGAAACATCTGTCTGGTCTGTAGATCCTGCTTCTCCTGACCTGGGAGTGACGTCCTCTGCTGTAGATCAGAACCTTCTCCTGTGGATTGTTGGTTTTTTCTTATCTGCGATGAGACGCAGCGGCGCTGACACGGGTAAAGGAGTCAACGCCGTCTTTTCTGCTCCTCACTCCTCAACGTTTCGTTTCCTCCGTCGTGATCAAATCACTAACTGTTGAACAGTTGAAGTCTTTTTGGAGGCGCAGAGAAGGTCTCACAGTCCACCAGCTTCCTGTTTACTCTGCCAGGCCAAGTCTGATTACTTTTCCCACTGTTCGTCTCCATGACAACGATGCACTCTGCCTGCCAGACAAAGCTCAGGGAGCGCTGAGCTCTAAAAGAGTTCTCTTCAAACTGGAAAAGAAACTCTTAAAAAATCTGGGAAATTGAGTTTGTTGGCCCAGAGAACTGCAGGGTTCAACTTCTGGGCAAGATCCAATCCCAGCTGGGGCAGGTGGTGCCTTCTAGAGGGCTGGAGGAAGCTTCGTGGAAACGATTCAGTGATGGATAACGGATGAAGATGGATGAGATGTCTCACTATGATATATTGATACAATCACACACACACACACACACTTCCTTGTTGTTTTATCTGACTCTTTGTCGTCTCACGATGAACTGACGGTGACTTTTTAATCAAACTGTTCATTTCTAACTGCTGCTCAAACAAACCTTGTTAATGAGTGACACGGCAGGAAGTGATGTCATGCACGCCATTGTTTACCAAAAAAATCCTTTTTCTCAACTCATTTGGTCACATGACCACGGTGAAGCCACTGATGAAAGTCCACAGTCCAAACAGGTGAACATTTAGAGGTTTTATAGAAAGTATACGTTCCCGACACTCCCTGAACGCCTCACTGACAACAGCACTGACTTATCTCCAGAGATACCACTCCTCCGCCCAGGCTCAGGGAGGTTCAAGTGTCCTCCACCTTATCAGCAGAAACTATAAAGAACAGATAACACCTAAACACATCACATGTCGTCTGTAGAGCTGCCGGCACCAACTCACAGAACCAGTAAAACCTGGAAGTGAAGAGTTGAACCACAAAAAACCCTGAACACCACAGATGTTGGGAAATTAGGAAATTACGGAGGTTCCCCAAACGCCTCCCATGGCTGTCTGCCAGCTTTAAGGACTCTTCATCAGTGATCCTTCAAGGTCCCACATACAGAAGACACGGCAGAAAACATCCACCCAATCCCCCACAATCCTTTGCTGCCTCTCCTCTCCTCACCTGAAGAAAAAGACATTTACCAGCGTCGGCTTCAGATGTTTTCAGACTCTTGTCTGGAGTCTGTCAGAGAAAAGAAAGAAGGATTAACACCAAGATTTACACACACACACACACATGCTGTAATCCTCTGGGAACAAGGGATGCTGGGATACATCCCGACCAACCCAACCACGTGTGTTAATAATCCCATCCTTCTGTTGAATTAGGAATATCTGTTGTGACCAAACACCAGGAAGGAGTGAACGACAACAGCGTGAACGACAACAGCGTGAACGACAACAGCGTGAACGACAACAGCGTGAACGACGGCCTGACTTCAGTGACAGATCAGCTGTGCGTGGATCGATTGACCGTCCTTGGCAGAGACGGGAGCCACGGGGCAGCGAGACCGCGGTCTCATCTGTCCGACCCAGAACCTCAGACTGACCCAGACCTGCTGCTGCGATGGCCTACGTCCCTACGTCCCTACGTCCCCGTGTCCCCATGTAGTCCCAATCCCACGGGATCAAAGAGATTATGAAAGTCTGACCAAAACAAACCTGTGCAGACCTTCACCCTCTGGACTCCCAAGTCCAGTCCTGACCGATTGACCGCTCAGCTGCCTTCACAAAGTCAACAGACTACGACCGGCACCTGATAATCCAGTATAATCCCTTCACTGCTGAGAGTGGCTGAACACAGCTATAATCTCTCTGAGATCTAACTAAGATTTCTATATTAAAGTCCTGACTGACTGGAACATCTGAACATCTGAACATCTGACTTCATCTCACAAAGCTTCTCCAAAACTCCTGGCAGTTGTAAACTCTCACTGACAGACTCCTGTTTCTATCCCATAATTCCAGACAGGCACCTGGCAGGTGTGGTTTCTGCCACGTTGCCATGGCAACGACGTCACTGACTCAGATGACCTGGAACTTGAGCTCCAAGAAAAACCTTGAAAACATTTTCTATGACACGTTTATGTAGAAGCTGGGACGGTGAGACAGAGTCTGTCCCCGAGGCCTGTGGACAGTGGTTCCTGGTGATGGATGAGGAGCTGTGGCTCAGCTGCTTCCTGGTAGTTCTGGTCCGGTCCAGTGGACAGATCGTCAGGCTGGACAGAACACCTGACCTTTGACCTCTGCTCACTGCAGCAACTCAACTCCACAGAAGGTGGCGCTGGGTTCACAATGACCAACTGCTAACACGATAACGGACAGACTTCCCTGGTCCACCGTCTGTAGTAAACATCTGACCTAGCCCAGAATGGGAGGTTTGATGTGGCCCACTTTACCAACATCAGGATGGATCCAACTCTGAGGCAACTGTGGTCCAGTCTGACCGTGGTCCAGTCAGTCAGACCGTGGTCCAGTCAGTCAGACCGTGGTCCAGTCAGTCAGACCGTGGTCCAGCCTGACCGTGGTCCAGCCTGACCGTGGTCCAGCCTGACCATGGTCCAGCCAGACCGTGGTCCAGCCAGACCGTGGTCCAGTCTGTGACGTCATGACCCCAGAGAAGGTCAACTTTGAGAATTTCAATATTAATTTTTTTTTAATTTGTAGCAACTTTATCCACATAAACCATCATCGCAGATGACGTCACAGGAGAACCAGTCCAATCAGAACCGGACACACACACACACACAGGGCCGTGTGTTTGTTGGTGATAACAGACAGACAGACGGTAACAATGAGCAGTCACACTATCTGTGTCCACCTGACGACCTGTCTCTTATACACATCTAGATGTGTATTGCTCTGTGGACCAAGTCAAGTCCACTCTGTGTCCGGGCTGGTCGTTGTCCTCACCGTCTTCAGCTCCTCCGCAGCTGCAGCTTGAATGAAGGTGGAGTTTCCAGTGAGTTCTGTTCACTTCTCCGTTTACAACTCAGCGCCGCAGGTGGAGATCAGGTTCCCGGAGCACCGGGCCCTGGACCGACTCAACACAAAACACTGAACTCTGGCTTTGGTTCGGGTCCGGTGCCCTGAAGACCGGAGCTCACCTGCAGCCGTGGTTCGGATCCCAGGACCGTTAGAACAGCATGGCTCGGACCGGAGGCTCTGATCCGGGTCACGGCCTCCGGGTGTCCGTCAGGGAGAGGGTCGAACTCCCACCTGCTCCTCGTGTTTCCAGCGGTGTCTGCGGCGGCTCTCCGTCCGGGTCAGTTCGGTTTCCTCTTCGCTCTGAACAGAAACATCGACATCGATGAACCTGCCGCACGACCGAGGGGCGGGGCTTGGACTGATTGACACACCCGTTCCCAGCCCACGTGTCTATCGATAAGGACGCTATTGTGAAAAGACGTTAATCTTTGTCAACTCTATTATTGACAAATCTCCACCAAAAGAGCCGCGTGAGTGCGCATGCGTACATCGGCTCGTCTGTTTGGCTGCAGCTCCTGCCTCACTGTTCCAGAACACATTAGTCCAGGTGTTGGGTTGGTACGCAGCGCCGCAGCGCCCTCTGCTGTTCCTGGTCGTTTCTCTAATCTGGTTGAAGTGGACGAGGATCGCGTCCATTGTTCGATCTGATGAAGTCCGACCATTGACCGTGGTCGTTATGAAGCAGGTCTGAAATATTCTGAAGAACAAAGAACCCAATATATGACATCAATAAATACATTTCTAGACCAAGGACTAAAACACAGCTCATCGTCCTCTTTGTGCCGTGTCTCTAATATAAATTCTATATTTTTGTTCTGTTAACATATTTTTCATTTTTACTACTTATCTTAAAACTCCGTAAAGACAAATGAGTCTGTGAATTTGGCCAATGTTCCCCTGCCTTTGTCCACAAGAGGGCAGTGTGGATTAAGACGCAGCCCGGTTGTTTAACTTTGTTTTTATTTCAGATTCAAATGATTTTTGATGATTGACTTTAGCAACAGAACAAGAGTCAAATGTGACGTCACTGTTCCTTTCTGTTTAACGCATTCACAATCGCTGACGTCACTTCCACTCGCGCGCACACACACACACACACACACACACACACACACACACACACACACACACACACACACACACACACACACACACACACACACACACACACACACACACACACACTCTCGCAGCAGCATCGTGGATGAAAACCAACAACAACAACAGTTAGAAACACGTCATCCTCGGAGTGGACGGTCAGTGTCCACCAGAGGGACAGGTGATGTCTGTAGGAAAATTAAAAGTGTCTCGTTGATTCAGTTTCTTCTACTCTGTTCTCTCCTGTTGAGACATTTGTCTCTCCTGCCGTCCATTCTCTGTGCCTCGACCCCTGCTGTTGAGTCCTGTGTACTGCAGCGCGTGGACCATGAAACTGGCGCACACTTTGTCTCTCCTGGAGTTGAATGAATGCGGTCAGTCTCAGGAGACCTGGATAACCTCCATGCTGCCTGAGAAGCTGGACTGACTGCCCACCTTTCCCAGCTCCTCCCGCGACCTGCTGTCCTTCATCCCATCTCCAAACTCCATCTGGCAGCTCCGCCGTTTCAGCTGCTTCTCAAAGCTGCTCTCCTCGTGCCAGCTCCTCCTGGAGTCCCCGCAGTCGCCCGTCCGAGGACGGTTACCGCGACGACGGATGGTCTCCAGGCCGTGACCGCAGCTGTACGCGGAGTAGCCGCCGCCGCCGCCGCTACTGCCGCTCAGGAAGGAGGTGGAGTAGAAGCGCGAGGAGTCGGAGGAGAAGTACCAGCCTGCGGTCAACGAGGAGGTGGAGACGCCCACAGGTCCCAGCAGAATGTCCGAGTGCCAGCCCTTCAAGGCTCCGCCCACTCCCGTCGCGATGTGCTGCTGGGAGCGGGAGAGGCCGAAGAGGAAAGCGGTGGCGTTCTCCGTGCTGCCACTGCGGTGCAGCTGCTGCGAGCAGATCTGAGCTGCAGTCGGAGGTTTGACAAAAGAGCTGGAGATGGGCCGTGGGGCCTCCACCTCCTCCTTGTCGGGGCTCTGCTCTGGGGTGGACTGTTCTGAAACCTCTTCCACAGGTGAGAACTGACAGGGTTTGCTGGTGTCCTTGAACCCCGAGGTTTTGTACATCTCCGAGGAGTCACCTGACGACGGGGTGAAGCCTCTGTGTGGAGGCACCACGCCAGAGTCGCCAAAGGACTTGATGTCCAGAGAAAATGATCGTTTCAGCCGAGCGTTTTCTTCTGGGGCGTCAGTCACCTGGAGGCCGCTGAGGGTCTGCGCTACTGACAGCTCGTCGGGAGCTTCTGCTAAAACGCAGGAGAACGTGAGAGGTTCAAGTACTGTGGTGTCTGTGTCTGCAGGGGGACACTGCAGGTCTTCAAGCGCAGGCAGTGCCTTGTCAGCGGGCGAGGACGTTTCAGACTCTGGACTTTTGATCTTCTTCTCAAAGTCCAGAAGTTGACCCAGGAAGTTGAAGTTTGGTGAGATGGTCGGACGTTTCTCCTTCACAAACCTGTCAGGAGAAAGTGAGGCTCGTTAGTGGCGCTCAGTGATCAGTGATCAATCATCTCTGACCTCTGTGGTGTTCCCATTGTCCAGAGGAATGAGCCTAACCCACAGCGTGTCCTCAGACTGACCAGTGACACCACGTCCTCTCAAGTCCAAATCTTTCTTTGAAAAGTGCAATTGGTCTGCTGACCTGTAGGCTTCGTCCAGCGTCAGGTCCATCCGCTTCATGATGTAGGCGATGGCGATGGTGGCCGAGCGCGATATTCCAGCCAGACAGTGGACCAGGACACGAGCATTGGACACTTTGGCCTTTTCTGGAACAGAGAGGAAGAGACTGAGCAAAGATGGGCGGAGCGTGGCTGGCGCCTGTCAACGTGAGGGCGCGTCTGACCGATGAACTCCACGGAGCGGTCCAGCCAAGGAAGGATCTTCTCACAGAACGAGTCGTTGACAGGAACACGGAGGAAGTGGGACTCGGGGATGAAGTCGGGTTTGGGGCAGGTGTTACTGGCATTCAGGACGTAGGCGATGTCGTTCTGCTGCATCAGCTCCTGAAACGCCATAACAGAGATGGAACCACGGTTTGGGACGCCAAGGCGTCAACCCGTCGCCCTCTGGACCAGTCTTACCTTGTTGAGCACGTCTCTCTGACAGCCCAAGTACAGGTGGGGCAGGATGCGCGTCGGGCCCGTGTTGGTGAAGGGGAGACATGGCTGAGAGATGCATGAAGGAACCACGCTGGACTTTCCCTCGCACAGACCCGGAAAAAGGCGGGAGAATTCAGAGAATCCACCTGAGGGAGCAGACAGACAGGTTTGCGGTCAGATGGCAGAGAGACAAGTGAAAGAAAGAATAAAACAGGAGCTTCAAATACGAGGAACAACTGGAGAAAAGTTCAGGAGGGATCTGTGATAGAAGACAGTCAGCGAAGGTGAGACAGAAGACAGGAGACAGAGCTGGAGGTGGAGGAGTTAAAGATGCTGCTGAGATTGTCTTTAGGAGAGACAAGGATGGACAGGATCAGGAATGAGGGACATAAGAGGGACAACACAGACAGGAAGGTTTGGAGAAGAAGAAGCTGGAGAAGACAGATTGAGATGGTTTGGACATGTTCAGAGGAGGGACAGTGGATACACGTTGGTAGAAGATGGAGCTACCAGGTAAGAGACAAAGAGGAGATTGGTGGAGGACATGGAGGTAGTTGAAGTCAGAGTAGAAGATGGGGGAGATGGAGAAGAAGGATTCACTGTGGAAACACCTGAAGAAGAAGAAGACTGTATTAAGACTCAGACTCAGTGATGAGCAGGAGATCTTGATCTGCTCCTGTCTCCATCAGTGAGTGAGTTTCATTCTATCACTGCACTGATTCCATTCATTGTTCAGATACGTCGACCACAGGAGGCAGCAGTGGACGAGGAGCTGAACAGGAGAAGACAAAGTCACTGAAGAAGAAACGGTGACTGAGTGTCTGGATGAACCTGGATCAGAGCATCGGGATCATCGGAGCAAATGTTTGTTCCACTCCCTCCTGGGAACAGTCATCGTCGTCATCTCTGGTCACATCCATTGACTGTGTGTCCGTCCATGGACTGTCCCCCTCTCCTGTGGTCCTCCCTAAGGTTTCTACCAGTTTTCTTCTCCCTGTTAAAAGGGTTTAGTTTTTCCTTAACCTGGCTGAGGTTCTAAGGACAGAGGATGTTACCAACCCTGTAAAGCTCTATGTGACAAATCTGATTTTGTAAACATGGACTATAGTTAGACTATTAATTGATTGATTATCCTGTGTATTGTAAGGACAACTGAGTCCATCCCAGCAGTGATAAACAGCTGTCTCTTATACACATCTGTCAGAAAAGTTCAGGAGGGATCTGTGATAGAAGACAGTCAGCGAAGGTGAGACAGAAGACAGGAGACAGAGCTGGAGGTGGAGGAGTTAAAGATGCTGCTGAGATTGTCTTTAGGAGAGACAAGGATGGACAGGATCAGGAATGAGGGACATAAGAGGGACAACACAGACAGGAAGGTTTGGAGAAGAAGAAGCTGGAGAAGACAGATTGAGATGGTTTGGACATGTTCAGAGGAGGGACAGTGGATACACGTTGGTAGAAGATGGAGCTACCAGGTAAGAGACAAAGAGGAGATTGGTGGAGGACATGGAGGTAGTTGAAGTCAGAGTAGAAGATGGGGGAGATGGAGAAGAAGGATTCACTGTGGAAACACCTGAAGAAGAAGAAGAAGACTGTATTAAGACTCAGACTCAGTGATGAGCAGGAGATCTTGATCTGCTCCTGTCTCCATCAGTGAGTGAGTTTCATTTTATCACTGCACTGATTCCATTCATTGTTCAGATACGTCGACCACAGGAGGCAGCAGTGGACGAGGAGCTGAACAGGAGAAGACAAAGTCACTGAAGAAGAAACGGTGACTGAGTGTCTGGATGAACCTGGATCAGAGCATCGGGATCATCGGAGCAAATGTTTGTTCCACTCCCTCCTGGGAACAGTCATCGTCGTCATCTCTGGTCACATCCATTGACTGTGTGTCCGTCCATGGACTGTCCCCCTCTCCTGTGGTCCTCCCTAAGGTTTCTACCAGTTTTCTTCTCCCTGTTAAAAGGGTTTTCTCACCCTGTCTGAGGGTCTGAGGACAGAGGACGTCCTCAGACCAACCCTGTAAAGCTCCATGTGACAAATCTGATTTGTAAATGTGGGCTAAAGAAATAACATTTGATGGATGGAGATCAAGATGGTTTGGACATGTCCAGAGGAGGGACAGTGGTTATATTGTGTGAGTGGAATGCTAGACTTGGAGATACCAGGTAAGAGAGGAAGAGGAGATTTATGGATGCGCTGAGGGAGGACATGGAGGTGGTTGGAGTTGGAGTTGAGGATGTGGAGGACAGGGTGAGAAGGAAATTGTTGACTCGCTGTGGCAACCTCTGAGAAACGGGATAAGCTGAAGGGAGAAGATCAAGGTGTTTTGAAGATAGGAATGTGTTCTAATATACGTCTTTGCAGGGAACCAGGTCTTCAACAGTCCGACTCACTGCTGTAAGGATTTGACCCAAGTGATTTTTTTTTTTGGAGCTCCTCAGCCTTTTGGTTTCGTTTACACTACAGGGCGGAGTCCACACAGCAGAGCATTACATCATGGTTACATAACGTAATCCTGACTGGAAAGAGGAGGACGTCTGCAGATCATCTGCCTGTCCACTTGAAAAAGAACCCAGAGGAAACAGAAGATCAGCTGCAGTGTTTTCTTAATGGTCTGACCTAAAGTATTCAACCAAAGTGTTTCTATCCCAGGTGACTTTTCTACCCGGAGGAGGAGGAGGAGGAGGAGAAGAAGAAGAAGAAGAAGAATAAGAAGAAGGAGAAGGAGAAGGAGAAGGAGAAGGAGAAGGAGAAGAAGACTCCTGAAAAAGCCTTTAATAGAATATTGACATTAACCATATGTCCACCGGGCGTCAGGGGCGAGGCGGTGCAGCCCACTTACCTGAGAGCAAGTGAACTGAAGGAAAACTCTTCTCCAGTTTCAATAAGAGGACGTTGAGGAACGAGTCAGAGCCCAGCGCCGTCGGGTCGGAAGAGTTCTGGTCGTACACGACGACTTCCTGGTCACCGTGGAGCTCCAGCTGCAGAAAGAGGAGGAGAACTGAGTGTGCGTCCGCCTTCGACACCTCACCTGGCGTCACAGAGGTCCGGAGGTCTCACCTTCTTCTTGGCCGAGTGCTGCAGCAGCTCGGCGATCTGGACCTTGTCCTGCTGCAGCCTCCTTTTCATCAGCTTGGAGCAGTTGACGTTCACCGCTTCCAGGATGTGCGACACGTTGTAGTCCACGAAGGGCCGGCTGTCGATCAGCACCACGCGGTCCAGGCCGCCCTCCAGCAGAGACACCAGAGCCTCCGCGCCGACGGGTCGCACCGCCGTGGCGGGCCGGGCCATCCCAGATCTGGACCTGGAGACCGGTGGCTCCGACATTTCAGGCCCCGCCCACCCACACCCCCCCTCTGCTCCGAGCTGATGTCCTGTCCCGGGCCGGCGGTCCAGATCAGTGACGCAGCCCAGAGAGGAAGCTCAGAAGATGAAGAGCTTCATTGTGTTAGGATATGATGTCATTCTGATGGTGCTTGGCTGAGAGACGCGGACAGAGACAGAGACAGAGAGACAGGCCAGACAGACACGTTGTGTGTGTCTGTGTGGCGGTGGTTTGTCTTGTTGTGAGTGTTTGTGTTGAGAAGGGTGGGAGACTCATTCACTCTGAAGCGGAGATGGCGGTGATGACATCACAGTGAGGTCAGGACCTGGTCCTCGCGCTGGTATGGATGTGAGTCTGTCAAACAGGAAGTACAGATGTGTCTGATATGTCTGACAACATATTTTTTCATTGTCATCAAGTGAAAGTAAAAAAACTGGTTCAGATGAGCTGAGCGTCTGTGATCCTGCTCACCTCCACTGTCTTTGGTCTTATCTAATGTGGACCAGGTTTCTTCTACACTGCCACCCTGTGGTTACTTTTTGTTTGTGTCTCGTGACTCATTTTTGAAACTAACTGAACATCATCCAGTCATCAAAACAACTAGACTAAAACGTCATCATCATCATCATCATGGACCAGGTTTTAATAGAAAGACCCAGGACCCAGGGTGAGGTTCCCTGACAAGAATCTTCTCTTGACGACTCGACGGCTCAGAGTCAATGACCAATGTGATAATGTCCTTCCCTGGACCATCACTAAACCATCAACCTCTCAACTGGATCCTCTCCCCAGTGCCTTAGTTAAGGCCCGCCTCCCTTCTCTGGTCCGTCTCATCTCTGACATCATCCCTTCCTCCTCCGCCTTCTATGATAATTCAATTTAATTTAATAGTTCTACCAGAACACGGACCTGATATTAGCTTCTTGTGGAATATCTGTAAGAATCATTATTGTTTGGCCCAATGACCAACGACTGTATACCAAGGTCACTAGGTGGCAGCATCGCGGCTTATTTTATTGAGCTCATTACTGGGACATTTTTTGATCAAAACACAGCTTTGTTCAAAATCAATGAAAACTTATATAATATATATATATATATATAAATAATGCAAAGAACAAAATATTTCAAATGAAAAGTTAGCAGATAACTAATCAGTCGAACACAATAGAGTCCATAAGGGCTGTTTTTCCTGTTTACTGCATGATTGTTGTTGTTGTTGTGGCACAATAAACAAATAAAAGTTAAGATTCAATAAGGTTGGTTAATGAAATTCACTAGTTAAAATTCATGTCCTTTGTAACTGGAAATCTACGTCTACAGTGTCAACTACAAAGTGTGTTGAATGGACGGTGGATTATTTCTCTCAGTGTGTGTGTGTGTGTGTGTGTGATGCAGTGGTTGGTTGTGTTTGACTGACTGTGCTGCTCAGTCCAGTCAGCTGTTGTGAAGCCTGATGTCACGGTGAACAAATGTGTTTTTGTTTGAAGATGAAGTCATGTTGTGAGAATGAAAGTGAAAAATATAAATGTTCACTGCTTCCTGTTCTCTATGGGTTTGGGGCCTAAACACACAGGCTGCTCCTTCAGGTGATTAAGGTAGAAAACACTGTGTATTAATGTGTGTTTCAAGGTTCAGGTCACTTATGGAAAAGGTCATTCAATCCCTGACCTTTTAGTTCAGCTGGACTACAGGTGAAGAGCAGGACGCTCTTTGCTTTGGTCCATTTATAAGAAGCTGTTCTGAGACTCTGTGTACTCCAGTAATCAGGTGGTCCAAATAAACTGAATTAGTCAAAGTTTTAAACTAACATTTTTGTCCATATTGACATTTCATACACACTCACATGCACATATATATATATATGTATATATATATATGTATATATATACACACACACACACACACACACACACACACACACACACATCATGAAAAGAAGTCCATAAGAATAAATTCATTCATATGATTTCATTTTCAAAGTCTGCTGATGGAAGAATTTTACACTAAAATAACGTGTGTTCACAGTGTTAACCTTTATCAGTAACTGTGGTCTCAGTCTCCACTACAGTTTAAGGGTTAAAAATAAAAACCCTGTTTACTGGTTACTAACAATTAACCAGCGGTTCAGTCCGTTCATGTAGCCCATAACACGGTCAGACCCACAGTCCAGTCGTGGACCAAACAGGTTCCACTGACCCAGTGTTGAGCTGCTCTGCCTTCAGACACTGAGGTCCAGTAGCTGCTGTCAACCCAGAGACACGGAGGACCGTGGAGCGGGAGAAAGTCTCTCCTCGGACGGTCAACGGTCGCTTCTGTCGCTGACCGTCAAAGTTTAGGCCGTGAACGCGCTCAAAGTCGAGGACTGAGGTCCAACTTCGGGCCCCCGTTAACGGAACTTTAGCAGCTGCCGCGGCGGCTCATTTACACGGACCAACACCGGGCAGGACTGTAAACTTACCGTTAAACACGACGCCGAAGTCGGAACTGCGGCTAAACCTCTCGACCGGGTTCGGAGCCGTTCGGTGGCGGTCCGGTACCGTCGTATCCCGGTAAAGACGAGGCTTTTTTCCGGGGGAGCAAAGCAGAAAGTTGCGGTGAAGAGTCGAGGCTTCGGTGAGAGAGAGATGAGGTCAGTGCGTTAAAAATACAGCGGTGACGTCATCCCAGCCCCAGTCAACTGTGAAGGGAACGGCTGAGTCTTAAAGGCGAACTGACTGCTGCGCTCTGAGCCGACGACAAATAAACAACATGGCCGCCACAGCTAAACCACAGCTACAGCTACGGCCACGGCCGCCCCTTTAAGCAGGTGAAGCCGCTGACGTCAGAGTTCAGCTCCAAATTAAAGATTTCTTTTCTTTTCATTGTGATTCGCACCACAGCACAGAAGCAGATGTCACCTCTAACCCACCATGGTGTGGGGACCATTCCATGACCAGGGCACCTCAGCGCTAACTTGGCAGTAAGAGGATTCGGACTCAAGTCCGCGTCCTTAACCACTAGGCCACCGACTGCACCAAATGAAGAGTTGAATGAAGAGAAAAGGACGGTTTATTGTCCATCAAACTCACTTTTGACAGTAGCTCCTAAAACAATAGGATATGAAGATAAGAATAATAGAAACGTCATTAACAATGAAAGGAGGAAAACTACATATCAGAGTCCACTGTCCATTGATTGGTGGTCAGGACGAGTAGAAGATTGATTCAGACTGGAGTGTGTGTGTGTGTGTGTGTGTGTGTGTGTGAAAACCTTTAAACTGACGTCTCTTCATCAACTAGTGACTCAAATCAATTGAATGAGAAACTTGTCCTGTTGTAGGAGAAGGTTATCAACCGTCTACATCCAAGTCTGCACGAGGATCACAGTATTATTTTCACTGATGAAAACATTTGCATTTCCCTGTACTTCAAAGTGTGTGTGTGTGTGTGAGAGAGAGAGAGAGACAGAGCTCTGCTGAGTGGACAGTTTTGACTTTAATTAGAAGCAGCCAAAGAACAATGGGCTGTGGAAGGGAAATTAAAAGTCTTCTCATTCTGGAGCGATCAGCACGCATGGTTGACCGTAGATGATCTGTGGACGCCGGCTGCAGCTCCGCCCACTCTCCAGACTCCCTGTGTCTCCTGATGACGACTGAAACGCTGGATATTTATTTCATTCATTGAAAGAAAAATGCAGAATCTTTTAAAAGAGGAAAACAAGTTCCTGTCACAGGCTGTGGTTGGAGTGAAGAGTGTGTGGACACTGGGGAGACCAGACACAGGAGGTCCAACTCCTCAGGTCAGGACTCAGTCGTCCACCTACACTCCACTGAGGACTAGGACATTCAGGGAAGACGGATGGTTTGAGAGAGGTGGAAAAGAAGACACTTTTGTCAACCAGGAACAGGTTTGAGACACAACCTTTGATCCACCTACAAAGACCTCAACAACCAGTGGACCAGTGGATCAGAACCACTCAACCCATCAATATCAACCCAAAGACCAGGAGGGACCTGGAACAGCCTCGTCTTCTTTTCCAGAAAACTGAATGTCCAGTTGTCCAATCTACTTATCTAACCCTATAACCCTGACCATGACCTGGATGACTGAGGACTTCATCCACAAGTTCCTGTCATTGGGACAGTGTAAACCTGGCAGTTAGTGGACTCAAACCTAAGACGCCCAGGTCCCAGGTCCGCTTCCTTAAGTCTTACTGCAAATTTTGACCATGGATAATTATCAGTAATAATGGACAGAATGAACTTGTGTTCAACTGAGGCTCCATTGTCCTGAGGTGGACGTCAGAGTGAAGGTGAATGTCCTGCTCTGATGGTGTTGACAACATTGACCTGTTCTACTTTACTCAGCAGAATGACGACAAGACAGAGAATTGGACCGTTGTCTTCTTTGAGGGACAGCGACTGTCCATTGGTAGAATTTGAGACGACGTGAAAAGGGGCGTAGATTACGTGACGTGCGTAGCACGACGTAAACAGAGAGAAGCAGGAAAAGAAACGGAGTCAGACCTGAGTGTGAACCAGATCTGTTTACGGTCCTAGTTTTCTCTGTCCTTGTCTCTTCCTCTGGACTCTACTCTACTCTACTCTACTTTACCGTTAGCTCCCGGGGCTAACGAGGGCTAACTTAGCTCGTTAGCTGTGAAGACGATGGATGAAAACAAGGTGAGATCGGAACCGAACTGTCTGTCTGTCTGTCTGTCTGTCTTCAGTCCCGTCTTCTGTGTGTTAACCAGTGTGGGACGGTGGCCCCGGGAACGGCGTTGACGTCCAGGCCGAGTCTGTGTCACAGAGGGCCATTAGCAGCTAACGTTAGCGCCCGGATGTTGTTTTGTGTCACTTCCGGTCCGTCTGATTCAGAAACGATGTTTTTCCACGGGGTGTTTGACGTTTGTGCCTCCAAAGACTTTTCTTTTTTGTGTGTTTCACGTGTTTCTGTGCCAGTTTTGCTCGTTTGACGTCACGTTTATTATCAGGGTGTGGGGTTCGACCAACGTTCTGACTCATATCCCGCCGTGTTGGCTTCATTTCATGTAAGTTAATGTCAACGTGTGTTGGGCAGATGGGCGGCGGCAAAGTAAAGAAACCTGGCAAACGCGGCCGTAAACCTGCAAAGATTGACCTGAAGGCAAAACTGGAGCGGAGTCGTCAGAGCGCCCGGGAGTGTCGGGCCCGGAAGAAGCTGAGGTACCAGTACCTGGAGGAACTGGTGTCCAGTAAAGAGAGAGCCATCTGCGCCCTGAGGGAGGAGCTGGAGATGGTACGTCATTCAGCACCAGACCACACAACACTATGTGTCAGGAATCTGCCAGAACGAAAACCTTAAAAGTCTGAGAAACGCACTCATTTACCATCAATTAGACAAATGATGACTTTTTTATTTTCTGGCAGTGAAACGAGTTTCAGGCTGAGCTGAATGGTCAGTATTTTTAGTCTGATCTTCCTTTTGTTTGTGGACAGTACAAGCAGTGGTGTTCAGCCATGGACCAAGGAAAAATCCCATCAGAAATCAAAGCTCTCCTGACTGGAGATGAGCAGAGAACCGTCCAGAGCGGAGGAAACAGCAACAAGACGTCCAAGAACAAGAACAACAACAACAACCACAACAACAACAACAACAACTCCAATGGTCAGAGTTAGACGGCCACAGGGAGGAGAACCCAGCATCAACACATTTGATTTCCCTGCAGCTGTTACACAGGCCACAGAGAGAGAGAGGATCAACCCAGCACAGATCATGAGGATAAACATCTGGACCCTCATGAATTATAAGGTACAACAAAGAAATGTGAGTTCCCCCAAACACTGACTTGACCTGCTAGGTTAACTTCTCACAATAACCAATGGTACTTGATGCATTGAGTGAAGCAGCTTCCAGAGGCAGAAGTTCTAACAGCTGCCCAGTACGAGAACATGTTCCTGTTGGTGAAATCTTCAAATCAATGACTGTCCACCATAAAAAGACGATCTGACAACGTGAGCGAGAGCCTCAAGATGAATCTCCACACACTCACAGCCTCTAAATTAATATGGCGTCTTATAAAACGCTCAAGATCTCATTTAGGCCTAGTGGTTAAGGAAGCGGACTTGGGTCCGCAAGGTCCCCGGTTTGAATCCCACTACCGCCAAGTTACCACCGAGGTGCCCTGAGCACGGTATGGCCCCCACTCACTGCTCCCCGGGCGCTCATTATCTGCCCACTGCTCACTTTGATGATGAGTTAAATTTGGTTGTGCGCTGACAAGGTTAGAGTTGGTCCAGACGAACAGAAGACTTCAGGGCCAACAGTCCAACTCATTCTGAATCAAATATCCAAAATGGTCACATGACCAGCCCACACCTGGGGAGGAATCAAACGTGTGTGGTTCAAAGGTCGGTAGAGGCCCAGGGAGGGCCACAGCAGTGCGGTCCAGATGTCTTCAGTTTGTTCTCAGCTTCTGCTCAGTGTGACAACAACCTGCTGTCAGCGTCTGACTGTTCTTCTGGTTCCAGACCAACAGTATCACACATGATTATTATTATTACTATTATTGCACTTTTCTGCATTTTAGCACCTTTTTTCAACCTTTAAACACAAATAAAAGAATGTCGTTCAAGCAATTTCACAATTGTTGTTTTTCATTTCATTGGTTTTTAAGTGAATGATGGGAAATAATGTTGGCATCAGAAAATCAGATTTTGAAAAACGTCACATGGAGACCACAGGAGGCAGTAGTGAGCTAATATCTGCAGATAATTATCTCTACTGACTCTACATATTTATCGCCATACAGAGCCATTCAAGCTTTTAGCGTAATGTGACAAACGATCTGTTGTTTTGCTGCTGCCTCGTGTGGTTAGTTAAGTTCACTGCAGTAGAGTTCAGCGAGTGAGTACAGCAGTGGACATCACAGTGCAGGTCAAAAAAAAACGTTTAATGTCATATTTACATTGTGCACAAACCATCAAAACACTGAGAACAATAATTGATACAAGATTCAAATGTTCATGTCCACGTCTTAATTGTGTTTTGCTCACAAACACCACGTCCCACCGCGTCAGAGCGAATCCCGGAATTTACAGCTTCATCTGGGACACGAAACGTTGCACTGATACATTATAGTGGGCTGGTTCACAGGTCAAAATGACTGAAATGTAAATGATGATTCTCACAAACACAGCACACAATGGGACAAGACTGGAAACATGTGTCGAAAAACCAGTAGCTGTGGCAAATGTCCAATTGTTGTTGTGTCCAAAGAAGAAAAGAGAGACCTTTCCATGGAACCATGGGCCTGGAACCGAGCCTCCATTGACAAAGGTCTTTCATGGCTCAGACAAAGGTGTTGGGAGGGTTGGCGTTACTAAGCCAGGCTACTTTCTTCTCTTTAACGTCTCGGTCAAATGTATCGTAAACCGAGTCCTTGGTTATGGTTTTTGTTTGCACCGGAATATCCACCACCCCGACATAGTTCTTCTTGGCCATCCGAGAACTTGCGGTGATGGTGTAAGCATTACTGCGGTAGCATTTCATAGACGACATACAGAAGGTCTCCCGCATTCCCCGTCTGAAGTTTGCGTTGTAGACGGAGTACAACGTCGGTTTGGAGGCCGTGGAGCTGAAGGAGATCCAGGCGATGGCAGCGAAGAAGAGGAGTCCATCCCTGCCGGGACCCTCGGACTCTGTCGGGTGCCACAACTGCGTGACGTAGAACGGCGTCCAGGTCAGAAAGAAAACCGAGTTCAGCATTAAAAACATTTTGATGGTTTTGACTTTAGTCCGTGGGACGATGTTCATCGTCCTTCGCACCGTGTGTCCATCGGCACTGATCCTCCAAATGTAGCGGATTATTCGCTGGTAGAGGAATAAGATCAGGGCCACGGGGACAACGAAACCAGCCAGCAGGTGAACAGCTGCGTAGGCCACGCTGCCCCAACTGTCGGGGAGAAAAAAGTCACAGTGGTTTTCAACAGATGACGCCCCGTAGAAGAAGAAGCAAGGCGAAATGAAGATGGCATCCAGGAGCCACGAGGCCAGGATCAACTTTTTGGCCTTCTCTCTGGACACCTTAAAGCTGAGCGGATAGATGATGGTGTAGAAGCGGTCCACAGAGATAGAGAGCAGCACGTAGACCTGAACGCCGGGACACAGGTGTTGCAGGTAACGCACGGCTTTGCACGCCACCGCGCTCAGCGGCCACCGGCCCGATGCCACCTGCAGGAGGATGAAGGGGGCGCAGCCCAGGCTCATGAGCAAGTCGGCACAGGCCATGGACACCACAAAGTAGTTGGTGGTGGACTGAGTTCGACGACTGCGGTGGACAACCAGGCAAACCAGTGCATTTCCCAGGATGGAGATCAGCCACAGAGCCCCAAAAACCAGGCCCAGGGCCGCCACCTCCCCGGAGGTCAGTTCGTAGGAGGCATGTGTCCTATTCCCCCGGCTGGAGGAGGAGCCCTGGAGGCCACACTGGGCGGAGGTGGTTAACGATGCCAGGACAGTCGAGTCTTCCTTCTCCGAGTAGTTAAAGGACATCGGATTTGTCAACAAGGTGGAGTAAACCGAGGGAGTGACACCAAGGGTAGACGGAGCATAGACCATCACTGACAGGCTTCATCAGAGACGAGGTGCTGTGGAGGCGAGAAGAAGTTCTATGTCAGTCACTCAGAACCCGACACCACGCGGCCACGAGCTGGACCAGAGACCAGAGACAGAGTCAGCAGACGGACATTAGTCGTCTCCCTCAAAAAACACGGGACCATTTCAATAGGACCTGCGTGTTATTGAATCAGTCCAGTCAGGTGTCCAGGGAGGGGCGCTGTCCTCTGAGGACATTCATTAAGAAGCCCAGGAGAGGGAGCTGTGTTGGTTGCGGTATTCCTCCTGGTAACACCCTCACACAGAGCATGGAACCAAAGGAAGAACAACGCTACCGTCCAATCTTTGAACGTCTACTTTTGTCCCGGGATCATCTGGCTGAGTTGACATCAGTGTGAATCTTATGGTCAACAAAAAAGTGAACAAGGAACGAGTTGAACTTCCTGGTGTAGTCGTCCTCAGGTTGGACGACAAAGGTCCAACAGTGGACAAAAGAGTCAATAACATTTGGACTGAAGACACAGTCAGTCTCCTACATTCAGCTGATCTTCACTGAGCAGTAAAGTATCGACCTCTATGGATCGATACACCTTTCTATAAATAGAACCTTCGACTAACTGAGATCGATTTAATCGAATAATCAGAATAAAAAAAAAACAGCTGCGAGTCTTACTCTCTGAACGTCATCACGGTGAGTCATCCTTCGATCAGTGATCAGATCGATACATCAATCCATCAGAGGTGAACCAGCTGCTCCGGCAGCGACGAGGAAGAAGAAGAAGAGGCGGAGGACGGAGATGATGAAGATGAGGCGGAGGACGGAGATGGAGATGATCAGGAGGAGGTGGAGAGAAGGAGAACACAGAACCGTCGCTGCTGCGGAGCCTCGGAGGTTTCGGTTTCACTCGGCTTTTCTCGGCATCGGCAGAGGGAGGATGACGGAGACGGTGGCCGCGGTTTCATCCTAATCCACAGCAGAAAGACGGAGAAGGTGTGAGGATCTTCATCAGCATCATCATCATCATCATCCTCCTTCCACCTTAAAGAGACAGTGCTGACTGCACAGTTGGCGCCCCCTGTCTGCGCTTGGAAGGAAACGGAACGATCCTAAAAGATTCACAAGCGAGTCTACGCCCCCTAACGGCCACTCAGTGTACATAGAGAAGGATACTTGTCCAGACTGTTCACTCATTCATCTTCATCTCTCCTCCACTGCTCCTCACCCTCAGCCTTCCTCACACTGGACACTGTTGAAACGTCTGAAATACTCCCGGCCCATAATCCTTTGCTCCCAGAACCCAGCATCTGGTCCGTGACGAGGCTCTGATTGGGCCATTGATCGGTTTCTTCCTCCCATCATCCCTCTGCACTGGTCCCACGTCGCCCACCTTCATGGCACAATATGCTGTGGGTGGGAGCGGCAACTGCCACCAGGGGGCAGTGGGTTAACGAGGTACGACAAGGGGAGAAAATACAGGCAGAGGGCAGCGTAAAGTATGATTCTGTTCTGACTCGTTTGTCTTTGGCTTGTCTTCAGGGGGACACCCAGGGGATTGACACAGTTCTGTCTCAGAACAAGTGAAACAACAACCAGTTGTTGACATCAAAGAGGAAGGACGCTGATGAAGATGATGACCGTGGCGTCTTCAAGGTTCACCTCCAGTCATTGGACTGGAGCTGCTGTCGCAGCACGTCGCCACGGCAACCGCGGCACCAAGGAAACCAGCTGCGAGACGGGCTCGTTGCTACAGGCAACTGACCAGGAGGGACAGAAAGAGAGAGTGAGACGGAGTGAAGAGGGAGACAGAAAAACAATGATGAGGTGAAAGAAGGCGACGCTGCAGAGATGATGGGACACAGAAGGGAAGGATCCACACATTCATTGACTTGTTTATTGACAGTCAGTCTGCTGACCTCAGAGCAGCTCTGATCTATGACAGAACAATGGCTCCTGAACGCAGCTGGACAGAGGTTACTGTGAAGGAGAGAACCGGGAGCTGGTCGTGGCTGTGGGACGAACAGACGGAGACGTCATTTTGATTATTTACATCTCTCTGAGAACTTGGACTTCTTGGACTTCTTGGACTTCTTGGACTTCTTGGACTTCTTGGACTTCTTGGACTTCTTGTCAACACCCAGGTGCTGGATTTGCTGCTCGACAACAGGCCTACGAAGAGTTCTTCAGTTGTTCTCCTTAATAATTACTTACAGATGTTCTAAAGTTGTTGAGATCAGATTGTAATTAACACCGGGTGATGGTGGTGATGGTGGTGGTGGTGAAGCAACAGGGGACAGGAAGTCTTACTATCAGAGTCCAGGGCTGTGACAACATCGTTACTTAATCACAATTAATAATTAAAGAAGAAAGAAAAGACGATTGGCATCGGTTGAAATTAAAAGTAATAATCGTGCATCAAAAGGTCACTGGTCATACCATGAGACTACACAAACTTGTCCAGTAGGTGGTGGTATGTGTCTAACCTACAGGCCAAGTTCACTAACTTTTCATTATCCCTCAAACAGCTGATCCAGGGTCAGTGGTTCATTTGGTTCCTGGAACCTTCTTCTGAGCTTCCCTTGGATGTTTGGAGAAAAGTATAAAAAGAATGATGAACAATCATCTCCACCACGGTCTCCATGTCCGACCGTGGCTCATTCATCTTCACACCGTATTTACAAGTTTACAGAGAAGACGACCGAGTGCTCAGCCCCGCAGTCCCCCGTCCAAAGTCAGAGTCCCAAATCTGGGGGACGGAGACGGAAGACGCGTCGTTAGGTTTTGGAGGATGGTGAGTTCAAGGTGAATGAACGGATCTTACCTTTCCAAGAAGTGGTTGTTCTCCGCCAGCTCTTTGACCACGCCCTCCATCTCCTCCTTCAGCTTCTTCATCCTGAACAGAACATGGTGGTGGACGTTGTTAAACCCTAAGAGTCCTGGTCACCAAGTCTTACCAACTCAGTGAGAAGCCAGTGACACACGTATGAGCTCTGAGTTCACTCTCACCCAAGAGTCATCTCCACCAGAGTGTTCTGGCTCAGATAGGCCTGAGGTTTCATCCCACTGGACACTAGGGGGAGCACTTTCTGGGGGAGCTGCTCCTGGAGCTGCAGGAAAAGTAGAGACTGAGGCCTCGGGTCACGACTGCTGTGAGAGTGAAACAGAATCTCAGGTGACCTTCACCTTCACGGCTCTCTCCATCAGCATGGTCACCTCCTTCTCAACGCTGATCAGCTGACCCGTCAGTCCCAGCAGCTGCTTCTTCATCAGATGAACCTTTCTGTAAGAAGAACGAGCAGGTGATTATGATGACATCACTACAAGTCACGATGACATCATCATCTCATTGACATTACCTCATCCACTCTTCGCTCTTGGAGATGAAGAGACGGTACTTCATGGCACACTCTTCGGTGAAGAGAGACCGCGCTTTACTGGCATGAAGGACCAGCTTCTGCCTGCACTCACAGACAGACGGACAGACAGACAGGCAGGCAGGCAGACAGACAGGTCAGTCCACCACCACAGGGTCAGGGTTAGAAGCAGCGGTCTGTCCAGGGACGTGACTCACTTGTCAAACTTGTGGATCTGTTCCTCGTTGTATGGAAGACCTGGAAACACAGAACCAACACTAGTCCAACAATCTGATGAGGAGGATCAGACAAATCCAACGTGGACTCACGTCTCTCTGACTTGTCCTTCTTAAACTGCTGGTAGATGGCCGTGATGGCGTCCAGGAGAACTTTGATTTTCTCCACACTGCGGAGACCAGACCATGTGACACAGTCAGACCCGATACCAGCGCTCATGAATCAGACATTTCCTCACACACGTGGACTTAGATCTCACTTCCTGTCTTTGGGGTGCGTCCCCACTTGCTGCGTCCACGTGTCGGTCAGCGGACCACCGGGGAGGAATTTGCTCTTGATGTCTTGCGTCGTTTGTTCCAGGGGTTCCAGGGAGCTGGAGATCTGTTGCCGTGGCAACCGCACATGTAAAGAATAAACAGGTGAACACGGGTCCACGTTCCACTCAGTCCTTCTTGACCCGATGAAGACATTAGTGTATTTTCACGACCACAGGTCCCCGTCTAAAAGGACACCTTCGACACACACCTGATCATAGGGTTAGGGCTTTATGTACAAGCCACGCCCACACTTGCCCCTTTAACGTTCTCATGGTGTCCTCTACTGCGCCTTACACACACACACCTATAGTGACTTTTATGTCCTCCTTGTAGTCATGAAAATACGGTAAGTTTGTTTTCACTGTTTTTCATCGTCTTCGTCAACTACCTGTGGACACTGACATCGTCATCGTCCATCAGAGACACACTGCCCACCAGGGCAGTGGCCTAGTGGTTAAGGAAGCGGACTTGGGTCCGCAAGGTCCCCGGTTCGAATCCCCCTACCACCAAGTTACCGCTGAGATACCCTGAGCATGGTA
>JAFBJS010005441.1:265194-302718 GCA_016785265.1 Paraplagusia blochii
CTCACTGCTCACTTTGATGATGGGTTAAATGCAGAGGCCAAATTTCGTTGTGCGCTGTGGTTTGAATCACAACGTCACAATGACAAAAAAGGAATTTAATCTTAATCTTTAATCTAAAACTGTGCAGTTTGTATTTGGCACCGTTTCTAAGGTGTGAAGGTTTAGATGCTGTCTCTGTCTCTGTCTCAGTCTCTGTCCTGCTCCTCTGACTGGTTCTGACTGACTGGTCCTAGTTTGTCATTCAATGCTGTCCCAGTGTTTGGACAAAGACTAGTCCAACTCACTCTGAGGATCTTCTTGTGCATGTCTGAGATCTCATCGTACTCGCTGGCAAGAACGTTGGCCTGCATCAGTATCTCAAACCTGCAGCACAGAGGAGGTGAGGGTGGAGGTGAGGGTGGAGGGGGACACAGAGGTGTTTGTTTGACACCACATTTTAGAAAAACCAGAGTGTGTGTGTGTGTGTGTGTGTGTGTGTGTGTCTCACAGCTGCTCCATCTTCTCCAGTATCTGGGTGCAGTAGTTACACAGATGGAAAACCTCCGTCTTCTTGTGCTGGATCTCAGTGTAGTCCTCCTTCATCAGCTCTCTGCACACACACACACACACACACACACAGACACACACACACACACACACACACACACACACACACAGACACACACACACACACACACACACACACACACACACAGACACACACACACACACACACACACACACACACACACAGACACACACACACACACACACACACACACACACACACAGACACACACACACACACACACACACACACACACACACAGACACACACACACACACACACACACACACACACACACAGACACACACACACACACACACACACACACACACACACAGACACACACACACACACACACACACACACACAGTTACACAGATGGAAAACCTCCGTCTTCTTGTGCTGGATCTCAGTGTAGTCCTCCTTCATCAGCTCTCTGCACACGCACACACACACACACACACACACACACACACACACACACACACACACACACACACACACACAGCACCAGTGACCACACAGGTTTGACCATTGTACCAGCGAAGTGTGACATCTGGTCCAGAACTCACATCAAGCCTCTGACTCCTTTCCTCACCAGCTCCTGATAAACCAGGAGAGACTCTGATGTCTTCCACAGGTGTCCAACGTCGCCCGCAAACGTCTGAATGATGACAGGAGGAGAAGAAGTGAACGTCAAAGATAACCTCACCTGAAGACTCCAGGTGTTTGTCCGGAGGTTACAACCTTGGCGTAGCTGGCGTCTAAGTCCAGGTCGTAGCGAGGTTGGACTTTGGGTGGACTGGCTGTGGAAACACAGATGTAGAGTCACTCCACCCTTTCACCTCCACTAACAAACACTTGACAAGGCTGTGTGTGTGTGTTGTCTCCGTTTACGTACGGTCTTCAAAGATCAGTCCCACCATCGCCACCGACTCCCGGCTGACCAGCATGATGGGGTTGTCTCTGGACGTCTTGGGGAAGGACTTGGCCTGGCGGTTGGGGTCCAGGACAAGGCGTCGTCCCTCGTACAGCAGCTCCTGGTTGTGAAGAGGAATGCTGGTCCTGCGGGCCAACAGTTCCTGGAACAGCGCCGCCCTGTGGAGACAAGATGAACAGCATTTAGCTTTTTTTTCCAGTATTTACCTCCTAACTTGACGGGGACAAAGCAGTTTGTGCCGATTCGTCCAGGTGTGACCTACGTGTTGTACTCGTGGATGTAGACGTGGTGCAGCGTCGCCTGCTGCAGGCTGAAGACGTAGACCACCGCCCGGTGCAGGATGTCGTTGGTTTCGGCGAAGAACTGGTCGAAGCCCCAGCATTTCTCCTGGTCTGCTTCCAGGATGTTGGCGAGCACGGGAGTCAGGAGACTCTGGAGACCTCTGCAGGTCACACAGTAGCGGACAGAAGTGAGGATGAAAAGTGATGAGAGGTAAGGAGGACAAACGGACGAGTTCTCACTTGGACAGACTGCAGGACACCGGCATCTCTGTGCTCCACTCGATTTTACCATTTTCACATTTCTGGTGACCGGAGATGGTGCCAGACGGTTTTTCTGTGATGATTTTGTACCTGGGGGTCGGGGGGTCGGGGAGGGGGTCGACAAAATCCAAATGTGTGACTAACATCAGAGCAGATGAGTCATCGCCGCCGCCTTCTTTGCCGATCCTTACATCACTTCCTTGTTCCGTCGCGGTCCCTCGAAGGGTCTGAAGGGGAGGCTGCCGGTGGCGGCATGATAGAAGGTCACGCCGATACTCCACAGGTCCACGGTGGCGCCGTACTTCTTCTGGTGGTCCTTCCTCAGCACGGCTCGCTCGTACATGTCAGGATGCTGCGCAGGAAACACGGGAGAAGGAGGAATTCAGAGATTTCACAGGTTTCACCAACAGCTCGGACGACTAGAACCTGCGTCTCTCTCACCAAATATTCTTCTGTCCCGTACAGAGACACAAACTGCTCGTCGTCCTCCAGCTCTCTGGCTGCTCCGAAGTCTGTCAGCTTGTAGACGGAGCGTCCGTCTTCTCCAATCACCCTCATGATGTTACCTGGTTTGATGTCTCGGTGGACGATGCCGTACTCCCTCAGGTGGTTCATACCTGCCACTGCAGGAAGCCATAAAAGCCAATTAAAGAGAAGCGGGCGCAGACACACGACCAAGGTCACGAGGAAAAGTCTGTGAAGAACCTCACCCACGTCATGAAGAACAATGAGGAACTCGTCCTCGGGGAGTCCGTAAGCATTGGTGGACTCCTCTAAGACGGTGTAGAGACTCCCGCATGGACAGTACTCCATCACCAGCACTTTGTGACGTGAGTTAGACTGAGGACAACAAGGAGGCGGGAGTTAAATGACCATCACAAAGATAAGGGACGTGAGCGGGGGGTCAGCACTGACCTCTTCCTCCACAGCAAACAGCTTGACGATGTTTTTATGGTTGAGTTTCTTCAGAACCTCAAACTCTCTCATCTGGACGTCCAGTGGACGCAGAAAGCTGAGGTTGTTGAAGACCTTGACGGCGTAGAGGTCTCCAGTTTTCTGAGAGAGACCACAGATCCAGATCAGTCAGTGAAAACTCAAGATGTTTGCCATCTCCATAACCTTCCAGCTGCCGTTGGACACCACCAGGGTTAAGGTCACATTGGCTCTGCTGGAGGAGGACTTTGTTCTTCTCTGCAAACTTCAAACACGCAGCAATGTTTTTGTCGACAACAGCGTCAGCATGAGCCCGAGATTTCCCTGGGTCTTCTACAACCGTGGTTCTCAACTGGTGGGTCCCTACCCAAAAGTGGGTCGCGCACCGTTCTGAACGGGTCGCAAACAGTTGGTCAAAAATCAGCTAAATAATGTGAATTACCTGTTGAGCACAATTTTATTTAAAAAAAAAAACTCTTATTTTGAAAGGCACAAATAAAAGAAGTAATTTTTTTAGAAAATTCATTTGCTTGGTTTGGATTCTGTAACAACACCACTAAGCCACATGTCCAGGTGATTTTCTAACTCTCTGGTTAGTGTGACTAGTGTGGATGAGCAACCATGAAGAGCTGAGAGACCAGGAGTTGACGGATCACGTCAACAGTCGTGTTCAGACTCATCTTCTCCCTCTGACCTGGTGCTGGGAAATTCCCAGCTCAACAAACAGGAACAGGTCGACTGAAGTCTGAGCTCCACCAAACATCTCTGTGATCTGACTGACTGATGTGGTAGAAGGTCAGGAGGTGCAGCAGAGGAGCTCCTACCTTGTGTCGTCCTCTGTAGACGTTGGCGGTGGCTCCCTGACCCAGCAGATCAGAGATCAGCCACAGGTAGTTGGTGGTGCTCTGCATCCTGGTGGCAACGCTGATCCTGGACAAGAAGACGTCAAGGATTCAGAATTATGATGGACAAGATAAAAGAAGTGGGATCTCAGATCCAGGTGAGAAGGAGAAGAAAAGAGAAAAGGAGCCAAGGACGTTATTTGACAATGATTATTTAAATATATATTGATTCAAAGTCTGACTTTGGTCGTGACCGACAGGAAGCCATGAGAGACACAAGCGGCCGTGATGGCGAGGCAGGGAAGACAGCCTCCCCTGTCCCACTGGGAGGAGACACAGGAGACACAGGAGTGAGACCCTGTCTTAGCTTTAACCGCTGATGACGCAGTCATTTCATTAAAGGCTTCAACGTTGAAAACACGTGTTCTTTCCTCGTTACGTCACCACTACCTCATTATCATTCATGGTTGAATCGATCAGGTCATCGATGACTTCACTATATTTTACCTGCGCCGTTCGACCGCACCGACGACGTCATGACGTCAGTGGGAAATTCCCGCCCCGGCCTCGAACGTGACACGGTGACACGTGACACGGTGCTATATACTGACAGGTGTGTGTGGTTTTTTTTTTAGGTTAGTTAGTTAGTTAGTTTAACCTGGAGCGGAATTGTGTTTCCTACGCTCTCCGAATGAACACGAACGACCGCCGTCTGTCGGAGCCTCCGTCACCGCGTCATGTCGGACAGAACCACGGTCTCTGAAGCAGAATACGGTTCTTTTTCGATTCCTGACGCTCGGCGGCCCGAACCGTCTGGACCCGCGGTGGCGGTCGTTGAGGCTCCGAGCTTTTCAACACGGAAAATGAAGGGTTTTTAAAGCCTTGTTTATTTCCTCACCTCTTCCTTCAGCGACCGTGTCGTCCACTTCCGCTCCCTCGTCGTCATGTGACTCGAGCGGACCAATAGGCGCGACAAAGGCGTTCTCCAAATGGAACGGCACTTTTTAACCGTAATACTCAGAGCGAAGCCGAAGGTGGAACTCTAATCTTCATCTCTATTCATCGTTAGTTCGTGCTAAAGCGCCAGGTCGTCACGTTGACTTGGACTGGACACTGTCCTTGTGTCTACGGTTAGTTCAAGACAACCGTTGTCTGCTGCTTTTACTGTGACATTACGGTAAATGGAAAACAGGAAGTAGTTAGAAAAGCCCCTTTGTTGTTGCTCTGGTCTTCTTCATCTTCATCATCATCATCATCTATATCCCATTATTTGTCAGAATAAAGCGGCGTGTTCTAATAGGTCCGCCTCACGTAAACTGATACAAAATAAAATACCGATCCACAATAGTCTGTTTGGATATTACGTTGTTGTTGACGTTGCACCAAATGTCCACAAGGTGGGAGCAACGCTGGTGAGACGCAGGTTTTCTCCGCATCGGGATTGTGTCTTTGGTGTTTCCAACCCAATTGACCGGAGGGGGCGCTACTGGGACAACAACGAGGTTTGCTGTTGGAAGTCCCCTGTAAGAAGCACTTACCTCCACTTGACTCGACTGTCACCCCCTGGTGGCTGCTTTCTTCCTCTGTTATGACCATTCCTGGTTTCATGTTTCAATCGGGAGCGGAGGACAAATTACAACCTGTTGGTTGACGTTCACTGTCAGTGGGAAAGAAGAGACTCAGAGACTGTTGAACACAAGGGACATAAACAGCAGCAGCTGGACACCCTGTCCCCGGGTCTAGTGGTCACTGGACTGAGAACAGAACAGAAAGTCAAGTTACAAAGACAGACGACAAACACAAAGACCTGACCCACTTAAAACGACAGCTTCCTGTTGACAACCTGAAGACAAAGTCCTTGTTGTGATCTCCTCACTTTTTTCCAACTTTCTGCTTCAAACAGGACAGTTTCCGGTCCACACTGAAAGAACTGCCCAGGCCAATGAGCAAAGAGCGAAGGTTTCAAACCACATCACTGGTTCAGGGAACAGTAATTATTATTATTATGATGAATCAGAACATGGAGTTGTATCAAATACTATTGAAAACACAAGCCTATCAATCAGAGTCTGATTCAGTTGGATTAAAAAAAAAAAAAACAACAATAATGACTTTAAAAATCATTCAAACGTTCACCTAGAACTTTCTACTGAACTTCAGCTTCTCTGTTAATTCAACGTGATGTTTTGAAAACCTTTTCTGTTTAACGTCTGATTTTTCCTGGGAATAAAATAATTCAAACAATTCGATTTCTACATGTTTGTTGTCATTTATTAACATTTTTTTTACAGTTTGTATGTTTCGTGAACACACACATGCAAAAACAATCGTGTAATGATTGAAGACTTGAAGAAAAGGTGTTTGAAGTCTGTGGAAAAAAAAAAAAACAATTCTCTCCAGACTTCACTGACCCAATTTTCCTTTTTTGTTTCCGTTCATTTGACTTTGACCAACTTTCCTCCAGCTGCTCAACAAACACCTCGGTACCGCACAAAAAAAACAAAGAAAAAAAAAAAAAACCAAACAAACAAAGCAAACACCCAGTTCTGTAAAGTGCAGTTGCAGATGAGAACATCTCCCAGATCTGATTGCGTTTCGTGTGCGTTAGTGATGGCCACAGGAGGAGGAAGTACGGAGTTTCTAGGTTGAACTTCACTGGAGTCTGTGTGTTTTAAAGAAATAAAAGCACAGGAGGAGAGAAGTGTTGTGGTGTCTAAGGAGATGAAGTCCGTTCTGTGGCATGAAAAGATTTTTTTAAACCCATTTAAAGTTGTAGTTGTTTCTTCTTGTTCGGCTGAACTGATGGGATCAGTTTATTAAAATGTTCGTCTCAATGTTTAACCTCAAAATATTTCAAAATACATTTTTATTTTTATAGTCCATCTACAAAATGTAATTTTTCAGTAAAAATGTTCTGTGAAAATTTTTCTTTCAAACCAAATGAATTCTAACCCATTGAGTCGGTTCCTTTTGTAAAGATACAGCAGTTGTGATATCTACACTGTTGGTTTGAGTGTTTTTGGAGAAAGGTGAACGTACAATGATCAGTCAGACGTCAGAGACTGTAAATTCAAAGATTGTCTCATTTGTGCTGGTGTTGGAAAGACCAGGGAGATAAAAATGATGAAACCAGCAGCTGTTGAACAAAAAGCAGACAAAGGAGTGAAGTGAGATTGTCGTCTGTTCCTTTCTTTTCTTTTCTGTAAAAAAATATAGTGAGACATTATTTAAAAAGAAAAAAAAAATAAAGACGGAATGAAACGTTTTTCAATGGACAGATTTACACTGATTCTCTAAATAGCTTATAAATAGGTTATATATCTACACAGCATGTGGTACAAAAATACTATAGAAGCATCCATGGAGTTCCAGTCCCATTTGTTTGTTTTCCTCAGAGTAAACAACAGAATCATCTTTAAAAAAAATCATATCAAAGTGTGAAACTGTTCAGGCACAAGATTTAATGTTTAAGTCAGAGAGAAGAGACCAGGAGTCAAAGGTGAAAGGGTTTGTTTTGGTTTTGGTTCCAGCTGTCGGTGGGTTCAGGTGGAGCTCAGAGAGGAGAGAATGTGAGGAGATCTGGAGGAGCAGAGCTCATGAACGCTGGCTCCTTGGATGGAACGGAACCTTCAGAAGCTCAGAGACAAACCTCAGGGTTTTTTTTTCATTGAATGGTGATGGCTCCTCGCAGGTGTCAGGTGATTCATCCTGGTTTAAATAACTGATGGGTCCATTCCACTGAGCTTCTTCAAATGAAGGATCCAGGAAGACTGGATGGACGAGTCTGGTCTGGTCTGGTCTGGTCTGGAGGAGGTCGTTTCCCTGGAGTTCCCTCTGCAGTTCTTTATTCCATAAATATGTGCCTTTAGTTTATGTTCCTCAACCGTGTTCCTGAACTGACTCAGTTACCATGGTAACAACAGTAAAGGCTGCTGCTGCTGCTGCCGCCGCCGTCGCCTCCTGGTGATGATTGTGTGTATTTGGCGTCAGTTAAAGTCGGACCTGTGACCTCCCCATGTTTCTCCAACCTTAAGGCATTTTATGTTTGTAGTGATTTTTTTGTAATAAAAGCTTTTTTTTCTTAAAAAAAATGTACAAATTTCTTAATACAAACCGTGATGATGTCATCAGTAAACACTGTATAGAAAATATATAAATATGTTTTTTTTTTTCCTCTTTTCTCAATGTACAAACGTTCGCAGCTGCAGTTCTCTTTGTCTCCTGCTGCGGCCGCTATTCGTCTCCCTCCGTCGCCTCAGTCTCTCGTCCCCATTTGTAGCCTGGTATATGCACAATTGCTATTTACAGTGAGTGGGCGGGGACAGGGCCTTCTCGGCTCACGACGAGTCCGTGCAGGGCGACGGGGGAGGAGGGTAGAGGTGGTGGGAGTAGCTTCGCTCGGTGTACGGCGACGGAGGACAGCTCTCGCAGTTCTCCTCCGCCGACAGGTACTGGCTGCGCGGCGTCGGTGGCGGAGGACAAGGCTCCGAGTCGTAGTTGAGGTCGCTGGTGTAGCCCTTAGTTGTGGCGCTGGACTTTAGCGGTACCCGACGTCCCGGAGTGTAGTCGCTGTCGCACACGTCAGTGCTGCAGGGTGTAGTGGGTGGAGCAAAGTGACGATAGGTGTAGGGCCGGTAGCTGAGGAAGACAGACAGAGTCAAGTTTAGTGGGCTGTGTTCATAGAAATGGGAGGAGCCTCGCACAGGTCATGTGACTTGATCACGACACTCGACGGCCATATGTTAATCACCTCTGGTCTAGAAACTGACCAATCTGTTTCAAAAGATATTTTCTAAGATGGCGGACAGCTGGGGTCATGTGACAGATACTACAACATCAATGAAGTCAGTTTGGAGACACAGTTGGGACAGAACCACTGGTTCTAATGAGTGGACGTCTCTCAGTGCCAGTGGTCAGATTCACATTAATGTTTGTCACCAGTGAGAGGGTAATGAAGAGGGGGAGGAGAAGGAGGAGGAGGAGGAGGATGAGGAGAAGGGAGAGGAGGGGGAGGAGGAGGAGGGGGAGGACACCTGTAGGAGCGATGAGTGGATGGACTGTTGGAGGAATAACCAAACTCCAGCGTGTACTGAGAACGAACGGTGGCCGGAGACGGAGGAGGATTCAGGATCTGGAACAGAGACGTCAACAAACAAACAAGTTTCCATTTAACACAAACACTAACAACTAACAACGTGAACACACAGACACAAAGACGGAGCGTTTTCTTCTCACCGGGGGGAAGTATGTCCCCTTGGTGCTGGACGAGCTGCTGGACGAAGCTCCGGTGACGTGGGCGCGGTCGTACGGCGGTCCACTGCTCCCGCCCATGATACTGAGGGAACCAATCACGGACTTTCCTCTGGACATTCCTGTCAAAGGTGCAACAAAAGCGTCAGCGCCTCCTTTCTTCGGGGAGGAGGAAGAGGAGGAGTTACACGACATCACCCTGAGGGTCCACTGACCTGGCAGCGAGCTGGACAGCGAGCTGGGGTGGGGTACGTATCCCAGTGGCACCGATGAAGGTCCGTGGACCACAAAATCATTGGTGACGGTCTCTCCGTCTTCTTTCATCTGTGGGCAGAGAACGCGTTGACAGACGAAATAGACGGCGCCCACCACGAACAGAGCCATAACTACGGCCACGATGGATCCGATGGTGGTGTTGGCAGGTGGAGGAGGCTCCTCGGTGGAATCTGGAAACACACACAAAAAGAAGGAGCAGAGGAATTACACGATGATGGAGGGAGAAAGAACGGATCGCGAGCGGGAAAGGGGTGGAGTCTTCATACTCACAGCAGCCCAGTTCGTCCGAGTTGTCGGAACAGTCCATGTTGTTATCGCATTTCTTATGTTTTCCGATGCACTGACCGTTGGCGCAGGTGAACTGGTCCAGAGGACAACGGACTGAGAGAGGACGACAGCGAGGAAGAGTTCAACCAGGGTCAATTTGACACATGACACACAACAGGTTTGTGCCGACGAGGTTTTTCTGCCCGTTACCTGTCACACCTTCACACTTGCTCTCATCCGATCGATCCTGACAGTTAAACTCGCCGTTGCAGCGAAGGCTCAGGTCGACGCATTGGCGACTGTCGCACTGAAACTCCGACTCGGAGCAGACCGGACAGTTCTCCTCGTCGCTTTTGTCATCGCATTCGGGGTAACCGTCGCACCTCCAGGCCTGAGGGATGCAGTCCACCTCACCAGACGTGCAGGAGAACTGCTCTGGAGAACAGGTGGGCGGTTCTGTCCAATACAGACAATGTCAGTTTTCAGGCCAAGGCTGAGACTTTGAAGGACAGTCAGATTCCCTCACCTCCACAGGAGAGCTCGTCCTGCAGCAGAACCAGGTGAACGGGGCACGAGCAGCGCGTCGTTCCATCCCCTTTGACGATGCAGATGTGGGAACAGCCGCCGTTGTCCCACGTGCAAGGATGTTTACCTGAAGGTGGTGAAAATTAGTCCCTTTGTCTATTTTCCCACAACTGCAGGAAATTCAGGAATTCGATTGATTTGGTCACAACAATTGATTGTAGAATAAATTCCCAAATGAGGTATTAGAACACTTCTGCCCAATGAAGGGAAAAAACACTTTCTGCACTTTGACTTACTGTACTCCCTCATGTCCAGCTCGTGCACGGCGTGGATATCGCTCAGGTACGCGATGCGAGCCTGGATCTTGGTACGTCCCTCCCTGGTGGTCTTGTCGATGCGTTCGATCATCTGCTGCTGCTTGTCGATCCAGTACAAGTGGTTCCCAAAGACGGTGAGACCCACGGGCTGCAGGATGTTGGAGTCGGCGATGACGATGCGGTTGGCCCCTGAGTGAGGTTTGGGACAAAAGCCATCGGGATAAACAAAAAAAACAAGGTTCTCGGGCGAGAGACTTCAGGAACTAAGGCAACAAAACGGGTGAGAGCGACTGGGAGGGAGCAGGGGAGGCAGGAGGACAGGGACACGGACACGGAGGTCAGTAAGGTAATTACATCAGCATTCACTTTCACCACAATACGTGTAATAATTGTAAGAAAGTTACCCATTGATTTAATTGACTCAAGATTTTCATGATCGGGACTTTATTACTGTAACACTCCTGCAGGGGGCAATATCTCTGATCTGCTGAGCAGTGGTTTCACAACCTTCTTTTCCACCGTCAGTTGGACCTGTTGACCACCAGGAGGCCATTGGAGTATCACGTGCAAGTCCTTACACTCACCAGAGAGGTCGCTGCTTTCGATGCGCCTCAGGTCAGAATCGACCCAGAACAGCTTCCCGACCTCGTTGTCGATGGCCAGAGCCACAGGTTTCCCCAAACCACTGAAGAACAGAACCTCCCGCTCTGTACCGTCCAGCGCCGCTCGCTCGATCTTGGGCGATCGCTCCAGCAGGTTGGTGAAGTACATGTAGCTGAAGAGGACAGACGTCACATGAAATTGACAATGAGTCCAAAAATTGAGTCCCAAGTCAAACCCCAGACTCCACCATGGTCCGTATGTACTGTATAGCCAGAGCGCAGCTGCTGTCTTCGGGAGGACTCACCCTCTCTCCGGGTTGACCACGATCGCTCGAGGCTTGTCGTGTTCTCCTCTCAGCACCACGCCCACTCTGCTGCCGTCCGTGCGCGTGACGTTGATGACGTTGGTGACCTCGCTGGTCCAGTAGATGAAACGGCTGTAGATGTCGATGCTCAGGTCGTACAGCTGCAGCCCTTGACTGGGCGCAACCAGGGAGTTGGACACCACCGTCATACTCTGTGAGCGGAGACGGATCGCCAGGTCAGCCGGTCGCAGGTCCAGTCATCCACTTAACCACAGACGGTAAAACTCACCTGGTTGCCGTCCTCCTGTGCGCGGCGGATGACGTTCTGCTTGGAGTCTATCCAGTACAGCTGCTTGTCCAGTGGGTCGTAATCGATGGCGCGAACGTTCCTGAGGCCGTGGATGGGCAGGATGATGTCAGGACTCTGCTGCTCGTCGATGACCATACGGTTAATGGCCGTCTTCTGGCTGAACAGCAGGAAGGACGTTGGAGCTGAAGACAAGAGGCCAGTGTTAGGAAAAAACTTTGTCTCTGTTGGAGTGGAGTCAGGTCTCAGTTAAAGTTGTTCAGTCTTCTGGGGCTGTCTTAGAGGACTGAAAGGAATCTCACCACTGCAGGTCTTGTTGTCGTAGTTTAGAGAGAAATGGGCGGGGCATCCGCACACAAAGCTGTTGACCGGGACGGCGAGGCACAGGTGGGAGCAGTGGCCATTGGTGGAGGCGCAGGCGTTCCAGCCTCCCTGCCGAGACGAGTGAAAGACGAGGATGTCCATGACATAGTCGAGGTGGCCCTGGATCACGGTCCGGTTCTGGCCGCTGGTCTTGTTGGCGCGCTCAATGCTGCGTTGGCTCCAATCCGTCCAGTAGATGTAATCCTGGTACTGGGTGAGGCCAAAGGGGTGAGGGAGATCATCGGCTATGACCTCACGCTCTTGACCTGGAGGGATGAGAGCCATGAGATGACGACGCCAGGACGACTGTTATTATTCGCTGTGTCTTCTGTTACCCAGCATGTTGGACGACTCAATCAACGTCGTGTCCAGGTCCGTCCAGTAGAGGCGTCGCTCGGCATAATCTATAGTCAGACCATTGGCTCGGCCCACGTCTGCGACCAGCGTGATGCGGCCCGTTCCGTCCATCTGAACTTCCGTTCATGTAGGCCCTGCTGATGGTCTGGAGGAAGAAGAGGAGGAGAAGAGTGAGAGGCGAGTGGAGGAGCAGGAGAAGACCTGCAGAGTTAGTGGATCTCTACCTTGGCCTGGATGTCTGTCCAGTATATTCTCCGTTCCGACACGTCAAAGTCCAGAGCGGAGGCTTCTTTGACCCCGGTCAGTGGGATGGCCACGTTGTTGTTGTTGGTCTCCAGCGAGATGCGGCGTATGTCGGTGTGACGGGAGAACAGCAGGAAGGCCTCGGGGACGATGCACGTGCGCATGTCAGCGATCAGCTCCAAGCCAATAGGACAACCGCACTGGACGCCTGTAGGCTTGTAGAGGCAGAGGTGACTGCAGCCGCCGTTGTTCTCCGCGCAGAGGTTGGTTCCTGATGGAACGAAGCAGATGCATCAACTCAGAGCGACACTACGTACGACACGGCACGGCACAGTACAGTACAGTTCAGTACGGTACGGTAGGGCGACCATTACAGAAGTACATAGATGAAATGAAACAGCAACATAAACTGATTCATCTTTATGTTCCAGTCTTTCTGCTGTTTCCAATCCAACCTCAGGCCAGTTTCACTATTTTTAAAACCATTCAACAGTCACTAAGTCCCTTGGATTTGACTGTTCTACGGTAACAATCAAAAGATCCTTCTATCAAAAAGTAAATGAGATGTTTCGGAGCTAAAGTGCAAGTGAGTGAATGACGAACATGGACTCACCAGACCACTGATGGACATTGGTGGCCTTCAGGCCCATGAGGTCAGGCAGCTGATCGATGATGAACTCCCTCTCGGCCGTGTGTTTATGGACGCGCTCAATGCTGCGTCGTTGCCAGTCCGTCCAGTAGATGAAGTCTCCGAGCAGCGTGAAGCCAAAGATGTGATGAAGTTTGTCCTCCACCAACACCCGTCGGCCTGTTCCATCCACGTTCATCACCTGCAGACAGGAGATGTGTCTCAGTGTCTCATGCATCACGGTCGTCTTCATAATAAACAGCTGTGCACAGTCAACAACTTCATTACTGTCCAACTATTCAAACAGATGAACAGACACAGACGCTCCTCCAGCCCATCACAGGCAATGCATGATGGGAGACATTTATTGGGCAGTGGCGTTTCTGATGTCCATTTGGAGAATCAGCCAGAGATTCTTCTCAGACCAGGAGGAAGTACAGACGGTCCTCCTGTCTCCATGTTCACTGACAGACACCTGCATGCAGCAGATGCCGACTCCAAACCTGCTCAGAAGACCTGGCTGAACCAGCAGCTAATTAGAAGCAAGAGCTGGAGTAAACCAACGGTGTGGACATGTGGCTGCCATATTCCTGCTTTTCCTGTCCCTCAAAGAGGGACTGACGTCACGGAGCTGGAGCCAGTTGAAAGGATGGAGAATGAGAATCTGATCTCAGATCTGCTCTGAGCTTCATTTCCTGTTTCCCACTTCAGAAGCTTCATCAAACTTGTTCTCTGCTGCTGCGACAAGTTGGATCTGGATGGAGACTAGAAATGTGGGAAGTTCTGGTTCTGGAAAGTCCTGATATGACAGGGGTCTCTGAGCAGAAACAAAAGACAAACTGTTCCAGTTCCAGGTTCTCTATACATCTGAGGTCCAATGTTACAGCAGCTCAGCTCTTTATCAGAGAACTAATATTTCTGTGATGATCATCCAGGTCATTCAATCCAAAATGAGTTACTTGAACAGCAACTGGACATAGTAGGTTTCTTGAAGCCAAGAGGCGTCTTCAGTTCTGGAACTGACGTTTAACCAACTAATATTGGTACTAAAGTGTTCTGAGTGAGTTTTATTCTAAACACTGGATAATTGGTCATTCACCGTAATAAGGTGGTTATTATTATTATTATATCTGTTGAATCTTCTTCTGGGTAACTTCAAAAACAAGGCCCTGACTCTGGTCAAATGGTCTGAATGGTGCGAGCGTCACAGAACTTTTCCAGGACATAGAGTTTAGGACCATTTGGGATTTTTAATAGATCCACAATTCCATGTCAAAGTCCATTAACAACGAAGGATGTTTTTTACTGACTGCAAAATATGACATTGGCTCATTAAGGAATCGGATCACCAATCTTTAACCCATTCAACATCGGAAGAAATTAATTTCCACAGCAAAGAAATGTGTGGAATCCAAAGAAGAAAAAACTGAGGTCACTGAACTGAATTGCTCACGGTCCCTGAACTCATCAACACAGCATGGAGCGATGTGATTTGCTGCTTCCAGAACAGCCTCTGCGTGGCTGGATGCCATGTTTCAAAAAATCCTCCACACACACACACACACACACACACAGGCAGTGTGTATAAAAATAAATGAAGTTTCCATCCTGGGCTCGGAGCCTCTGCCGGTTCGGTACTCGTGACCGCACTGTGGCAACGGTTTCAGATTCTGGTCTATTCTAAACAGAGCTGACCGCAGCTGGAGCGCCCGCCGCAATTGGAACCAGATGTGGGATCTGACCACAGAAACTGGGTCCACGGAGGAGCTGGAGGAGCTGCAGGAGGAGGTGGGAGGGTGAGCTGAGGCCCTCCACTACCCTGCATCGAACCCGCCCAGGTGAGACAGGAGTCACGGGGGGAGACCCCAGGGTTCTCCCTTCAGAGCCAACAGGGTTCAGTCGGGGAGGAGGTCGTAGACTGAGCAAAGATCAGATCTGTCATGTTTCGTCACAGAGACGGTGTTTACGGTCTGGATGAGGAGGCAACTTATGACAGAGAGAGATGAGACGTGAGAGGAGACAATGGAGACAACACACACACACACACACACACACAGGTGAGAGTGAACCAGGAAAGACAAGATGAAAAGATGATGGACAGAGACAGAGGCAGAGTCGAGGCGGAGAGACTGGAGACGAGACGAGTTTTAACACGTCACGCAGTAATAACATAGAGCAGATAGGACAGAATGAAAAAGCTTGATGGGGACATGAGGTGTTCTGGTGATCCATCACCAGAGTTCTTTTGAGATAGTGACTGAACATTGGATGGACAATGACATTAATGAAAACAACACTGACCTCAATCTTGTCCGTCTTGGCGTCCCCCCAGTACATTTTTCGCTCCTCATAGTCAAGTGCGAGACCGTTTGGCCAACCCAAGGAGGTGTTCACCATGACCACCCGCTCTAGACCATCCAGATCTGCACGCTCAATTTTTGGCACTTCCCCCCAGTCGGTCCAGTACATGTACCTACAGAAGAGCAGCAGAGGTCAGACAAAATGTCCCTAGGGTCAAGATTGACAGAGGAATTCTGGTTCTGGACTCACCCGGCGACAGGATCCAGGACGATGGCTCTGGGCTCATCCAGATCTTCAGAAATCAGGATCTTTCTCATGGTCCCATTTAGCCGGGTCACCTCGATGCGATCCGTTCCTGTGTCGGTCCAGTAAAGATTGCGCGCGATCCAGTCCACCGCGATACCATCAGGGTGGTTCACCTGGGCGGTGACGACAAACTGGGCGTCGCTGCCGTCCAGCAGAGATCGTCGGATGGCCTTCACGTCGTCGTCGGTCCAGTAGATGTATCCTTCCACGGGGTCGTAATCAATGGCGATTGCGTGTCGGATGTCGTCTACCTGCAGGATGATGTCAGTGAAGTCGGGCGTGTCCAGAGAGATTCGACGCAGGTCCGTCCTTCTGGCCAAAAGAAGAACCTGAGTCGCCCCTGCAGGTGAATGCATTGATTGGATGTCATTAAAATCTTCAGCGTCCTGAACCACAACACAGTGAGTCCACACACATTTATTTGAAGCCCAGTTTTTATGACTTGAAGCCTCAAAGGGTTAGAGTTGGACTGAAATACAGACCAAGGTAGACAGTCAAACAGAACAGAGACCAGAGAGGACTGGGTCCTCTGGCGAACCTACGTTACACGTTACACGTTACACGTTACATTAAACATTATACTTATTCCACGCAGCTAGTGCTGAACCAGTGCCTGGAGGCCTTGACTTGAAGCCTGACATGTCACAGGTTCAACTGGGAGGAGCCATGGTTTCTACCCTAACTACCCGGACTGTGATTGGCCCCTGGTTTGTGCCTGGGTCCAAACTCAGTGGGATTCACAGAGTCCACTGAGTCTAAACCAAACAAACTCAGTGTGTTTGTTCTGTGGTGATGCCCAACAAAAGCAGCAAATTAGAAAAGTTTCAATGTCCTGGACGGAGCGCTGCGGTGTGTTTGTGTGTGGTGCCCACGGCGGGGGAGGGGCGTGGCGGGGCCGCTGGGACAATAACCCTCGGGTCAGACCGTGGCCACGTTTCACTGCAGCAGCGGTGCCGTGCAGTGAGAAAACAGAAAGAAAAAGCTCCAGTGAAACAGTTAAACCCCAGCAGTGAAAGGAGCCATTGTCCTCAGCTGGGTCATGTGACTGCATCCCTCACAAAAGCTGCTCCGCCTCCGCTGCTCTGTGACTCTGCAGCACGGGGTCGCTGAAGCAAAAAAATGTAAATAACTCCAGGAGAAGCAAAGGTTTGAGGTTGAGGGTCAATGGGCGGCGCTGCCATTGGAGCAACGTTGGTAATGGATGGAGTGGAGATCAGGACACAACTGATGAAGATCGAATGATGAAGAAGCCAAACCTGTCTTACAACTGGAAATCAAAGAACCCAATCGGGCCTGGTTCTGGTGAGACTTTGAAACAGCCGTGCATTTCTCTGTAGTAGCTATGTTAGCTCTGTGCATATATGATGAACATACACTCAGTTCAGTATATGCTGTATGTTCGTCTGTCTCGCTCACTGCTAACCTACCATATAGTAACAAAGGTCAGTTTCCTGGACATCAAGTTGACCCCACCCTGACTTTCTTCTTTTCGTTTTTTCACAGCAGCTCCCCTCCTCTGGGGTGCAGCAGCCCCACCTACGGGCTTCATTTTTCACACAACTTCAAATACTATTTTCTTGAATTAAACCCCATTCAAACCAAATGGTATATTCATCACATTCTGTCTGATAAAGACATTTTGGACTAAATTATGTCCAGGTGAACAAACTCCACTACACAGAATCTCACTTTGGTCTAAATTTTTTTTAACACAAGGAGAAAAAAATGCTGAAAAGTGAAGTCGTTTCCCTGCTGTCAGACTGACCTTTGAAACAGGTTGTAACCTGGAGGATCAGACCAATGAAAAGATTATTGAAGCATTTTCCCTACCGTCCCTGCAGGTCTTCCCGTCCTCCAGCAGCTGGACTCCTGTTGGACATGCGCAGGTGTGTTGAGAGTTGGCCGGTGAGAGGAGGCAGAGGTGAGAACATCCACCGTTGTCCACAGAGCAGGGACTGCTCACTGGAACACACAGGTTTGAACCTTTACATGCTGTAGAAGATGTGGACCAGTGAAGACACCAGGAGGCTCAACCCCTGGCACCTGCAGCAACAGTTACTCACAGGCAGGTTGTCTTTTGGGGCTGAAGACGTGAATGTCCATGGGTGAGAAGATGTCGGAGTGGACCACCCGCTGTCCCCCGCCGTTCTGTTTCCAACAGGAGTGGATAGAGTGTGTGTTCCAGTCGGTCCAGAAGAGCGTGTCCTCGTAGAGGGTGAGAGCAAAGGGGTGAGGTAGCTCACCCTTCACCACCACCTCCCTGTCAACACACACACAGAACGTTGAGGACCTCCACAGAGAACAGAGAAGTCTGTTTGGTGTTGGTTGCAGTAGATGGTGAGTCCAAATACCATCTGGACTCTATCATCCACTGAAGGTCAAATGTCCATTCTCTGTCCACACCTGCAGTTAGTGAGTTACCGACGAGTCTTTACATTTACTTAGCAGGTCATTCATAATGTTAAGGAAGGGATGGGGTCACACAGCAATGAGCGCCCCCTGCAGTCCTATCTGCAGCCAGTCATTATGTTTTGTCTTTATAAATTATATGTGTATTTATATTTTGTCTTTCTTCAACTAAAGATGCTCTTGTTCTGTCTTTTTAGTTGTTATAAAAAAATATGTTTTTTTTTTTATAATTCTATGTTGAGACAAATGAGAAAGTGAAGGGCTGTGTGTGTGTGTGTGTGTGTGTGTGTGTGTGTGTGTGTGTGTTGTTCCAGACCTGAGGGAACCGTCCGGGTTGGATCGGTGGATAAAGTTGTGCTTGGCATCAGCCCAGTACAGTTTCTGTTGGCCGTAGTCCAGCGTCAGACCGTTGGGCCAATAAATCTCTTTATCAATGATCATCGATCGATTGGTTCCGTCCATCCCCGCTCGCTCAATTTTTGGGATCTCCCCCCAATCTGTCCAGTACATGAACCTGATGGAGAGTTCATAGAAACGGGGGTTAGAAACAACAGAGTCCAGGACAGTCAGTGAACACACCGTCGATCCCACCAGTCAGTGAACACACCGTCGACCCCACCAGTCAGTGAACACACCGTCGACCCCACCAGTCAGTGAACACACCGTCAACCCCACCAGTCAGTGAACACACCGTCAACCCCACCAGTCAGTGAACACATCGTCGACCCCACCAGTCAGTGAACACACCGTCGATCCCACCAGTCAGTGAACTGATGGTTGCTGGCAGGGGGGCGAGGCCAACCCCTGGGCTGGTAATTGTTCACTTTGTTTGTCTCCATTAGCATCACAGCTGGACCCATCAGGTCTTCAGCCCTACCCTCCTCCCTCCCCCAGAGTTGGCCGTTGGAAGAGCTCGAGGTTGACAACAAGGACATGAATATTGTCATAAACTACCAGAAAGTCAATACTCTGATGATTTGGAAACTAAGTTTTAGAGATTTTGAAAACCTCTAACAACAAAAGAAAGTACAGATTATAGAAAAAGTATAGATTATAGAAAGTATAGATAGACAGGGATCACAAACAGTAAATCTGCTGCATTCTCCAAACTTTCACTTTAAAGTTTTTCTTCTTTTGTTACCACGGTGACAGAGAAGTGAAATCTAACGGATCATCATCTTAATGCGATTGTCCCTTTAAATCAGGGGTGTCCACACTTTTTGCCCTGTCAGCTACTTTTCAAATGACCAGGCTGGAGTGAGTGGCTGCCGAGATTGAAGATTAAACTGAAGATAAACTGAAACAGATTCTCACTTTAGTTTATGTTATTGCTCAGGATCTACTAGCACACCTACACCTTTGGTAATCTACTGGTAGATCCTGGAGCTGGTGAATACGAAGCTGAGGTGCATCCTGGGAACCGCAGTTTTTCACAGGTCTTTATTGCAGATTCCTTTCACAGTGGCTTCAAACCCTGTGAGGTGTGACTTAAAAAAAAAAAAAAAAAGCACTAATGACCTACAAATGCAGCAGCGAGGCCTCTGCTGGACGCTCCACGTAATCCCATTCACAACAGACAAAAGCTGAACTGATATTCTGCCCAGAAGCTAAAACTCCCAGTGGCCTTAAACACAGCAGCTGCTTGGGTTTCAGTACAAACAAAGCAACCACACACACACACACACACACACGCACACACGCACACACACACACAAAGTTAGGGAGTGAGTGAGGAAACACATGGATATGATGCAGCTATGATTTCACTTTTCTCTAAACACTCAGGTCTCCAGAGTTTGGCTCCACCAGGCAGAGAAGAGGGGATTTTTTTTTCCTTCAAGGAATGGCGTGCTCACAACACGTCCCCTCACCACAAGAGCGTCTTTGTGTTTGGTACCTGATGCATTAATCATCGTACTTGAACCCAGTCCAGCTCTGCGTTCCAGCGTGGATTTGGAGAACCAGTTCCTCAGACGGAACCTGACTACAGTGTGCTGAAAATATGCACAGATCGTTATCACTTTTCCTTATCTTTTATGCGTGTTGTGAGTTGGAACTGTCATTTATATCACTGTACAATTGCCACTCCCTCCAGATTCATGGCAGTGGGGTGAAATGTGTCCATGAAGCCCAGTCTTTTTTAGTTTTTCACATCTTCCAATCTGCCAAAAGTCCAGTCGAATTCTTTCTCTCCAAATTTTACCAGTAGCTTTGAGCTCATTTTCACTGCGTTGTGTTGACGTTCTTTTCTTTTGTTCCTAGTCGTCCATTTGCTTTCATTCTTCCTTTCTGTCATTTATGGCCTGTATGTACAACATTGAGCAGACAGCCCACGTGAACAGTGACTTATGGAGAAAGACGGACAACAACTCATTTATGGCTCCTCTGGGAATCAAACCCAGGACTCCGCGCTCTTTTAGTCCTGAGCAGTTTTGCCAACCACTAAACTCTGGAGCTATGGATCCGTACGACCCTTGAACATCCCTATCAACAACAGTCGGAACAAAGACTACACCACTCAGTTCCTCTGTACAAGTCATGTTGGAGTTTCAAAGGAGGCTACCATTGACATTGTACCCCAACAGTCTGACCGTCAGTGCACGTTCCTAATATCTAATGACCTACTTATGAGGAGGGAGGATCAGGTCTCGTGGGGTTTGTAGGGTTGGATCAGACTGATCAATGTTTTCCTTCCTCCAGGTTAATAACCATCTCAGAAGGTCATGTAGTCACAGCCCAGTTATTCTGATATTTTGCGAGCCTGGATGATCTCCTCTCTTGAGTTCAGCTACTCCTTCGCTCCGTAGACCAGAATGCATTTCATGCCTTTGGTTGGAGTGTATCAACAAAAATTCTGCATATTAGCCAAGCTAACAGGTTAGCTTCAGAGGGGTCAAATCTCATTGGCCGAGACAAGTTGAGTGCCGTCCTCGTCACTGCTGTTTCCAGTTAGTTACTCCAATGTTGCAGATTATGAATTAAATGTACTTTAAGATTGAACTGAACACAAAAGACATTTTATAAAATAAGATTAACCCTTAGTCACACATTTAACATATTCTTCACATTGACAACATCCTAACAGTGGAACATCACAGCAGGTGCAGGACGCCACCCAAGTTATCCAACTTAGACAAGAGTCAATGGATGGATTAGTGTCATGTGGAGTGAAACCTTGTGCTTAAGACTGATTACAGATATTTGCTTTGGTGGTGCATGAAGGCCAACATGTGCAGAAGCTCTGTGGAACTTCTGATTGACATAGACTACTGTGAGCTGCAGAACAGAAAGGAAAGAAACTCCTCGTCATTAGGACGTTGTGATCCACTCTACTGTGCACAACCAAATGTGACCTTTGCATTTAACCCACCACCAAAGGGACCAGTGGGCAGCTGAGTGGAGATGCTCAGTGGACCACAGAGGTAACTGGGCAGTTGTCTGTCCACTGCTGTGTGAAACAGAGGGAAAGTGCTCCACCAGTCATCAAGACTGACAATGAAATAAAGAGTCATAACAGGAGCAGCAGAAGAAGAAGAAGAAGAAGAAAAAAGGCCAGCAGGCAGAACAACCCGCACATATTACAGTTTGTATCCATGGATACGGTCAGACTCCTGAGAACTGCTGCAGTTCATATCGACCAGAATGACCAGCAGCTTCAGTCTGTCTTACATCACTACAATTATTCATAGGACCACAGGTATTAAGGTTTACTACTTTTTTCACATGTGTTTGCAGCAAAAACTCAGGACATTTCACTCATCACAAGAAAGATTAGATCCAGTTTCCATGAACTACCAGTGAAATTCAAATACCGTGTCAGACACCAACCTTAAGATGTGGATGTTTGTCCTGGTACAATGAGAATGACCTGTCTGCATGGACCTAAGACAACATGTAACCTGTCTCACTCATGGTTCACTTGACGAAAAACAGGAAGTCTGAGTGAGGGTCAAAAGTTCTTGTAGAGAAGTCGGAGGAAATTAAGCAAACGTAGAGTCAAGATGAACATCCAAAGGCAGCGACTGATGTACCAGTACCAGTACCAGTACCATTGTGACTGTACATGACTTGTACATAATAAGTATATAAGAGTCCAAAGTTTCAACTGGAGAACATCAGACTTATTTTAGCATCATGGGCAGTTTCATTGAAGGTCTGTGTGACTCTCACTGGTGTCACTGTGTTGTTGTTGTTGTTGTTGTTGTTGTTGTGACTTGACAATCAAACAGCCAAGAAACCAGGTTTCCATCAACGGCAAAAAGAAAAGACAAAAATTTGAATAAAACTAATGAATACATGATGAGGCCTCTTTATCCCAGTGCTAATGGATGCTCTGTGTGTGTGTGTGTGTGTCTGTGTGTGTGTGTGTGTCTGTGTGTGTGTGCACACGGGTCCTTTAATCACAGAGTGAAGTAAACATCACAATTACACATATCCCTGAGGTTTTCAGTCCGTGTGTGCAGCGTGTTCTTCCTGCTGTACAGAAATCTTTGTTTTCAAATACTGGACGTGTTCATGTGGTCAGATCCCATCCCATCTTTCATGAATAGAAAAGTCCTTTATTGTCAGGTTAATATCACCATATTGAGGAGAATACCTGAGTGTGTGTGTGTGTGTGTGTGTGTGAGAAAGACACACAAACAACAACAACACCACCACCAAAGAGCTGCCATCTTGGATCTAACCATGTTGACTGTTACTGTGTAATGACATGTTGCAATAAACTGTTCGTAATGATGATGATGATGATAACCATTATTAATAATAATATCAATAAAACTGCTGATGCACATCCAGATGGGCCCTGGGCTGCAGGTGGCCCATCTCACCTGTGTCACCAAATTCAGGCACTGGGGGTGGGGCTAGGACCTCGGCCAAGTTCATGTGAACGGACGTAAAGAAAGTCATTTTCAAGCCCAACCTGAATTTTCTGTCAAATTGATAAAACCAAAGGTTTTTGGAGACAGTGAAAAACTGAAGGTTGGACTGAGTGAATCACTTACTTCTAAAGTTCTACTGAACCTAAAATGTAAGTAAATGCCAGTAAATGGTGCTGTAGTAAGAATCAAAAGTTTGATCGATGACTCTGCACCAGTCGTCTCACCGACCCAAATGGACACAAACAACAATAATAACGTGACTGGACATCGAACACAATGGAATTTATCTGTGAAGCAGATACTTGTAGCTCCATCATAAGGTATTAAGAAAAAAAAAAAAAAAAACAGGCTAAACTCACCCCCGTTCTGGATCCAGAGCGATGGCTCTTGGCTGATCCAACTCCTGCCAGAAAAGAACTTTCCTCAGTGATCCATCGAGTTCGGACACCTCGATCCGATTGGTTTCAGAGTCCGTCCAATATAATTTCCTCCCGAGCCAATCGCAGGCTAGTCCGTCTGGAGATGCAAGACCCGGTACCACAGTCTGCACCACACTGGCACCAGACTGGTTAAAAACAGTGCGCTTAATGGCCTCCTCGCTCACGTCGCTCCAATAAATGAGTCCCTCTGAATAGACATAGTCCACGGCAGCAGCGTCCTCCAGGCCGCCCACCACCACAGTGGCATTGGCCTTGTCATGAGCTGCGTCCACGAGGCGGAGGTCCCGTCGGTTGGCATACAGCAGCAGTGGCACAGCTGGAAGGATTAAGCAGTTTTGGTAAAGTACAATTAGTAAAAAAGGTAAAGAGAAAACTACCGGTAAATGTTATATTATGTCCCTAATGTTATTCTACAGGTGATTCCCAAAAAAACTCTGCTGTGCATCAATGATCTAGAGATTATTGTATCACAGCTATTTATTTAGAATTAGTAAATAATCCAGATATTGAGTAAGAAAAATACACTGAGAAGATCTAAAAAAAAGACCAGACAACAACTTTTGAAGAAGCTGCAGATTGAGCCCAGTAACAGGTCCAGTCCACTGCTGGGAGACGTACAAATAGCAAAAACACGCTGTGATGGTCTAAGATTGTCTTCTCTGACTCAACCCACCACAGAAATGTCAGAAATGCAAGACGTATAGAAATACAGCAAGGTATCGAGAAAGATTTTTGACAACATGGTAAAAAGAGAAAGACTTTACTGAGGCGGCCATCTTTGTTTTCAACACTTCTGTCCTGGAACAACAGTAGAACCAACACCAGTGGACTGTTCTGGTCCTGGAGAACCTGCGAGTGAATGCCCCAATTGGACAAGGGACTGAAGGCCTGTGCTGTCCAGACTGGTGGACCTAGTGGTAAAAACCACGACTGAACTGAATCTTTCAGAAAAAAAACTGGGAATTTCATCTATTACTATAGTTTAGAATACTAACCCTACTGTACTGAATGGTTATCATCGATTTATCATCTCAACCTTGTCATAAATATAGTTTTTAAAACCTCATCCCTCTGTGATAAACTAACTACAATTGCAGCCATGAAGATGAATAATTAATAATTAGTGTATATAGTTATAACTCTCTCTCTATATATATATATATATATATATGTGTGTCTGTGTATGTATGTGTGTATATATATATATATGTGTATGTATGTATGTATGTATGTATGTATGTATGTATGTGTGTGTATATAAAACCAGATAACCAGAGCCACCGGAGATGTCCTCGATCAGAAGCTACGGCCGTGACTGATGTACCACTGTTGTATTACTGTTGTATTTACTGTTGTTTTACTGGTGTATTTACTGATGTATTTACTGATGTATTTACTGATGTATTTACTGATGTATTTACTGCTGGAACCACCGTGTTGTTCAACGTCAATAACGAACTGAGCTCCGTTCGTTCGTTCGTTAGCCTGTCGAGGCTAGCAGCAGTTAGCAGTGTTCTAATGTTTCAGTCGGTGAAAAGAGACTGAAGTTCGGGTTAGAAACCACTCCAAGTCCGGGCCCATAAACCGGGGGAACAATGTAGACGTCCGTGTCGAACGGTTCGCCATTGTCGGGGAAAGAAGAGTCTCGGTCTTCCCTTCAACAACACCGAGCGGAGCTACGTTAGCTTCTGGCTAAGATCGTAGCAGCTTCGCTCCGAACCGAGGCCTCGGCTTCGGCCCGGTCCATTAAAAGTCTCCATATACCGGTTCTCAGTGTCAACTATATGCCCATCGAGTCGAAACGGAGCCGGTCGACCAAGACTAAGGCAGACGGAAAGAAAAAACTCACCTCGCAGGAGCGAACAAAAACTGCACAACAACAGCAGCAGCAGCGTCCGCAGCGCGACATCCATCTTCCCTGTTCTCGGCCCTGGCGCCGCGCTCCGCTCAGCGGCCCGATCCCATAGTTGCGGCCGATCCTGGCGCTCCCGACACGACGTTAATCAGTAAAAGATCCTCAGTCGATTAGCTGCCGCTATCCGGGTTTAAGCGGAGTTCATGTCCGCTCCGGCGACTCCGTCCGTGTGTTCTGCGGGAGTTGTGCGGGGTCGGGAAGACTCTCGTTCGGGTCAAGTGTTGTGTCGGTGTCTCACATTGTCCTGCAGGAGGAGCGACGTCTCCTTCCGCTGTGAGCACCAAGTAGGAGGTGGAGGAGGTGAAGGAGGTGGTGGAGCTTCCACCTCTCCTGTTGCTGCTGCTGCTGCTGCTGTTTTTTTTTTTTTTATCAGCCTCCTTACTTTCCTTTCTTTTCTTCACGGCGTGTCCTCACCGATGCTCGGGGTGGAAATGTTCAGGAGCTGCTCGATCGTTTGTGCAATGTTTTGTTTAGTTGTAGTCGTGCCCAAAGTCTGGCTGCGGGCCATTAGTGGCACATGGACAGCTTGGCAGCGGTCCCGACTTTAGAGAAGATATGAACGTGTGTAAAAAACGTCATTCAAAATGTAAATTTTCAATATTATATATTAAAATAACTAAAGCTCAGCTCAGTTGCAAATGTGTTATTGTCCTTTTCTAAATCTCAACCTTGAAGATGTATCAGACCAACCTTCTAACTGTGCGGCTCTTTTTCTAACCTTTCCCAGGATTTATCACATGTTAAAATAGATTTAAACTGAAGGCCAGCACAGGCAAATAAATGCTAAGCTACATTTTGTCGCTGGGATCTCAGTTCACGTACATTGATTTTGTTGGTAAGATCATGAAATGAGAAGTCGCAGCTACAGTTGACAATGTTGTGTAATGTAGTTCAGTGAATGGAAACAAACTCCACAACATTGAAACTGTTTTCATTCATTTATGACGAGAGAAAACACTGTTGTGCGACCGTTTTAAAAAATCACATTTTTATTTTATTTTTTTTACAAGAACAAAACATCAAATTTCTAAACGTATGCAGAAGAATCACTTCACAAAACAAGACCAAACTGTGACGTCATTATAAACCTCAAACCGGAAAAAGAAACCAAAGTGACGTCAGTGAAACGTGTCAGTTAAGGTACAGATTTCTTAGGTCAACGCTGCCACCTGCTGGCTATTCAGCAGCCCTGGGCTTTAAAGCAGAGCGACAACAGTGCAAGTCAGGTGACGCGTAACTGTGAGGAAGTCCAACTGACAAAAAGCAAAAAAACGACAAAATATTGCACTGATTTTTTTATATCCTTGTGAAACGAACATTAGAAAAAACGCACAGTGAAATACAAGTGAGAAGCTCGTGTTGGTAGAAAACCATGCAGGCTGCGCGCGCACACACGCACACACACGCACACACATACACACACACTTCCTGTTCCTCTCCCACAGACTTCCTGAGTATCAGAGGAAAAAGTATTGCTGTTCTTCCCTGTTACCTCCCTCCAGGTAACCACCAAAACAAGTTCCTCACTAATCCCCTAGAGGGCGACAACTTAGAGTTCCAGACTCGTGGCCACATTTGAAGCCTATTTGACTCAACCACGATAAAAGAGGAAAATCACATGGTGTGAAGAGTGTAACCGGTGTGAAACCTGTGAAAACGACAGGAACATGTTCATTTGGTTTTCAAGAACTTTCTGTTCCCTGGTTCTGTTTACAAACCACTGGTACCAACAGGCACTGATCAGTCAGTGCTGTGTATTCAAGACTTACATCGTATGCTTTTAGAGTTCAAATATTTCAAGGCCAAAAAGAAAAGTCAACGAGCGGTGCAGCATTTTCATCCGGTGTCAGATTGTTATTATTTTAAGACTTGATTTACATGATGTAAGTGAAGACATAATCAAATAATCAAAATGTGGAAAAAGAACAGGAAAGATTTCCTTCTTCCTCAAATTTCTGCGTCCTGGAGTCCAAATCAACCCAAGTTCAATGGAAAGGTTTCAGGAGAACAAAGGTGTGAGGGACACTGACATTCCAGTGCTGGCTCGGTACGATGTCTAACCCATGCTACTTCTCCGTCCTGTTGGTTCTGGTCCATCCTTAAACCTCGTAGTGCAGGTCATTTAGCTCCAGTCTCGTGTAATGCCGCCTGTCAAATGACTCCATTGCTTTGCGTCCTCCAACAGCCAACGCTAACATTAGCAAGGCCAGCCCCAGCACCAAGAAAGCCACCAAACCGCTCTTTAGCGCCCCCTGGACCGCCACCGATTTCCCTTGGGGCGCGTCCTCAGTTTGCTTGGGTTCCTCGGGAACAATGATGAGGCTTCTTGCCATAGTGGTGGTGGGTGGCTTTGTAGTGCTTGTAGGAGATGTGGTAGGAGCAGTAGTAGTACTCCTACTACTACTACAAGTAGTAGGAGTAGGAGTAGTTGTAGTAGTAGGAGGAGGAGTAGTTGTAGTAGTTGTAGTAGTTGTAGTAGTAGGAGGAGTAGTTGTGGGAAGAATAGTTGTAGTAGTGGCAGTGGTTGTTGTCGTAGTGATAGTGGTAGTCGGAGCTGCTGCTGCTGTTGTTGTCGTGGAAACGGTGGTAGTTGTAGCTGAGGTCTCCATTTTGACAGTTGTCGTCTCGTTGGACTCTTGGTCCAGTTGCGAAACGTCGGCCGATGAGGTGGTGGGACTGAGAGGAGGCTGAGTGGTGGTGGTGGTGGTGGAGGTGGAGGTGGAGGTGGAGGTCACCGCGTGGTTTTTACCTTTCCTGCTGGTTTTATTCTGCTTCTTGGTGGTTTTGTTTGTCTTTCTGTGGATGGTGACGGGAATTTCAGTTGTTGATGTGGTTGTTGTTGGGGATGACGTCACCCCAGGTGCTGTAGCCATGACAATGATGGGCTGGGGTACAGTGGTGGTGGTGGTGGTGGTGGTGGTGGTGGTGGTGGTGGCAGCTTCTGTGGTAGTTGTGGTTGTAGGTCTGAGGGTTGTCGTAGTGATTGTAGGCTGTGTAGTGGTGACGGCTGTGATCTCTGTGGTGGTTGTCGTGGAAACAGGTCTGGCTGTGGTCGGATGAATCAACCCTGTGCTCAACAACAACAACAACAACAACAACAACAACAATGTCTCCGATGTAACAGGACAGATATCAGCAAAATCATCAACATGGGAACAAATCTGTATCGTTTTTTTTCCACCGATATTCAAAATCTGATGTTGTGAAGCCGGGGTCTGGGTCTGGGTCTGGGTCTGGGTCTGGGTCTGGGTCTGGGTCTGGGCCAATACCCTGGACACCCTCAGGGGGTCCTGACACTTTGAGCGGCGTGTGATAAATGATGTCATCAAACACTTTACCACCAGGTGCTTTTATGCAGCAAAGTAAAGAAAAACCAATGGACTCAGTGAAAGGACAACGTGTCTGTGTGGACTCTTTGTCCTCCAGGTGGTTCAATCCCAACATGGTCACTTTGAGGCCAACTGGACGTTTGAAACATTCAAGAAACCTACTATGTCCAGTTGTCCTCCAAGTAACTTCCTTTGGAGTCAACAACAACAACTCAGCTGTGATAAAGATCAGACAAGATCATCATGGAGTGGACGGTCCTGGAGAACCAGCCGTCCTCTCCTGCTGCTGGATCCACTAAACGTGTGGAGCCTCTGTGTCAGTGTCAGTTTTTCTGGGACATTGGACAGAGAAGCTCAGTTTGTCAGCGACTTGGAGAGGAATGGTTTCCATGGCGACGAGGCTGCAATGCTTCATGGACTCGACTCCACTGCTGTTTCTGTCTGTGCTGAGTTTATAAAGTTCTTTACCTTAAATGAAGTCGTGTCTTCATGTTGTACACAGTTATTTATAGAATCCATTTAGTCTGGAATCACAGAGACTCAGGGGACATCAGCTGCATGTATGGGTGTTTGGACAATAGTCCATATGGGACATCCCTAACCCTGACTAAGCCCAGACATTGGTTACTGGGTTTTCAATCAGATCATGATTCTTATTGATTGATGTTACAAAACTGCTTTCTATATATTTCTATATCAAATAAATGAAGAAACTGTCTCCAGGGACAGGACTGGACTGAACCTGGAGACACTGGATGGAGCTGGAGACACAGATCCCCACAGTAGACACAGTCCAATCTGTTTAAAAGAACGTTAAAAAAAACTACGGAACCAACTAAGGAACAAGAAAATGCCACAAAGGTAGCGTCTCAAATGTCTCAACAATGAAGAATGACAGGTGGAGGAGTGGTCTCCATACCTTTGTAGATGTCGTAGGTGTTGACACCAGGCTGAACCTTCATCAACGGGCAGTCCTCTTCACTGGGGCAGTGGAACAGGAGACAGTTTCCATCGTTCTGGTCGCTGCTGTGTTTGTTGCCATTAAAGACGGCCATGTTGCACCTGGTTCCTACACAGAGGGTGGAGAAAAGACAGTCCCATAGGATCGAACCCCCGCTGCGATGGTGCACAACTGCATTTGTGGGACAGACCTGGTTGGACGTCCTGTGAGCAGCAGGCCAGGACGCAGTCCCGCTCCGAGGCCACCAGCCTGGTCAGCAGCAGCGTTCCTGGACTTCCTAACGCCTGTCTGATGTTGACCTTCACGCTCTGGTGCTGTCTGGAGTAACACATCTCGGTGTCCCCGGCTGACACCGCCGGAAGTGAGGTCACCGCGATCATGGCGACGATGGCCCCGATGAGAGCGGAAGACGGAGGAAACATGACCGCTGTGGAGAAGAAGAGATGATCTGAGGTCATCAGACTAATGTGAACAACTATGGGCCCATACCATCGACCTGGTACCAGCGTCATTATGTCCATGGGTGAGATGGTTACAGGTCATGAAAATCACACCTTCAAAAATCAAGAAAGTGAATCTAGAGCGAGAACCTCCACCCCTGATGGAGACGAGGCTGATTTGTACAGTTCTATTTCTGCTGAACAGCAGAGACAATGTCCACGTGACAGACCCATGGATTCACGTCTCACAGAGGAGACAGAAATAGAAGCAGCAACTCTTTCAGGTAAAAATGGAATTCCAAGAATAGACCACAGACGTCTGTGTTTGGACAGACTCACCGGGACGTGAACCTCCCTCCATCAGACACAGCTCTGGGTCCACGGTCCTTTGTCCCACGCCTGTGAGACACAGCCTGGAGTTTTATTGCGGGACACACTGGAAGAACTAGATCGAGACATTCACATTATGTCCACTCATTCATCCTGGAACTCTTTGTCAGAATTCCTACTTGTTCCCGAACAAAGTCCAGGTTGGACGAACATCTCAAAGACCAACGACCACGATCTTTGAGCAGCTGATAAAGATAAAAGGCGAGTGACGTCAGGAGACGAGTGTTCGCTCGAACCCACTTCGCCTGCCTTAGCAGCTGGAGCTGGAGGCTAACGAGGCTCTGGAGACGGAGGGGAGGGACTGGGACCGAGGTCCGGTCCATGGAGACATTAACCACAGGATGAACCTTCAACCAAACGGTGAAAACAACATGGATTCTCAGAGTTACATCAATATAAAGACAAACGGCGCGAAGCTAAGCTTTGTGTGAGTGTTCGTCTCCTCCACCACCTCCACCTCCACCTCCACCTGGGCTCCATCAGACACACGATGACCCAGACGGGTTCGGTCCACACTCACCGCTGCTTCAACGCGGACGTGGATCAACGCAGCCCGGCCTTCGGCATCCTTTCCCGGTCAGCGCTCGGTCCGATGAGTCGGTTCTGGAGGTTCGTCTTTACCGAGCCCAGTGCGGTCATCCGGGGCCCAGAGGATGAAGATCAGGAGATAAAAGCCCAGATGAGAAGGTGGAGGGAGAGGATTCAGGATGGATGTGTGAGCGTGAGCTGCTCTCTCCTCCAGGAGGTGCAGACGATGCCGGAGCTGCCGATGTTCTCCAGAGGATGACCCATTTTAGTCTTTGTCCTCCAGAGCAGGAGGAGGAGGAGGAGGAGGAGGAGGAGGAGAGGAAGTGGAGGAGTCAAAGAGAAAAAGCTGTAGAGGGTGATGGAGTAGTGAGGAGGAGGAGGAGATGGAATAAAAACCAGATTATAGAATTTTCTTAAGAAAATGTTTATTGAAAAATAACAATGTTAGTGATTTCACTCCCAGTTTTATTGTTAACGTGACAAAACCACAAAAGGCAGCGAAACACCGACACCTAGTGGTCAGCAGGCGGTACTGCAGCAATGCAATATTTCAACATGAAGTCGAGTCCAAAGCAATGAAATCGAAGAGATAAGAAGTGAATTAGAGCCAAAGGAAAACCTTGGATTTGTCCTCCGTCCTCCGACTACAGCAAGAAGACAAACAAATGTCTTTTCCACCAACGGACAGACAGAACCTCCACACACCTGGACCGGTTCTGTTCTGTTTTCAGGGTTTTATTATAACAACAGAATCATCACGATGACAAACGCCATCATCATCATCATCATCATCATCATCAGCCCAGTCCTGTAACAAAAAGGTTCAGATGTCCGAGACCAGCGGCTCCTCGGCCTCATTCGGCGTCCATCATCTCCACTTCTCCCTGCTGCGGCGCCGACCGCTTCTTTCTCCTGCTCTGAGTGGACGGAGGTTGGCTCTTCTTCTGGGAGGGGGCCACTTCCACTGAGGAGAGAAGTCCAACAACACAGTAAGAGAAGAACGGACAACGTTGATCAGGAGGTTCTGTCCCTCCTCACCTTCCATGGAGACCTTCTCCTGCTGCATGTGCTGCAGCTGCTTCAACAGCTTCCGCTTCTTCTTCCCCGACAGAGAGATGTTGGCCCTAGGACTGGACCTGAGGAATGGAGACAGGTTCAGTGACCTGGGCACCTCTGCCGGGTCACCGGCCCAGACTCAGGTGGGTCCATGTCAGTCACTCACTTCCTCTTCTTCAGGTGGTGGACGGTGATCAGACCCTGGTCCACCACGGCGCCCACGATCTGACGCTTCTTCCTCTTCTCTCGACTCAGGACTCGCCGTCGTTTGAAGAGTTTCTTTCCGAGTTCCTGTGGACATGTTGACGTGGTCAGAGAGGTGGACTGACCGGGGGCAGAGTGGGTGAGGGTGAGGGTGGAGGGAAAGGTGGGGGGCGCACACACACAGGATCGTGATGACCAGAACCTTCAAACTGAGTCTGGATCCACATCAAAACCAATGAAACCTTCACAGCAGGAGTGATGACTCAACGGTGAAAGAACGAACTGGAAGAAACCGAGTCACATGTGACCGACGGGATCCACTCAGGCTCAGAGCTGCTGAGAAAACCACGTCAGTCTGTGTCCGTCAGTGTCAGTGTCGCAGCACAGACACAGTCCTATCGTGTATCCACACATTCAGAGTCAACTCACAGTTTTCGGTCTGTTGATTTTTCCTCCTGGTGGCGACATGTTGGATTTGCACACGTGCTTCCGCTGCTGCTGCTTCTGTTTCTTCTTCTACGGTCGAGTTCTCGACACATTCTCGGCTTCCGTACTTCTTCGTCGACCGCGTTCTTTTAAAGGAAATCTCTGTCGTTTCCGTTGGGGGCGGGTCTAATACACGGTCATTTTTAATGATCTTTTTGTAAAAGTCGTTTATTAAAAAATAAATCAAAAATGAACGGACGCACATTAACACGAAGAGCTGAAACAGCGGCGACGTACTTGGACGCCCCCTGGGGGCGCCTGGACGCAACCACATGTACCTGTGACTTGAACCCAGGTTCCACCGTGAGATCTCCAAAGATCCTGAGACGCTGATGACTGGACTGAAGAGAGAATCCCAGAGTGAGATTAGATTTAGAGTTTTCATTTCAGGTGGACCACTCCAGCCTGGTCATCAAAAAAGTGTGGACCCACTCCTGCAGGAGGAGCAGTGGGTGGGGAGCAGAGCCCAAACCTGGCAGCTGGTGGATTTGAACCTTGAACCCTCCACACCTAAGGGGCCAGGTTTGGTATTTGGAGGTTTAGAATGAATGTGATGTGTCTCCAAGGCAGCGACTCTTTAAAAACGTAAAATGAAAAATGGATTCAAGAAATAAGAGAAAACTCAAACTAAGGCGAGGCCACAGCAAACACAGGATTATTATCATCACAACACGTCAGCCGTCCATCATGTGATATTTAGAGACACAACAACAACAACAACAACAACAACACCGATACATGAGTCCACAACCTGAAACACTGAGTTCTGGTCAACAACCTTTTCTACAGTTTTTCTACAGTTATTACCCAACAGTAATAGCGCCCTCTTCCTGTGAACTGCTGCTCCTCCCTGCTGTTCATTTCTTCTGACAGGATGTAAATGTGTGAAGGTCTCAGACTCAGGCTTGATGATTCATCTCAGACTCCAGTTTGGTGAAGATTCAACCTTTGATGAATCCAGAGCCTCATGGTTTCTCTCTTCTACATTTCTGTTTGGTCGGACCAAAGGTCTTCTGACATTTCAGGTACTGATCCTCACAGAGAGGCTGAGGCTCCACCTTTTATTCAAACTACACCCAGAAATAACCTGCGCTCTTGAAGGCAACACGAAGGACGAGCTCCTCCTATGAACTCATCGCTGAACTTTTTTTTAAACTCCTTTGCTGAGGCCTCTTCAGAAGCTCCAGAGAGATCTCCTCTGACTCCAGTGTTTGTGTTGGTTCAGGTTGAACATCAACACCATCATCATCTCCCCTCGCCGGCTTCACCCTCACAGCCTCTGCAGCACAGACTGAGTTTTGACGTCTGTAAATGAGTGCTGCTCCGTCTGTGTTCTACGGACGTGGTCGAGACTTTTCAAAATAAGACACATTTTTTTTCCCCTCCCTGAGGGACGCCACGGCCCTGGGCTGGACTGGAGGACCACACTGACACCAATAATGATTCTTTCTATCACTGCTATTTCACAGCACCAGGATTTTCATTCAACTAAATGTCTGTCTGTCTGTCTGTCTGTCTGTCTGTCTGTCTGTCTGTCTGTCTGTCTGTCTGTCTGTCTGTCTGTCTGTCTGTCTGTCTGTCTCTCCACTACAGTCTTACCACCATACAGTCCTAGTGAGACTGCACATCATCTTTTTTTTGGTGCTAATAATCAGTAGGTCACATTTGTGACGGGGCCCAGGACAGTTCCTTGAGGAACACCCATGAACATTTAGTCGAGGTTGTCGTGTTGTTTCTGGACGAGGGAGAATAAAGACACAGAGGGGGGAGGGCGGGGGTTTCTGTCAAAGGTTTAATCTCTTCAGTACAGACTGTTGATCTCAGTGCAAGAAAACAACAACAACAACAACAACAACAACAACAACATGTGTGGGCCTTATGTACAAACAGGGACTTTGGCGTAGACAAGCGTAACGATCCTTGGGGGAAACAGAGACAGTGAAGGCAACACGGGGACAAACATGATGAAAAACAACAACAAGGAACAAAAACCAAAACAGCAGCAAAACAAACAAGAAAAAAGTGGAAAAGTAGGAACAAACAGGTGAGTTCTTCATTTCAGTCCGACACAAACAAAGACCAAACAATGGTATATAGATTCTTTTAGATTTATATATATATCTATATATATATATATATATATATCTAAAGTGCATTATTGTACAAAAATAGAGGGTGAGCAGCACCTCGATAGATTTACAAAATAAATACACCATTCAGACAAAATAAATAACCAAAAGAACAAGAAACAAAACAATTTATCTGACAAAGTTAAAAAGGAAATAACAAAAGCCAGGATTCACAAAGATTAAAATCTTTTTAATCATATTCTGCCATCTATTCTCAGATATTTAGAATATTTACAGACAAATAAATATTTTCCAATTACTTTCCAAACAATCACAGTTACAGGGGGCTGTAACAGGAGTATTTAGGAGTCCACTCACTCCAACCTTCTGTGGGTTCCTGAAAGAGAGAAGGTCCAATGTTCAGAGCCATGGAAACGGGACGATTCTTTAACAATTTCAACTAAAATCCCGATTTAAAAAAAAAATATTTCAGGCCAGCACTGAGGGGTTCTGGACGGAGTTCTGATCCGGTCCGAGTCAGTCGAGAAAATCACACATTTCAGGGAGTTTTGATCCCGCTGACTAACTCACTAACTAACTCACTAACTTTGATCTTGACCCACAGTTAATAACAAGTGTCGATAACAGTTATTCATAAGTAATAACTCCACTGCCACGCCCCCACCCGCAGATGGACATCACCACAACCAAGACACAGCCTTCAACCTCCACCCTCTGGAGCTCTGACACTCCAACACCTTCTGTTCACTCGTCTCCACCTGCCTGTTTCTGTATGTGTCTGTCCCTGAAGACACATGAAGACTGCTCTACAAAACCAATGTATTATTATTATTATCAAGACTGTCGTCAACAACAGCTGTAAACTGTCCATAACTGTTGACAACAGTTTTTAACTTTCGAGTCAAGATCGATATTTTCAATCCGATCTTTGTTCCATTCCCAGAACTTCCCTAGGCCACGCCCACGGGCATCCGCTCACCTGTGTCAGAGTCTGACAGCGTTTCAAAGCAGCGCCCTCCTCAGGCCGAGTAAAGACCTCCACTCCAGGTGGAATCCACTTCCGGGTTCTTGGTCCCACCTGCGGCTGAGGGAGCGCGCTCTCCTCCTCCTCTTGTCGCCCTCCCTCTTCTTCCCGGAGCGGCCTCTCTTCTTCTTCTTGCCCGGTGCCTTCAGGACGCCCCCCTCCCTGTAGGGCTGTGACTTGTTGGTCTCCTGCGGCAGGTTGGTTCCTTCCTCCTCCTCCAGCCGGAAGCTGACGGGCAGGTGTTTGGTTCCCCCTGGAGGTTTGGAGTGTAAGGTGGAGCCCGTGGTGCTCAGGCTGAGACCCGGCAGCCCGACGCCCGCGCCGCTGGTCGGACTCCCCGCCGCGGCTGCCGTCGCCGCAGACGCCCCCGTGGTCCGGACGGGAAGGTCCCGGATCTCCGCCGTGTGGACCCCGTCCAGAAGTCCCTGCAGCCACATGCGCCGCTTGTAGTCCTGCAGCGTCCGGCCTTTGTCGTGCATCATCTGTGCGTGGCTCACGGAGCGTTTACTGGAGTCGAGAAAAGAGAAACAGGAAGAAAAAAAAAAGATGAAGTGAAGGAAATGACCTGGGTACAAGGTCGATCCCGAGGTTAACCAGCAGGGGGCAGAGCAGGCGAAGGAACGGACGGAGCGGAGTGAAAAATAATGACTGGAGAAAGAAAAGTGGAACATGAAAATAAACAACAACAACAACAACAACAGAGAGAAATAAATCATAATAATTATTAATCAAATGTTTTCAACTAAAAACACATTCATTCATCAACTTCATTCTCCGTCAGTGTTGGAGAAAAAAGACCAACACATACGTCACGTGACGGCAACCTGGTCACGTCAACTAATCGATGACGTTGACTCTCCTCTAACGCCGGGAGTCGACGGAGGCAAAAGAGACTTCAGGCCCCAGCGAGATTTGAACTCGCGACCCCTGGTTTACAAGACCAGTGCTCTAACCCCTGAGCTATGGAGCCGTGCGGTGACCGAGACGGTGGACCAGGAGTCAGATCCATGGACCAGGGGCCTGGTTCATGGATCTGACTCCTGGTTCTGGTCCCGGTCCACGGACTGGAGCCAAACGTGTAAAGACTCCTCTGATGGAAAAGAACAAACACGAACACGAAGCGACATCGAAGAGAAGGAACATCGACGAGGTCAGGTCTGAGAGTGACCACAGGGGGGAGCTGTTTCTGCTGACAATGGCCAAGAAAAGGTGAAGCATCTGTGCAACACATGTAAACATGATGAAGAACAAGGAGTATTTAGGAGGAGGAGGAGGAGGAGAACAAGGAGTGTTGAGGAGGAGGAGGAGAACAAGGAGTGTTGAGGAGGAGAACAAGGAGTATTTAGGAGGAGGAGGAGAACAAGGAGTATTTAGGAGGAGAAGGAGGAGGAGAACAAGGAGTGTTGAGGAGGAGGAGGAGAACAAGGAGTGTTGAGGAAGAGGAGGAGGAGGAGAACAAGGAGTATTTAGGAGGAGGATTAGGAAGAGAACAAGGAGTGGTGAGGAGGAGGAGGAGGGCAA
>JAFBJS010005441.1:303305-361971 GCA_016785265.1 Paraplagusia blochii
ATCCCTTATTGCAAAAAGGCAGTTGTTGTTATAAATTAATACAGGAATTTCATTAGTAGAGATTCTATCTATATACTCTAACTGGCAACTACATAAAAATCAATGATTGAATTAATAGTAGTGGCCATGACAGAGGCCTGAAGGCTGCTGTGTGTGATAGTTAGACATTAGACAAAGGATGTAGGGTTTAAGGGGATAAGGAGCAGATTAATTCGGGAGTAGAGTTAATTTATCACACTGTCGGCAGCCTCTTCATCACACTGCCAGGTACATTGAGCGGACTGTTCAGAACATCCTGGTTCTAATGTGTTGACACAAACAACACGTGCCACGCTGTTCCCCATGCTGTAGTGTGAATGTTTCCAGTTAATCTCATTTTATGGTAATTCTGGTTGGAAAACCTATTTTGGACACATTATTGATGAGCCACAGGTTAAGGTTTTCATGATGATGGATGGATAAGAGACCCTAAGAATAGGTAGAAGACAGGGGACAGAGATGGAGGTAGAGGAGTTAAAGATGCTGAGATTCTCTTTAGGAGAGACAAGGATGGACAGGATCAGGAATGAGGTGATTAGAGGGACAACACAGACAGGAAGGTTTGGAGAAAAAGCTAGAGAAGACAGATTGAGATGGTTTGGACATGTTCAGAGGAGGAACAGTGGATACATAAGCAGAAGAATGATCCTAAAAATGGAGCTACCAGTTAGGAAAGTGAAGGGACAAAAGGAGATTGATGGATGCAGTGAGGGAGGACATGGAGCTAGTTGGAGTTAGAGTAGAAGATAAAGAGGAAATGGCAATTGTTGATTCACTGTGGCAACCCCTGAAAAAGGGACAAGCCGAAAGGAGAAGAAGATTGATGAGCCTGATTATAAGGTAACTGTTCAATATAAAAGAAAAACCATGGAATTAATAAATGTGTTTCTGCAGCAAACGCATTTTAAATTAGGTTTTAAAACTCAGACAGTATATAGAAAGAAACACCTTGTCATTTGTTTCCTGATACAACAAGGAAATGGGCGAAACAGGCGACATATCAGAGCTCTGCATGTGTCCAGATCGAGGACCCCTGGTGTGACCACAGCCCATGCAGATCACATATTGACTTTGACTGAATTAACATTGATTTTCGGGCCAGGACGTGCTGGTTCCAAGCTCTCATATTAGCTTTCTAATGTGTTTTAATTACTAGCTGGCAGGTACACATTGATTTGCATGGTGCTTTTTACATGTCATTTACTATGCAGCTGAATAATAAACACAAGAGAAAAGCAGTATTTGCATAAACACGATCACTTTGAACAGTTTACCAACGCTCGGAAAGAAAACCCTGCAGCCTCAAACAAATAACATATTTAAATAATGATTCCAGAAGATGGATAACATCTTCCGATAGTAATTTCCGCCCAACAGGTGATCAGCTCTGCAGAACATTCATTTGGATTGTATTGATCTGCTTGCATTTCTTGATACATTAGCAGCGAAGCTGATCCATTTATCACTGGACACATAAAAATCAGCCAATGAGCATTCAGCTTTGGGACACGAGGGAACAATTTCGTTTTAAAGGCATTCGTGCATTTATATAAAAGAAAAATACATTAGTTTTAATATACGCAGCTTTATTTAAGTTTGCAGCTTTTAAATACTTAATACTTAAAATACTTAAGTTCTCCTGGGAATCAAACCCAGGACTCTCTGCTGTATTGATGGCTACACAATAAAATTCTAATTTAGGTGAAATATAAACAGTCAAAAGATGCTGTTCCACAATATTGTGGATTTGCAGTGACAAGTTGCCAAGGGGAGTAACAAAAGTGACAGTGGTGTAATGTGCAGTCAGAATGACTGATTGGTTTAAGATATATTTGGGTGAAGTTAACAGAGAGAAAACTCTCTCAAGACTGCTGCAGGATTGGACAAAAATTGACTTTTCTGAACAAAGTAAAGTCTTAGAAAGTCTTTCTCATTTCTGGACAGACTCCCTTTGGAATTAAATTCCTAAATCTTTAAAGAAGTGAATGACATTTCGAAGATGGGAAATAAAAAGAAGAACTGCCCTTTATGCCTATAGGGAACTTTAACCTGATGATTGAAGATTGAATTATTAAGAATCCAGTATTACTAGAAGCCCACCAGACCATCTATAATGATAGTCACTGAGCAGCATATAAAGATTTCTCAAACTTGTTGAATAATGGAATTTATTAAATCAGGGGAAATTAAGTTTTCAACTCTCTGACGTGACCCTGCATTACTTAGACCTTTATGCAAAAACGGAGGACAGGTATAACATAAAATGACTGCAGCCTGATTAAAAAAGGAAGTAGGATTCAGGCATCACCATCTGAAATAAAGGTGCAGAGTCCAGATGTGCAGCGTAACTGGGATCAGACAGTGAATGTAAAACCATACAATGACCCGTGTGAGACACAGCATGGAGAGAAAAGAGAAAGAAAAAACCAGCATGAGCAATAAATCTTTCAGCTTGTAAATCACCCTCAACACACAGACCGATGAAAGGGGAACGTCAGAGCGGGTGTGAGGGTGACGGCAGGAGATAAGGACAAGGAGAGCTGGACTGGTGGCAAATGACAATCAGCAGTAGAAACATAAGGAAAAACACTTCTTCTGTTCCTCTGAATAGGTTTATTTTCTACCATTGTAACTTTAGTTTTTCCACAGTAAATTGCACTGAATTACATCCACGTTTATTTTTTCAAATGGAGACACTAGGCTAGTGGTCCACAGAGGGGAAAACAACCAGTTTACGTCTTGTACCAACACTAGGACCGATCTACACCTGGGATGGTGCAATGGAACTGCCTGATTTGGCTTTGCAAGAGCACCAAATCTAGCAAATATGTCAATGGGTGACTGGAAACAGATAGGGTACGCTGTGGTCAGGTACAAATTTGATTGGTTGGTAGAGTCATGTGGGCTGGCTGTGACATTGTGATCGAAACCACTGCACACAAAGAAATTTGAATTCTGTATTTAACGTATCACCAAAGTGAACAGTGGGAGCAGTGAGTGGGGACGGTGTCATGCTCAGTGGACCCCAGCAGAAACCTGGCAGTTGGTGGAATTGAGCCTTGAACCCTTTTTTAACCACTAGGCCAGTGTTCCCCACGTTTTTTTGCACCACAGGCCGGCTAAATGTCTGGGATTTTCTTCACGGACCAGTTGTTAAGTTGTGGCAGATAAATATACCATTTTTGTCGTTCCGAATATTTTCCTACCTATAAAATCTTCCTACCCAAATTAACTATGCATGGGCACAAGGATTTCCCAAGTGCACACTGCCTATAACTTTCTGCTACCAGTCGTAAAGGGTTAGAAACTTGTATCAATGACTTTTGATACAAGATTGTTGTTGTCTTCACTGAGAAAATATTTCCTGATCAAATATAGTTGCATTATTGATGATGGAATCCTAGCCATACTATTATTCAGTTATTTTGTTGATACAGGTGTGAATCAAGTGGAAGTAATAGACAGATGGGGCCAAAAGGAAATATTATTTCTCTGCAGCCCATCACCAATTCACCCATGGACCGGTACCGGTCCCTAGCCCAGTGGTTGGGCACTACTGCACTGACCAGTGACCAACAGAAAACAGGGCAGCATGTGGCTCATAATTCTTCTAACACATTTCTATTCACTTTGAAGGCAGGAAGAAGCAGAAAAGAGTAATAATTTTCAGAAGATAATTTTTCATGCCTACATAAAAAACATCATATTTTTTTAAGATTACCAGGCTGGATCTCTTTAAAATGCACGGACCAGAATGTAGACACACCGCTGTGTGTTCAGAGAGATATTTGTAGACCAGGTGGTCTCTCAGTGGGGGCAGTGTGCTGAATAGACTGTCCTCACTCTATTCTTTCACCCTCCTACTTACAGGTCACAAGACACAGAGTGAACATACCAGTACATCCACCTAAACAAAAACAAGAACTTCCTCAGCAGATGGACCATCACGACATGAGGATGCCAAAAACTCCTCAGAAAAGAATAAACGGAATCAATGATAAAAATTAGTGTATAGAAATTATATTCACTTGGTCAATAATAATTTGATTTAACTAATTTTTTAAATGAAGGAGGTGACGTGTGAATAATTCATCTGTTTACTCTCCTTTCTTTTTCCATAATGTACTGTACATGTGTGCGCATTCAGGGACTGAAGGCTCCTGTTTCCATCAACCCATGTGATGCCTCATGGTCTCCATGGACCACTGTATGTAGGTGGGTGTGTTGGTGTGTGTTGTTGAAATGCAAGCGGCAACTAGAAAATTTCTTTGCTGCTGATGTGCCCCCGAGCATACAGTAGACATGGGATATATAAAAATATTAATTGGATGCACGGATGAGCGACGGCATCTGTCTACAGTGGGAATAAACACAAATCACTGCAGACATAGAGGGACATCCCACTGTTCCTGTCAGATATGATACTTCCACTTATTTCTTCTGCCTCAGATCAACACCTCCAGGCAGAAATGTCAGAACAAATACTTGAATAGCAAATAATTGCAGTTGATTTCTAGAATTTTTTATTATTATTATTTTACTGTCAAAAAATCTAAATTGTAATATGTAACTTCCCTCAAAGTACTTTCCTATGAATGATGCTTTATTTGCTGATCGAAGAGTTAAGTTAGGCATCTGGACATTCAGTTTTTTGGAAAATGTTTTTCATGATTCTGAGGATTAACTGTTCAGAGCAGTGGAGACCTTGGAAGAGAGGAGAAGAATAGAGCTAAGGTGAAGGGAAAGGTTTACAGGACAGTTGTGAGACCAGCCATGATGGATGGATTAGAGACACTAGGAATAGGTAGAAGACAGGAGACAGAGCTGGAGGAGTTAAAGATGGTGAGGTTCTACTTAGGAAAGACAAGGATGGACAGGATCAGGAATGACAACAGGGACAGAAAGGTTTGGAGAACAGGCTAAGATGAGAAAACGATGGTTGGACATGTTCAGAGGATGTCTCTTATACACATCTTATGGAAGAATGATCCTAGAGATGGAGCTACCAGGTAGGAGACAAAGAGGAGATTGATGGATGCAGTGAGGGAGGACACGGAGGTAGTTGGAGTCAGAGTTGAGGATACAGAGGACAGGGGGAGATTGAGAATGTTGACTCGCAGTGGCAACCCCTGAAAAAGGGACAATCCGACAAAAAAAATGAATAAGGTTGTTGATAAATGTTGCAGTAAAATGACTAAATCATTGTCACTGTGACTAACGTTAATTTTTAACAATGTTTTTGTGAAAACCTTCACTTGTGTCCTGACAAAGCTACTAAACCAAGTGCAGTATTCCGCCCATGTCCTCCAGGCTTTTATGAAAGTGTTTGAACTGAACTGGGAGTTACTGTGACCCAGTCATGGTGACCTGTCAGCTCCAGACACAAGGCAGCCTGTGTGAACAGGTTGAGTGGAGTCTCAGCAACTCTTAGCTTATTGCTACAGCAACAGCACTGGGGGAGGACGGAGCATGATGTAACCCACTTATTCAGATGTACCAGAACACAGGTGACCACTCAGATTCTGTAATGTGATGAAATTATGACGGTGACTCTAATAAAAGTAACGTATTAAAGCAGGAAGCAGGCCAAGCCTGTAGGGTGCATTTTACTCAAGTCCGATTTCCCCAGGATGAAAGCTGCAAAAACATGACCAGCAGTAAAAAAAAGCTTCAGTTTTTGTGCTGAATTGGAAATTAAATTACTAACAACACATAAAATGCAAATGTTATAAATCTACACTGAGTCATCTCCATGTAATTGAATCAATAATTAAGGTAAAAGACCTTGGTTCTGCAGACACAACAAGATCAATGGGTCATTATAAAAACCTGGATAAGCGCTTTCTCAAAGAAAACCTCCACAAACCATAAAGGATGGAAGTGTATTACTGCCACACTTAGGAATGAAAATCCAAGTTATGATTCTGAATTGTACTCTAAGGCAGCGTTCCCAACACAAATAAGTTAAGGGCCACGGTTAATTAGCAGTTAATGTTCAATACAGAAGAAAAAATGGTGAAAAATTGAATAAAAAATTAGTTTTCCCACTGTAATACAACCCTTCAGACCAGTCTTGTAAAACTCACATTCATCCACAGCAGTGTCTACAACTGAGTGCATCCAACAAATCCATTTATTTAGCATTGACTTGCAGTAGAATCCTTCTATAAGTCTTTTGGGCCTCGCTAACATTCAATTTTCATATCAAGGTGGGGGCCACGAAATATGGCTCCACGGGCCACAAATGGCCCACGGGCTGCAAGTTGGAGATCTCTGGTCTTAGGATAAATCGCTCGCTATGGCTTTGTCTCTGGGGCTTCCTCAGCTTCATCAACACTGGTGTGTGTAGTCGAATAAAGACATCTGAGGCTCAGGCCCAATGAATTTTTATAAGACACACTGCTTAGAATTTCATTCTGTTTGTCTAATGGCTGAGACTGTGCCATCAGCTCTGTGCCAAAGAACTGATGGTGCACGGAACTGTTGCATCTCACTAAAAGTAGTTATTGCACTGGATATATTTACATATATATTTATAGATGCATGTTTTTGCATACATATTTCTAATCCCACCAGACTCTACAACACAACTGATGAGCAGATATTGTGCATCTTCGTGTCTGTTCCAGCTTTAATGACAGACCATCAGCCGGTCGCCATAGTCGTTCACAACAGTTACCCAGCAGCGGACGACAAAATCCCAGCCGTGTTTACCAGAGCTCAGAGATAAAAGCATGCACGCAAACACATATTAGTTACAGTGTGAAGTGGACCTTTCAGTCATCAGTCTTGACTGACTTCAATTCTAAATGTAGATAAAATTACGCCAGGAACAAAAAAAATACACAGCTGAACACAGATAAAGAGTGAATTATGAATTATCAAATGAATTATTCCATTAATTGCATGAAGACAATTTAGCTACGTGTCAGTGGTGGGAAAGGTCTACAGGACGGTGGTGAGAGCAGCCTGATGCATGGATTAGAGACACTAGGAATAGGTAGAAGACAGGAGACAGAGCTGAAGATGGAGGAGTAAAAGATACTGAGATTCTCTTTAGGAGAGACAAGGATGGACAGGATCAGGAATGAAGTGATAAGAAGGACAACACAGACAGGAAGGTTTGGAGAAAAAGCTAGAGAAGACAGATTGAGATGGTTTGGACATGTTCAGAGGATGGACAGTGGATACATTGGTAGAAGAATGATCCTAGAGATGGAGCTACCAGGTAGGATACAAAGAGGAGATTGATGGAGATGAGGACACAGAGGACAGGGTGAGATAGAAAATGTTGACTCGCTGTGGAAACCCCTGATAAAGGGACAAGCCGAAAGGAAAAAAAGAGTACATTAATTTCACGCAAGATTAAAAACATTTTCTAAATAGAAAGATTTATTCCCCAGCAAATATGTCTCCACGGGACTGAAGAGGACATCTTGTAAATCATGAGTGTCACTTAACAAAACTACAAACTGAAACGCTTCAAGGCCAAACCTGAGACAATGGCCTGTTTTATCTACTGCGCCACAGAAGCCAAAATTGAAGGAGCTGCCAGTTGAGCTACAGTAAGAGACAAAACTGTGTAGAAGCCAAAGCAGCGAACAACTACACAACGGGTACAGACTGGTCCCAGGAGTCCCACAATTTTAGAATTGGGATTGATGCATCCATCAATCTCCCCTTTGTCTCCTATCTTGTAGCTCCATCTCTAGGATCATTCTTCTACCAATGTGCCCACTGTCCCTCCTCTGAACATATCCAAACCATCTCAATCTGTCTCCTCTTACTTTTTTTCTAAACCTTCCTGTCTGTGTTGTCCCTCTAATCACCTCATTCCTGATCCTGTCCATCCTTGTCTCTCCTAAAGAGAACATCAGCATCTTTAACTCCACCACTTCCACCTCGTCTCAGGACATCTTCGTCTCTAACCCATCCATCCATCCATCCATCCTGACTCTTTGCTCCATCCTGACTCCACTCTATTCTTCTCCTCTCCTCCACAGTCTCCACTGCTCTGAACAGTTGATCCTCACTATCTAAACTCCTCCTCCTGCTCCTTGTATCCTCACCATTACACTGTTGTCACTTTCATTCACACACATCTTGCTACGACTGACCTTCATTCCTCTTCTCAGCAGAAAGAGTAAATAGAGTAATCAATATAAAACCACTGATATCGCTGAAGAGTGTAAAGAAAAAAAGAACATTGAAATACAAATAAAAACTGCAAACTCAGGTATAAATTGTGGAGATGATGTCATCAAAAGACATTAAATGAAAGTGTCAGGTCAATCTCAGGACTTATCTCACTTCAGCGCATCTCTGACTCACAGTAGTGTAAAGACAACCGGTCTGAGCCATTACAGCAGCTGTCAGCCAAGACTGCAGCACTTCACCTCATTTAAGGTCGTTTTTTTTCCCCCCCTTTGAATAAAATTTCCCATCGAACCCACACGTGGCCTCATTAGAACTGCTCCAGGTTACTCTGCCATCAGCAGCAGCCTGTCACTGCCGATTCTCAGACCAAAGCACTGACGGATCTGACTTTCAGCTGGGAATAAAGAACCGCGTCGGAATCAGCACTTAAATAAATAATTAGCAGAGTGATAAGAAGTGATGAGAGTGAGGATTTGGAAAGAGGATGAATGTGGAAAAGATGAATGAAAGACAGTTCCTGAGAAAGACATTAAGTTAGATTGGAAAACCTTGGCAGCAGAGGAGGATTTGTAAAAAGGTTTCAATTTCATTAGCGGGTCTCGTTCAATCCAGGGAGGAATAAAGGGCTACAAACGCAGCAGTCTCAGTCATTACTTTATCTACTGATGCCTGTTTTTATTAAACTGTTTCAACAACACGCTGCTTGCCATAAAAACTGAATGGCATTAAAGCTGACACTGATATCGCAGCATGGTGATTTGTCACAAACGCAATTGCGGGGAGGGTACAACACTTAACTGTGGTTTCTGCTTTTGTTTTGAAATTTTCTGAGACCCAGCTATGGGCAGTGGTGGCCTGGTGGGTATGGAACCGGACTGCAGGGTTCCAGGTTCAAATCCACCAACTGCCAAGTTACCACTGAGGTGCACCGAGCCCAAGAGGTTACATTGACAAGGAGTTTGCTTTTTTAGATAGACAGACAGACAGACAGTAAGACAGACGGACAGACAGATGGAGAGACAGATAGACAGTAGATATTACCCCTTTAAGAGTTCCCTTTGCAAAATTAAGGATGTTAAAGTACATATCAATATATCAATTAACTGTATATATTATGTTATATATTGTGTTTTCCAATTAAAAACCATTAACATAAATTTCAGTTAAATGATGTGACATGTTGATGTATTTACAGCTATAATATAAAGAACTAAATTAGAAGAGAAAATTGTAATTAGTGAAAAAAAAACTAATTGAATTGTACATTAGTTACATCATTTGCCATCTGTGAAAAAAATGAAACATATAAAACAAAGAAGATCAGACCCTTTAATGAATATATGTTATATTATGATCTTTTAGTAAAGGGTAAAGGTGTAAAATAACCTTCTCATCTTCACCAAAACTATATACTGTACACACAGTACAACTCATATATTCTCAAAAACACAGAGAACCAAGTAAATAAACAGTTTGGTTTTATAACCCAATCATCAACGCAGCACAGACCCAGTGTGTGTACGGTCCCAGGAGAACCACTCAGACCCACACACGCCCCCACACACTGTTAAATTAATGAGACCCTTCAACATTAGCCACAGGTCGTCCACACTGTGTGAGCAGACGTGTGGGATGAAGCATCGTTACAGTAGATCAGACTAATGACTGGATTAACACCAACACACTTCTCTCTCAGCTCACTGATCCATCAGCTGTTAAGAGCTGAATTAAATGGGTTGAAGCACAAAGTGCTTTGAGCTTTAAGGCAAGAGAAACAGAGCAAAAATGAAATATTATGTCATCTGAATAATTTGCACCGACTATACACAGACACAAACCGTTTCGTAAATTATTATTATCATTATTATTATTATTATTAATAATAATAATACAATTTTTATTGCTATTTAATTGTTACTTAAATCAGTGGTACACAACCAATTGGCCGTGGACCAGTACCAGTCCATGGGTGAATTGGTACCGGGCCGCAGAGAAATAATGTTTCCTTTTGGCCCCATCTGGCTATTACTTCCACTAGATCCATACCCATGAATGGCTAGAATTCCATCATCAATAATGCAACTATATTTGATCAGGAAATATTTTCTCAGTGAAGACAACAACAATAAACTCAAAATGACGCAGAGTCATTGATACAAGATTCTAACTTTTTATACCGGTCTGGTCGCAGAAAATTATAGGCTGTGTACACTCTACAAATCCTTGTTGCCCATGCATAGTTAATTTGGGTAGGAAGATTTTATAGGTAGGAAAATATTTCAGAACACAGGAAATTTTAAATTTAACAAGTGGTATTTATCTGCCACAACTTAACAACCGTTGAGTTGAACCATGAACCATGAAAATAGTACGAGACATTTAACCAGTCCATGGCACATAAAAGGTTGGGAACATTGACTTAAATGATAATAATCACTATTATTGTTCCTACATAATAAAATAAAAAAAATAAAACTGCTGCTACATACTTAACACTAAAAATTTTACTTTTTCCAAATTGTTTGTTATCATTTTAAGAGTTCTTATTTTTGTTTTCATAAAAATTAAACACCTATAATTTGTTTTTGCCTTTTCTGGTTCCAGAGAAGCAGTTTTCATTACAACACATCTTCTGGTTTACTTTAGGACTAGTTTTTTGTGATGAGTTTTGCTCAGCTCACTTACAGGCTCCAACCTGTGAAGTAAATGTTAACAAGATGGGGTCAAATCCATCTCAATTCAATCTCACGCTGATCTCCTGCTTATTAACAGCATAGACAGGTGTAAGATGAAATAACATTGCTACCCCAAAAAGCACACAGACACACACACACACACATACGCACGAGTGAAAAATTAAACTCCCCGATTGATTTCCAACCTGTTGTTGTTCCTGCGTTTTCCCCAAAAGCTTTTAAGAATCAAACACTAGTTGAGGTTGAGGTGTTTGACTCCAGTATCCTGTTTCATCTTCTATTTGTCTGTGTTAATGGCGATAAGTCACACTTCTTAAACTGAGACATTTAAGTTCAAGGAATAATGAAGTTTAAAGACACTGATTAAATCTCTCCACAAATGAACCACAGAGAGGAGCTGCCTGTTTATGAAACCATAGACAAAAACCTTGATTATACTTCATTTAATCATTCTGACTTCAGATTTTGGATAATATTTCTTCACCCATTTTCTTCAATATTTGCTTAAATCTTTAAACCTCCTAAATGTTCATCACCTTTTGCTGCACACCAGGGGGCAGAGGAGCAGATCAGCAGTAAAACCAATCATTTATGTAAAATGTTCCTGGTTCAACCCCAGTGGGTTTCACCAGGTAGAGGATGAAGCATAAAAAAGTCATATTACAACCACGGAGATGATCCGTTATTCAAGGCTACGCCAGAAATGATTCTCATTTACAACTGTGTACAATGATAATAAAGGGATCAGCTTTCTTCACTGCGGCCCCTCTGATCAGATGAGCAGTTACATGATTGTGAGCTGGGAAAAAGGTTGCACCCTTTGCACATATTAATGAAAAACACTGCGGCTTCTCCGAGCTCCCAGAGACACGTTTATGTAAATCCATAGAAAAGTTAATTAAGCGGAAAATTGTCAGCGAGAATTCCATCGTACATGGAAACGCATGTGCGAGCAAAGATTTTGTTTCATTTATTAATACTGTACAGAGAAAAGGCAGACTCGTCATTATGTTTAACTGTCCATAACCTGGAGATTAAATTCATTCAGCTTTTATTACGGTCCAACATGTTTACATTTATAGTGTAATCACTGATAGACAAAACAGGAGTTGTTGTGGAGATCATATAAACATATTTACATTTTAGCTGAAATTCTCTGGACCAAGTCCATTCATTTTTTAAAGTTAATTAGATTTTCTCTTTTAAATATTAGTAGAACGAAGCTCTTTGGATATCCACTAATCCCACCATCCAATAAATAGTTTTTATCAGTACACATCCCAGAAGACACTTAGTTTCATGAAGCATGGTGGCCTTAAAACACTCTCTGAACATCTCTGAAGCCCTCAGGCTTCGCCAGACAAACAAATCTATGGTTATGGACTGGTAGATTGATCAATATTGTGGAGGACAAGGACTTCACCAAGGTTTAACATAAACATATTCTACAAGCCAGTATCAATATACACCCGAACACCACCCAAGTCAAAAAAGGTTATTGGCATTGGCTTCATTTCTATTGAATTTTACATAGAAGTGTTGATTAATCTTTATTAATCATGATTAGGGATTTTATTACCAATCTTGCTTATTTCTGATAACGATATTAACCAATACTGATAAATGCAGGTGAATAAACCTGAATTATTGTGTTGCCAGACTAAAGACATTCTATGAATATCTGTGTACAACATGAAAACAATACTTCAATAAAAATTATAGAAAAATGTCGTATTTATTTTTAACATCCTACGAAACCGTCCTATGATTCTTTCAAATACTGCACACCGTGTGGCGCTGTTTATGCATAGGAGGATTATTCCAACGCTACTGTTTGGTTTTTTAATTTACAATAATTCTCCAAATAAAAGATACCTTGTCATCAGTAAGTATCTTTGTCAGTTTTGACAAAAAGTTTTCCCCTGCTGCAGCACAACAGTCACTCAGCCATTTTACACTCTCTCACAAACACACTCACACACACACACGCACAGATATACACAAAAGACACTGCAACATAGTTCAAAACAATAGCTCAGACTGAGCTTCTGCTCCCAGGACTGTCAATCATGAAAGTGAAGTCGAAGCTTTGAGGCAAGGAGGGGACGTTCTCTGGAGACATCTTCACAGATCAGCTTCACAACAGACACATTCACTCACCCACGCACTCACGGTTGGCTTCTGGGTTGAATAAAGGTATATTAGGCACGATTGGTAAAAAAGTAACTCTACTATTCAGCTATTAAGTCATTAAACCTATACACTCAGTCATTTAAAGGCAAGAAATAGTGGGGGTTGTTAGGGATGAAGCCCCATGTCGGTATTTTCTCAGATATCTACTAAGTTTTTTTAATTAGTAAATTGCTCCAGGGAATAAGGAAAAGTGGAATAAATCTGTGTCAAAACGCAATTAATGAAAGGGGATTTAATTTGTAATGATTTATAGTATGCATCCACGGATGGCATTTTAAATGGTAAATTCTCAACACGTCTTATCATCACTGATAAGACATGTGACATAAGACATTCCATTTCAGACTGGAAATTGAAATATTCATTTCTCTCTAGGAGTGAGAAAATGTAACCATGGGTTTCAGAGGGCAGAGGGACAAGGAAAATAGAAAATAGACAAAACGATAAAGAAAGAGAGACTGGGAGAAGGTCAGAGACTGCAGTCCCGTTCAGCAGAGGCTGCAGAGCTCTGAAACAAAAGCATCACAGCCATGTGTGACAGGCTGGAAGGAAGAGAGGGACGACGGCATGAATGGGTGACAGGGAAAACAAACGAGAGACTGAGAGGTCCAAGGGTGGACAGAATGCAGAGAGAGAGAGACAGTGAGAAAGACAGGTTGCCAGAAAAGGACAGAGAGCAAAAGAACGAGATGGCGTGATACGGAAAAGCGTGAGACAGACAGAAGACAGAAAGAAAGAGAAGGCTGAACCTCCATGGAACCATTATGTGATACACAGTTAGCTAAACAATGGTTAATGACAGACAGCTGACAAATGCTGATGTCTCAGAGCATCTCACAGATTGGACATTTTCCCTGTCAAGTCATCCATCCAACCATGTAGACACAAGTGCCTTTAACTACTGGTGTCATGTGATTTACTGTGAGCACGAGTCATTAACCAACAAGCAATTGTTATTGTTTGACCTTGCTTACTGTCAAAACACTATAATCATCAATTTTCTCTCAAATAAATGAATAGAAGACACTATTAAGATATTTCAGAGGGTTAAACTTAGTATGTCCATAAACCAGCCACTAGGGGGCACAGGCCAGTTTATTTTAGTGCTGGTCCCAAGCCTGTATAAATGGTGAGGGTTGTGTCAGGCACAGAATCCGGCGTAAAACTTTAGCCAAATCACTTTTCTCTACTACATCCACTTGAGTATTTCTACACCCTCTGACTGACGGCAGCTTCTTGTTCAAGCTGTGTCAGTCAGGCTCTTCCTGCCTGTCAATCAGTGACTGTGGACACAAAATGGACACTCGCCATTGTTACCACACAGACATCTACACAGGAGACAGTCTCAAACACAGACGAGGGATTCAGTGACCATCAGGTTAAAGAAGAACACAGATAGGCCCTGTATACGAACTGTAAAATGGCATCTCTACTCTCCTCCACAATATTTCCTTGTAAATTAAGGTATTATTCATGTCTTGCTGAACTGAGACCATAGAGAATTTATATGAAACTGTTAAATGTAAACTACTGTAAGTCAAGGCTCACCTTATCTTCCAGTATAATGATTTACAAAACCGAACGTTTATTAATATTTCATGATGATATCCCAGCGGCTTCACTACTGAAGCGTTTGACGTGCCTGCCTTACAAGTAGAAAGCACAGGGTGTTGGGTTCGAGTCCCAGAGGAACCAGAAACCTCCAAAACTGTAAGTTTGTTTTTTTTCTTCCAAGGCTAGCTTCTGCAACAAGGTTGTCTCTGGTCAGTTAAAAAAACAATGTATTGTATTCACAATTCTTTGCTCAAATGATAAATGCACTTTGTGAGACCTTATAACATAGTTGTGAACACCTCACACTAGACTGTAGATCAGGAGTGTCAAACTCGCGGCCTGTGGGCCATTCGCAGCTCGTGGAATGATATTTTGCGGCCCCCACCTTGATGTGAAAGTTGAATTTATAATAATAAAAATTATAATATAAATAGATGATCTAGAATAGATGACAAACCTTTCACTCTCTTGTCTGATTATTTGATAAACATCAATGTTAATGGTGTCCAGTGATTCAGTAAGGTAACAAAATTAACCCTCTTACTGTGTATTTAGACTTAAGAAAGAAACTTTTTTACCCAAACCCAAATTTATTTGAGGTAAAAAGTAAATGCTAAGAATTGTAATGATCGTATATTTTTTATGAAGTCATTTCAGTTCTGCAGCATTGTCTTTACTGCACTGCGCTGACTTTTAAAGATGTAACCTATCACTTTAATGTAATTGTAAATGTTTGTTCCAAAGCCTGGTTTTCTTTAATTATGCACAGCTGGTAGCAAGGACAAAATCATTTTTCTTTATTGCTGTAAAGCAAACACACCGTATTCTTGCATACTGCCCAGTGTTAATAATTAACAACTAACTGAAGAAAGCACAGATAATCACATGCCTGGAACCAGGATTAACAAAGCAAAACAATTTCACACTGTGTGTCACAGAATCACACCCAACCCTGTGTGACACTGCACTGTTATTGTGCCGTAGAGCATGAAATGATCACAGTCATCACACCAGAGGATGAGGAACTGTAACATCCCACCGACACTGACCTTTTTCCTGTGATGTTGAAGAAGCAGAGCTGCATAACATTACGGTGGGAAAAGCAGCAGTGGTTGATGAATTTGTTGCCGATTTAAACCACCAAACAAAAACATGAACAGGATATCGTCTCCACGATAAGTTCAGGACTTGCACTGTCATGTGATATTACTCACAAATCCCGTCAGCTCTAGAGACTTGGTCTAGGAAAGATTTCACACAGGACTATTTCAGCTATTGTGCTTACTACTCCAAAATAAAACTGTTACTGTTTACTTCACCATGGATGGATTGGAGACACCAGGAATAGGTAGAAGACAGGAGACAGAGCTAGAGGTGGAGGAGTTAAAGATGCTGAGATTCTTTTTAGGAGAGACAAGGATAGACAGGATCAGGAATGAGGTGATTAGAGGGACAACACAGACAGGAAGGTTTGGAGAAAAAGCTACAGAAGACAGATTGAGATGGTTTGGACATGTTCAGAGGAGGGACAGTGGATACTTTGGGAGAAGAATGACCCAAGAGATGGAGATACCAGGTAGGAGACAAAGAGGAGATTGATGGATGCAGTGAGGGAGGACATGGAGGTAGTTGGAGTTAGAGTTGAGGACACAGAGGACAGGGGGAGATGGAAATTGTTGGGACAAGTCAAAAAGAAAAGAAGAAAAACCACAGGTGCAAGAAAAAATAGTCTTTCAAATCAATTCAACTGTCAACATTTGGCTATAAATAGACAAATAAAAAAGTTTTTATTCGTAAGTTTTAAAAAAAGATTCTTACTCCCAGAACGAGTTACTGAATAAACCTGTTCTGAGAAATTAAATAGACACATGACAAATGCTCCCAGACACCAATATTTTTTTTAAAATGTTGACAGTGCATTGAGGTGCTGAGATGTGACTTTTCAAGGACAAAGTCAACTTTAAAGTAAGAGTACAAACATTCTCCCCGAAAAACGCAAGAATGTATATACCTGACAACAAAGACAAAACCTGATGCTCTTTTCACTTTGTTGTTGTGATGCATTTCACCAACCGCTGCAGGTACAGATGGGCAGCACAAAACCAGTCACTGCAAAATGCATAACAACAGCCATATAACAAATGTTATCTGGGAGGACAGCCAGACACTGGTGCAGGCAGACAACTAGATTACACACAAACCCTGAAACACAATACTGGGGACAGAACACAACTATTCCTCACAGTGACACACAAGGAAGGAGCAGCCCTCAGTGCTGGTGTGCGTCAGATCTGTTGCTCAGGGCTACACCCTTTTTTCAATCATTTATCTGAATCAGATCAAGCACAGATATTTGTCAGCAATATTGAAGAGGAGCCGAGCAGTAGGTTCCTGCTTTTTGTGAATAATCTATTGTCTGAGAACAGAAACACACATTTCCATAAATCTGAATCCTGCGGTGAGCACAAAAGTGGTGTTTAAGGTCACAAACATTTACCTTTTCTTCACTTTACTGACAGCCATAATATATGTCAAAGCCTTCAAACGGTATAAAGAAAGAAGAAAAAGAATCTGTTGCAAGTCATTGACTTAGCTATAGTAGTTTATGACAGTGTTCCCCAACCTTTTTGGCGCCACGGAATGGTTAAATGTCTCGTACTACTTTCTCAGACCGTTTGCTAAGTTGTGGCAGATGAATATTGCTTTTTAAAAGTAAATTTCCGCTGTTCTGAAATTCTTTCCTACCTATAAAATCTTCCTACCCAAAATAAACTGCGCATGAGCACACATGGATTTTCCAAGTGCACACAGCCTATAATATAAGACCGGCATAGAATGTTAGAATCTTGTATCAATGACTCAAGTCCGCTTCCTTAACCACTAGGGCACCACTGCCATAACGGCATATAATTGGATACAAATTTCCAAATATAAATTGTCAATTTCTAAACCAGTGTTCCCCAACCCTTTTTGTTCCACTAACCGGTTAAATGTCTGGTACTTTTTTCATGGACCGGTTAAATACCCTTTAATAAAATGAAATTTCCGCTGTTCTGAAATATTTTTCTTCCTATTAAATCTGCCTACCTGAATTGACTGTGCATGCACACAGCCTATAATTATTTGCTACCAGACCGGTATACAAGGTTAGAATCTTGTATCAATGACTCTGCATCATTTTGAGTTTATTGTTGTTCTCTTCACTGAGAAAATATGTCATAATCAAACATAGTTGCATTATTGATGATGGAATCCTAGCCATTCTATTGTTCAGTTCTTTTGTTGATATGGGTATGGATCAAGTGGAAGTAATAGACAGATGCGGCCAGAATGAAACATTATATCTGAGGCCGGCACTAATTCACCCATGGACCGGTGGCCCGGGACCACTGGTTTATGACACATATGCAGCACAGTGAGTGAAGCCCACTGTTGTCAAGATAAGGCATCACTGGCATCTTTTCAAAATGAGAAGAGAAAAAAAATGTTAAGGACGTTGCAGGATCCAATTTTCTTTCAGGGCAAAAGACACTGATTAAATCTCCATAAACAACAACAGTGATAACCTGTGATAGGTTTAATATTTTTACATGTCGAGTAAACAGCCAATTTCTTTCTCTTGGCCATTTAATCATCTGTATCTGATTTTTTTTATATCTGCCATTCTAGCTCGGCTAAATTATATTCATTGGATTCATGAGGGGCAGGTAGGGTGCAGTGTGATTTGAGTGGCGGTTGTGAAGAGCAACGCCTCCACAAAGATCAATGGATATACACAAACACACATAAACAGTAAATGTTTTTGTGAACCTTCTCCAAGGGTTGTCACAGTAGATAATCTGCAAGTGATAATTATCACAAAATCTTAAGCAAAAGACACAAAAACATAAAAAAAAACAGGGCTTAAATATCAAACTTTCAGTTTGAATCCACTTTGTTCAGCATCACTGACCACTACATTTCAAATTGTCCCTAAAGCTGTGTGTCATTGTGCTGAGTCGGAAACTCCACTGCCCAACCGAGTAGTAGTACAAAAAGGATTGGAGCGTTGCCAAGCTGTTGGATCAGAGGCCAATGAAAACCTGAGTCATTTGAGACAGTAAACACTCTCTGCCTCCATCCACAGACTATGCCAGATGTTAGGGTATATTTTGGCCTGTGATTCCCTTTTACCAACTGAATAACTGCAATAATCAGCAGGCTGTTATCTGACAAAATGTTTAATTTTCTCTCACTGTGCTGGAACAATTAGTCCTGTGATGTCATCACTGCTACCAACAAATAAACCCCAACATGTGTTTTTCAAGAAGCTCATATGAAAAACTGTTAAATCACTAAGTTTTTGTTTGCGTTTAACGTCACACACTAGCATCAGCTGTTGTTGCCTTTATATGGTCACCTGAGGGTCTGTTTCTCATTGCGATGCACTGGTCATTCTTGTTGACCTCTATGGTCCCAGGCCTTTGTGATGCTGTCAATGGGTCATCACATTTACGGGCTTTTTATAGCCTCTCAGCTGTGATCTTTATAATGTGGTTTCTGTCATCACATAGATCAGCAGAGACTTTACTGAGCGCACAATTTCAACATTTTTGTACACCGACCAACATGGTGCAGTAAAACAAATCGACAAACAAGTATTTTTAAGCCCTGCACTGGTTGTTGTCTTTGTCACAGTCTCCATGTGTATCATTAATAATACAGCATATGCTGAAGAGCTTATGGCAGGAAAATCCAAACAGAGATGAGTACGGGTCTTAAAGAGGAGCCTCTGGCTCTTGTTATGTAATTCTGGCTTGAGTGTTGTTACGCATTAGTGAGTGACTGCATCTACATTGCAATAATGAGACACACAAGACTCCTCGTCTTAAGCTGCAGCAGTAAGACAAATATATATTTTCTATGAAAGTATTTTTTTTTTTCATTCCTGGTGTTTCATATATTTTGTTCAGGTTCTATTTTCCCACTGACTCCTTGTTTCCAAGGCTGTGAAACATCAATTTGTGGCTTCTGGCCATTTCCAATATTCTTTTATTTTCAATTAAATTAAAGGTTAATGTCACTATGTCATTATTTTTGGCAGGGTGGGTAAAGGAACCCAAATGTGGCAGTACTGAAAAGGTCAGGATGGGATTGAGAAAAAGTGAGCGCAATAGCAAATTTAAAAATTTGTCTCTAAAGCCTATGAGAGACAATTATGGACAGAAACAAGAATGAGGGGATTAGAGGGACAACACAGACAGGAAGGTTTGGAGAAAAAGCTGGAGAAGACAGATTGAGATGGTTTGGACATGTTCAGTGGAGGGACAGTGGATACATCTCTACATCCTAGAGGTAGAAGGTAGAGTAGAGACAAAGAGGAGATTGGTGGACGCATTAAGGGAGGACATGGAAACAGGGAAAGAAGTATAAATAGGGTAAATGAGGATACGAACAGCTGTAACTCCTCCGCATCTACATTCTGACAGAGTTCGACAGGTCGAACCTTCCTTGACCATTTCCACTACTGGAACATTCATCAATCCATTCTCTGCCTCTCTGTTTGTATTGGAAGTGTCTGTAGCTGTGGGTGAGTAAGAGCCCAGGGGAATACACCACAGCCATGTTGTAAAGACAAGGTCAAGTGCAGCATATAGTAAGGCAGAAAAGGAAACACAGCACATTCTGGGGAAAGAACCAACCAGGCTCCAAACACTGCCTGTGATTCAGAATGGCAACATGCTGAGGAAAACAAGCTGCACTGTTCAGGTGCCATCTATAAATTAGGAAACTGACACACACACAAGTTCACATACTGTGACCAGCTGTCCTACTATTGGCCGATATTATACTGAACAGTGTGTGTTGGTTAGAGTGTTTAATGAATTCTCACGTAAAATTTTTTATTTCAGCTCCTGTGTTTATACAGAAACAATTTTTGTTTCCCCTTCACAAATTCTGCCAACATGTCATTACCCTGAAGTTTGTCCCTAAGATAATCCTTTTAGCCGCGTTGGCGAGTGACATGCTGTTTATTTCAACGCCAAAAAATGGTAATCATCTCACAATTGATAAGATAAACACGTTATTCACTAGTTATTCAGCTATACTGACTTGAAAGATGAGTCAAAAGTGAACAGTTGTAAATCTTTTAATTAAGATTACTGGTTTTCCTTTGTGATTTATTTTTGTTGTTTAGTCTTCACCAACCACTGGGCCAGAGACTGGTACCAGACCGTGGGTGAATTGGTGTCGGGCCACAGAGAAATAATGGTTCTTTTTGGCCATATCTGTCTATTACTTCCACTTGATTCATACCCATATCAACAAAATAACAATAAAACAGCTAGGATTCCATAATCAATAATGCAATTATATTAGATTAGGAAATATTTTCTCAGTGAAGACAACAACTCAATATGACGCAAAGCCATTGATACAAGGTCTGGTAGCAGAAAATTATAGGCTGGATGCACGCAAGAAATCCTTGTTGGGGCCTAGCACAGTTAATTCAAGTAGGAAGATTTTATAGGTAGGAAAATATTTCAGAACATCGGAAATTTCCTTTTATTTAGGGGTATTTATCGGCCACAACTTAACAACCGGTCTGTGAAAATAGTACGAGACAATTAACTGGTCCGTGGCGCAAAAAAAGTTGGTAAACACTGATTTATATAATTTCTGGAATGATCTGCTGTTGCTTCTTAGAAAAACGTACAAATAAAACACATCAACAACAACAATAATGCAAAAACAACTTTTAAATATCTATAGCTTTACATTTAACTCAATACAATTGAGAAAAGCTGCACCAAGATACATGATCGTAAGTCAGTTGACAGTTCGTCATACTTTAAAAAATGATAAAGGTAATTTACTCAGCTCAACGGTACAAAAGAAATGTCTGTTACACTGCTGATTGAAAACCTCAAAATCTCATTTGACATCCTTTAAAAACCTGTACACGTTGAAAGATGCAGAGTTCACATTTAGCTGGAATCACAACATCAACCATAACCACAAAGAATGCTTTCTCTGTCCTACTGCTGTTGTCTGAAGAGAAAGGAATCCACAAGAGGACACACTTAGTGTCCATCAATCACACGCTTATGTGGTGCAAAGATCAGAGAGTGAGGATGGGGAGCAGAGCTCCAGGGTGGGTAACATATGGAGATGTAGACTGAAGAGGAGAGGAGAAGTGAGAAATATGACTAGGCGGGAGGAACATGAGTACAGAGCTCCTGAATTGAAACAGTCAGGTTAATGTGAATCTTATTTACATTTGGTTTTAGAATCATTGGACATATAAAAATACCAGTACATAGTGTCAGATAATGTGAAACATTTCAATTAACAGAGCTGCTGCTGCTGACGTCCTGCAAATTTAGTTCAAACTCAGGAAATGAAGACAAAATACCAATGGCCTCACTGTGCCTTGCACGTAAAATCTTCTTAGGAGTCTGAACAGGAGCTACACCACGTGACAACAAGTTAAAATATGTGGCATAATTTAATGAAATAAAGGAAAAGAATAAATCTGACTAAAACCAAAATGGGACAAACAAGCAGAAAAGAACAAAAGTGTTGGATAGAAAACAGGAAAAGTTGGCGAATTCTTTGAAAACAGCACTATTGGGGTAAAAGACATGGTGATGAAAGAGGATAAGTGGGAGTATGGCTCAAGGGGGAAAATGATGACAAATGAGTTGGTAAAATACAGTGGTTTGCGGCTAAAAATGATGATCAACTGGTAAGGAAAGAAAAGAGGAAAAAGGGTGGAGAAGTAGAATAGGACATAAAAGAGGATGGCGGAGAAGCAAGAAAGGGCAGGAGTCCTTCACTGAGGTCCATTGAGCATGGCACCATCCCCACTGACTACTCTGAAAGTTGCCCACTGTTCACTTTGGTGATGGGTTTAATCCAGAGATATCATTTCGTTGTGTGCAGTGGTGACAGTGAATTTGCCTTTCTTTCCTTTCCTTGACTCCCTATGGAGTCCTAATGCTGGGCAGCTGGGCTTTAACAGGTACACACTGAGTGAAACAGAACCAGAACACACTGTACATACACACGAACATGTTCATGAATATTAACACAAACTCACTTAAAAGAAAAAGATACAAGTGGAGACAAAGGCACCAGCAGGGCGAGACATTAGCATTCATGGCATGGCAGGCTTTTGCACCAAAAGAGTAAACTAGTACATCACAGACCAGTAGAGAACCAGAACCATTTACCTGCTACAGACCAGCATGGCAACAACCTTATATCAATTCTGTGATTGATTTGCAACTGAAGCAATGAATCCTGTGCTATGAAACCTCACTGCTGTGAACACGGTGCAAGTAAAGTAAAAAAAAAAGCACAGGATGAGCTGAGGTATAATTTAAAAAAAATCAGCAGGAAACTGGAGATGAGACGAAGGAACGTTGGAATTAAGAAGATGCATGAAATGTTAGAATAAAGACACCGTACTTCCTCTGATTAACAGCAGAGGTTGGCCTTAAGTAGGAGTCATCCTTAGACCTGACACAGCAGCACACTTCAACCCACTGGTACAAGTTCACAAGATCCATTTTTAGGATGACTCGCTCCCCTGGGTCTTTGTGGGTGTAATCATGTTCACACAGTTTCAAACACATTTGATGAGAGTTGGCTCCTCGGAGAGTTTAGGAGCTGCCTCTCAGCAGGAGGCCTCTGCGGCATTATTCATGGACTGGGGTGAGTGTCTGTGTTTGCATCAAGCCTCCATGAGGATTTTTGCCCAAAGAACTAAAAAAAGTGCAAAGAAAGCAGTTTCCTTAACTGCTCATGAGCGCTTCATCAGGTGTTTAATTAGACTAAAGTGGGTAAAAAAGGTGTTTAGTACATTGATTTCCATAGTTTCTGAGCCAACTATGGAGGTGTTAATTAAAATATCTTTGGATGACAGTCACCTTTTACGTTGTGTAAAATCTGACGTGCTTTGCAGAAAAACAATATACTATTAGTGAATATAAGTTCTTTTTAATCAACTACCACTGAGACGGAACTACAATTATTGAGGCGGTTGATGGCCTAGTGGTTAAGGAAGCCGCCAAGTTACCGCAGAGCATGGTCCCCCCACACTGATCCCCGGCACTGGCTCAGCCAGCAGTCCCCTGCTCACTACGGTGATGGGTTAAATGCAGAGGCATAATTTCCCAAAGGATAATAGGGATTAATAGAGTTCTAAAAGAAAATTAAAACTTTAGGCCTTCATTGACATCATAGTTTTGTGACATCAAATTCATACACCTCATAATAGCATCAGTATGGCTCCAGGACTTGAGAATCCACACATATACATTATGTATATCTTAATATAGGCTTATCAAGCAATACTTCCAGTTCCAGAGCATTTAAAATCAATTATTCTTAATATTTTTGACATTTAACTGTGCCGCTGGGCAAGTGGTTGAGATTTGTTTCGTCCCGGGCTTTGATTCCCAGTGATTCCCGGCATCCCGACTTGCAGATTTCATAGAACCTGAGAATACTAGCTAGCTGATATATGAGTGGATAAATTTTTTTTTTAATAATTTGGGTTTTTTTTGTATATTTAGGCCAGCAGAGAAGGCTTTGCTGGCCCCTGCGGCTTATAACTGGTTCCTACATTACATCAAGAATTTTTTTCATTGTTTTATTTTGAAATAAAATTTGTAAATAATTTCATAGGATCATAGGATTTTTTTATGAGGAACTGATCCCCTAAAGATGCAATATAATCTATTCAGCCCATCTTTTATTCACGTAACATTTAACCAATCATCAATTAAGAAAAGCCTAAAAACAACCATGTGACTATAAGAGGCATATTCATTATGGCAGTCTTTGCTTAGAAAAGCAGCAGTGTCATTCAGGACATCTCTTTGCAAGCTTCACATATTTCCATGTTCACCTTATGGTCTCTGTGTCTTCTGAAGAAGACACAGAGACCTTCTTCAGAAGACACAGAGGAGTTTGCTGTCAATGCTGTACAAGGCTCAGCCTGTTAACCTGTCAGTACTGGACCCAAATACATTGCTGTTTAAAAAGTCTGCAGGTGAAGAGATTTTAAAAAACAACTGCTTTATTTGCTCATTTCGTTGCTCCCAGATGGTGGTTTGCAAACGACCACCAATTCAGTTCCAGCAAAACCTGAGGGCACAATGTATCAGACCACACGCTGCACACTCCAAACTCAGATTTGCATTTAAATCACAGAGGAGACCAAGATCTACTTTAAAAACAGTAGTAGTCTAGCAGGCGGCACTGCATCTGTACATGAGAATAACCCCGCCGTCCAACTTCATCATCGGCAACATAACAATTTCTACCTACTTTACTTTACACCAGTCAAGCAGATCATCTAAGTAATTAGAAACTGTAAAAAAGAAAGCTGTGGATGCGGAGCACGGTACAGAAAACAGATCTGCATGTTTCCCCTGAGAACAATCAGACAGGAGAAACAGAGCAGATGAGGAGGAAGAGGTCTGAGTCATAGGGAAATAAGATAATGAGCTGTTGAGAAGAAAGGTGATGAAGAAGGAAGTCTGATTTGCTAAATGTGGACTCTTTTTATCCATTTTTTGTGTGTGTAACTCATGTGCAACACTTATTGACATTATCACTTGGTAGATTCAGGTTTCCTTAACCAGCATCAAGTCATGTTTTGCGGTATGCTGTGCTGCCGTTTTGCATTTTGATAGTTACATATTATATCATATACAGTAGTAATGCATTTTTTAATTACCTGCAGCAAAACATTCGGTACAACGCAGGGTACCTTACTATACCTTGGGTAACTTAACAATTTTAGTTACCATTTGACCATCAAAGACTAATTTAGTTTTCTTTACATATTTTAAGAACTCTATTGATCCCTAGGGAGTATCCTTCAGGATATTATGCCACTGCATTTAATTCATCACCGTAGTGAGCAGGGGGACGTATCGTAGCTCAGGGCTACTTGTAGGTAGGGGGATTCAAACAGGGGGCCTTGCTGACCCAGGTCCGTTTCCTTAACAACTAGGCCACCAACTGCCCCATGATGTATTTTGTCTTGACAAGCACACTACCCAAATCAAGAAGGATCATTACTGTACGCTGTCGCCATACAAACTGTGACTTCCTGTCACATTTCTACTCTAATTTTTTTTATGTTTCTTTATTATATCAGCAAACAAAATTACATTATAATTAATTATATATTGATGGTTATTTTCTCTTATTGCATATTTTAATATGATACATAAAGTTTTACATGGTCTAGGTCAGACATGGGCAAACTAGGGCACGGGGGTCAAATGCGGCCCATTTAGCTTCTTAATGAGGCCCACCAACTTTGTCCAAATTAATTTATTCATATAATCATCTCCTACTTCTGCATTATCCGTACAATGCCTGTATTTCCCATGTAGATGACGACAAAAATACTATCAGAAATGCATCATCGTATACATGCCACTTATCACTTTGACTTTCTGCTCTTGACTCGACCCCCGCGTCCAATTTTGGCCACGAGCGTAAAGTGCTAAATTCTTTGCATCTGCAAAATAGAACAAGCTTACAAGTGGCTCCTACGTCATCTCCCCAGCTCTGTGTCTGTGCCAGCAATTTTAAAAATATGAGGCTGCTAAATTCCTTACTGTAATGAAATGTGTTACAGCGTAGACATGTGGATATAAATGTGCAGAGGATGGTGGGGCAGCAAAGACGATAAAAGGAGGGGAAGATGAGATGGAAGGGAAGAGAAAAACAGCTGGCACATAATGGAAAACAAGGACAGGACATAAAGAGTGAAAGGTGTGGCCATAATAATGTATCATAATAAAATATAACCCATCAGCTCATACAACAAAAAAAATGAAGCAAATGTTTAATAGTTAAAAATAAGAAAAACAAATAGTTAAAATACACAGATGTAGAGAAAAAAATCTACTTTATTGTTTTTTTCTTCCTGAATAAAATTAGAGGCGATTTTCATTGGTGTTTTGTAATATATGATAATTTCTTACATTATCGTTATACTACTAGTGGTTTGAAATGTTGAGGGGAAAATCTCAATCGTCAACAGTATTTGCTGCCTACGGCTCCCTTTCTCCTTTAAAAATGAATGGGTCTGTGAAGGAGGGAGGGCGCACTGCGTTATAGACACAGAGATGGATGGTGGAAGGGTTGGGCTAACGGCTGGTGCAGGGAACACTAGGGAAGTCCCAGGAAAACTGCAGTGTGTAAAAGGGGATGAAAGGGGCAGAGAAAGAGAGAGTGAGACGGGGAATGGGGGAGAGATCTGGAGAGGGAATGAGAGCAGAGGTGGAGGAAAGAGAAAGAGTGATGGGACAATGGGAGAAAGAGCGAGAGGGACAAAGAATGAAAGAACAAGAGAGGTTTAGAGATGGAGGGAGGGAAAGAGAGGGAGAGAAAACCCAGGGAAGCCCCATTGCAGCTTCTATGCTCAGAAGGAGGAGGAGCAGGAGAGGAGAGGATCCCCCTATGCTGCAGCCTGACTTAATCTCTAAACCAACTCTTTGAGTAAACACAAAAACTGACTCTTTCCAACAGGATAAAATATGTAAAATAATTTAGAATACAGGTATAGAGTGTAACATGAGCAAATGAATCATTGTGCCAAGGTTTTTTATTAAAATAAAGTATGTAAACTGTTATAAAATATCGGCGAATCTTGCCGAAAAACATTTACGGCATTTGTTGCTCCCATACTCTGATATCATTCTGTGATCTGATCAGGCTGTGAGGAAAAGACTGGAAGAAACTAGAAATGATTAGTATTCCTACTTTGCACTGGCAATATTGCGTTAATAAAGGAGCCAAGGAAACCTACCACTTGGATTTAAACATTAAATTTGATTCCTGTTTCTTCTTTTCCTATTTCACTCCAACTACCTCCATGTCCTCCCTCACTGCATCCATCCAAATGTTCAAAAATTTCAAATTATGGCTTTCACAACTAACTGTATAATACATCAATCTCTAAATGGTCAATAATTGCAGGACTGAGACTGTTCCCATCATTTTCACAAATTAAGAACTCAATAGATATTATTATAATTGCTCAATGTTACATAATGTTCCTCAGCTCTCCGACATGACCGCCTCAGTGGCTGTTGTTGATGACAGCGGCGCCGGGCTGCACTCGCTCCCTCTGGGACAGAAAGGCTCGTCGCACCATCAGTCACCAAACGCACTCCTTGATCAGGAGACTTCAAGTAGCCTCGGCGCACGTTAGAGAAAACCCCGCAACGTCTTTTGCATTTTACGCACGCTCGTCCAAACTTCAGGGTGTAGGACATGAGCAGCTTTAGGGATGGAGGATGGAGCGTGAGGCTGCTGGTGTCAGGGCGGGTTGTGAAAACAAGTCACACAAAACATGGAAATCTGTTTGGGCAAAAGCGCATCGGAGGAGAACTTTCATCGACTGGTTTGTAAACACATCGACAACTCTTGCACGGCGTCGAGAAATTGCCAAAGAAAGTCTAGTGTTCGGAACCAGAGAGCGACGGCACATGGTGCTGCATGGTCGGAGACAGCAGCGGCTGGTGTCGACGGCTGTGAGGCTGTGCAAGTGCGCACGGGAAGAACCCAACAACACACAGGCAGAGATGGATACAAGTGCAAATGAGAGGTTCGATACCTGTCGTTCAGAGGAGGTCCGCAGCAGAAGAACAGAGCATCGCATCAGAGGATGTTGATGGAGAGGCAGAAAGTGTCCGTCCTCGCTGCTGCTGCGCTCCGACGCTGCGTCTCTGCTGCTTCACTCTCTCTCACTCTCACACCCTTTCACTCCCTCAGTCTTTCTGTCTTCCCCCCTCTCTCTCTCTGCCTCTCTCTCTCACTCTACCTCCCTGCGGTCTCTCATCACACACCCAGCGCGCAACCAGGCAGGGGGCAGAAAAGTTACTGAAACCCAGCAGACAAATGTGTCTAAAAAACCCAATTAAGTCAGGGTGTGTCTTAAATAATGCAAAATGTAAAAAAATTACAAAACAGGAAAGATGAATATAGGACATCAAATAAGGAAATAATCAAATTACACTCTTTATTATAAAAGAAAATTACACTCCCCTAAATAATGACTGGGGGTGCTCTTTCACCATGTAGCTCTGATTATACTGTAGTCAAGGGGCCAACATTTTTAGTCGAGGGCCACAATGAGTCCATCAGGGTCAAGTTTGGACCAGGTAGATTCTGAGTTCACATGAACTTAGATATACGTCCTGAAAAGTCATTCTTGACTCTGTTTATAGGAGAAATATAGCTACTGCAGGAAAAAAAATTAATATAATCAGAATACAAATTAATTACAAAGCTAAATGGGCTGCATCAAGCCCCCGGGCCTTAGTTTGCCCATGCCTACTGTAGCATGTAGGTCACAAGTGTCCAAATGTGGCCTGGGGTCCAAATATGGCATAATAATACTTGAACCACGTGATTATATCAAATTTACTGTTATTGAATATTATGTCTAATATAAAGCAAATTTGGATCTAAAAGACTTCAGGTTCAAATCCACCAGATGCCAGGTTGCCATTGAGCATAGCACTGTCCCGACCCACATCACTTCCCTCCGACGTATCACCCACAGTAAGGCTAAGCCATGGAGACGGCTGAGCCTGCGACACCATAATGACTGAGCAGGAATTATGTTTTTTTCTTGAAAAAAACATTTAGTGACAACTTTCACTTAAATATTTTGAGAAATGTAAGCAATCCAGTATGTGAAGTTGTGCTAAAATGGTCGCAGCATATGTTGGAATGATGAAAACGCAAAGTGTTTTATTGGAAGATTTAGCTAACCTAGCTTGGGTGTATGCACATTTCAGATTCTCCCAGTAATTTTGTTATATGTGCTTTAAACAAATAGATTTAAACTGATGTTTAGTGCTTGAGATCCTAACTAAGAGTTGCTTTGCTGCCACCTATAGGTGGTTAAAATTGAACTAGGTAAAATTTACCAAATATCTTGACCATTTAGATTAAAAAGACTTCAGAGCAAACATTACACCACATAACCATACTAGGAAACAGTATGACACATATGTTTTGTATAGTGATTAAAACAGAGAAAGAGAAGTAGGAATATTAGGGAAACTATGAAGGATATAACAAAAAAAGACTGAAAAATATCAAACTGTAACAGTTTTTTCAGCCCCCGTAATGTAGTTCCAGTAGACACCACCTCCTCTTGCACAACATACCCGACACTTAAAGCTAAATTTAGAAATCAACAGGCTACAGAATGGATATTTTCCCGGTTAATTCAATATATCTGTAAGAACAGGGGGAGTTCCGGGGGCCTGAGAGGAAAGGAGAGAGAAAGAAGGCCGAGCAGCAGCAAAGGAGAGGACATTAATCAGTCTATGGAGCACAGACAATTACTTAGGCCACTATGCAACATTCCAGGCTCCATTATAAGTGAGGAGGTCTGCTGACCAAGCACCCGGGAAGTACAGTCAGTCAATCAGTGGAGTGAGCTGTCTTCACAAAGACAGGCTGCTCTAAATCTATCTCCCACAGTTCATCTGGCAGAAATAGAAATGTCAAATATCGTCTCTCACCTGAGGGCCAATATGGCCCCAAAGATAACATGTGACCATAACTATTTGGTTTGCAGTTTACTGTATTACAATTGTGTGTTATTTTAAAAACATTTTGCTCATATAAAAATGGAGGTGAATTGAATTACCTTAGAATAAATGTATCTACATTATTGTAGTCTTTACATTTTTTATTATTATTATTATTATTCAATATTTTGTGTGAAAGCTGTATGAAAGAGTTATTTCATGTTACGCCTCAAGCAATGTGTTATTTTGTTACTCTGTCTGCAATGACAAACAGTCAGTTGAAATTCTGTTTTATAAAGAGCTAAGTGTATTACTGTTCAGGTTTCATCCAAAGTACTGGTTTGAATTTATATACAGCTGATAAACCAGAAAGTTCAATCTCAGCACCAACTGAATTAAGGCTCCAGGCAAACACACCAGTATTGTATATCTCTAAGGTTTATTGCTAGGTTTTTTTTCTTTAGTTGGTTGGGGCAAATTTATTTTTTCCTGGACATTATTTTATGAGTATCAACACTTAAATTTGCCACATTGTCCCCATATTCACATATTAACATTGTTTTCACAGCGTCAACCTTTCACTGCTCTCTTTTACTAAGAAGTATTTTGAAAGTTCTATCACAACAAAGTTCATTTTTGTCAACATATGTTTACGACGTAGCTTCTTCTCCTTTCAGCTTGTCCATTTTTCAAGGGTTGCCAGAGCAAGTCAGAAATTCCCATCTCCCCCTGTCTTCTGTATCTTCTACTCTGACTCCAACTACCTCCATGTCCTCCCTAACTGCATCCATCAATTTCCTTTTTGTCTCCTACCTGGTAGCTCCATCTCTAGGATCATTCTTCTACCAATGTATCCACTGTCCCTCCTCTGAACATGTCCAAATCGTCTCTGTCTTCTCTAGCTTTTTCTCCAAACCTTCCTGTCTGTGTTGTCCCTCTTATCCACTCATTCCTAATCCTTTCCAACCTTGTCTCTCCTAAGGAAAATGTAAGCATCAATGATCATGAATGTAAAATTCCATGATATATACAGTTTATATAATTGTGATAGTGGTGCTAAAGATGGAATGATTAAATATGCATTTCCAAGGGTTTGTTTTCAGTGTTTGTTTATGCAGAGTCTTATCTGAAGTAACCTCATTAAGTTAGGCTATAAAGACCATATGTATATTCTATACACGCTAATGTGATCCATAAGCATTCTCTGTGCACCATATTGTACAAACATCTGTCCCAGTCTAAATGAACAGCATTAAAATGATCATCCACACAGAAGGAGAACAAACATGACGACATCATTGACAAAAAATGAAAAAAAAAAACTGAGTTTGAACTGAGGATGACCTCTGAGACCAACCATTAATCTAACAAAAACAAAAAAAAAAATCAATCAACTATCCAACCAACTACTGGGTGCTTAGCATCACAGACCTGCAGCTTTTAGGTCAAGTACCGTAAATTCCGGACTATAAGCCGCTACTTTTTTCCCAAACTTTCAACCCTGCGGCTTATTCAGTGATGCGGCCAATTTATGTAATTTTTCTAACGGCCGCCAGGGGCGCTCGAGTAGAAAAGGTAAGAGTAAGACCGGTGGAATATATGCGTCGAGGAAGACTGCAACAGAGCTGCTGAGGGCTTATATACAGGTGCGGCTTGTGTATGTACAAAATCGGTTTTCCTCTAAAAATGTACTGGGTGCGGCTTATAATCAGGTGCGCTCTGTAGTCCGGAATTTACGGTAATTATCAGACACAGTATGGAGAGGATGAGTCTGCGGGGAGAGAAGTGTCATCATGTTATTGTGGTAGTTAGGCAAATGAGTGCAGGAGCCTGGCATTGACACATACACTATATGTTTGTCCATAAACACAAACTGTTTATGTTAAAAAAAAAAAAAAAAAAAAAAAAAGCCCGGAAAAAATTCATACCCATTTTGTTCTTTTGCATTCATAACAAAGCAAACGAGGATGATGAAACTGGTAGCCTCAATCATTTTCTTTCAAAATAAAAGGTGATAAAGAACTGGGACCCGGGATTAAACCAGTGAAGAAGATATGTTCTTGCTCTCAGGGCATGCTCTCCAACATCATTTAACAACATAAAACAGTTCATTCTTATCACAATTTCATGTAATTAATAGCAACTACATTTTTGTAAATAAAATGTACGTAAATAAATGAATAATTGACATAAATAAATAAACTTCCTATGCTGACAGCATCACACTGAAAACTTCTTAGAGCAATTTTTAAAATTACTATTTGAGTCAAGGACATGTCTAGACACTCTTTAGTTTTTTGCCATTAGCATTTGACACGCACAGTGAGGGACTGTCAGACGGATCTGTGTTCACAGCAGGACAATCTACAGAAGATCCTGAAGAAGTCTCAGGTTTAAGAAGCACAAAGTAGAAGACCTCAACACTCACTGTGAACAGCAGAGCTCTCCTGCTTCTCACACTGAATTTAATACTCATATGAGATTAGGATTCTGCAAGGAGACTCCAGACTAGGACTGGGTGAGAAGAGTTTTTACCACAGACATGTCGAATGAGAGCATATTTTTTACTATGATAAATGCCACGTCTTTGGTCTTTAGCCAGCTCTATTTTTATTTATCATTTTTTTATTTTTTCATTCCCTTGGGAGTATACAGAGTAAATTATGCCTCTGCATTAAATGTGATGGATTACATGCAGAGGCGTAGTGGGAAGGAGAGCAGTGTGTGGGGACGATACGGTATTATGGCGGCAGGAGGATTCAAGTCCATTTCCTTAACCACTAGGCCACCAACTGCCCCCAAAAAATGTCCCTTTCCCCAGAGCTGCATATGTTTTCTTTGTGTATTTGTTGAAATAAAGGTTATAAGACAACCACTGCATTTACCTGTTAACTAATACAGACGTCCTTGTGTGCTTTGTTTTTTTACAATATTGGGACAAATATCCTCTACTGTGTACAGATGCCACTGCAGCAGCAGGTGGTCTGAGCAGTCGCGTGTTGACAAAGGAACTGGACAACTGTAAACCTGCAGATTACAGGGCAGTTCAAACAAACACACCAAATCCTGACAGCAGTTTATGTGTTTTCACTGTTTGTTCAATGACACAGACATAAAGCATGTAATAAAGGTTTACAAACATGTGCACAAAGCCTAAAAATTAAAATTGTTCGGCAAACACAGGGATTATCCAACAGGAAAATTACAGAAGCTTTAATAAACCCTTGTCTACTCGTTCTTGAATTAAATGAAATTTTTAAGTGACTGATTTTGACAGTTCACTAGTTGAATTGTTTCGATGTGTCTAGGTAACCGGTCTAAATATTAAAGATGGGGATTAGGGAGTTGATGACCTAGTTTTGTCACCACAGACACAGTGCTCAGCAGGAGGACTTGTGTTCTCCAGGAATATTGTATAATTTAGATGTTTGACATGTTTGGAACTCTGAACCATCTGTTCACACAAAACTGTGGTTATTCTTACACAACCTCTAACGTCTACAGTCAGAATACTGTAAAACTTCAATCCAGGCTGATTAATGACTTTACTAAGTTAAAGAACAATATTATTTGTTTACACACAAATCTACAATATGGTCTCATTCCTAGAAGACTGTCTCCTATCCCCCTGGTTACTGGCTGACACAAATTGGAATCAACAACCTAGAAACTACAGACAAAAAATAACAATTTTTACATAAAAACTCTTTTTGCTGTCTGTCTCTGTAAAGATGTACTACAGTCAGTTTTATTAAAGGATCCAGCACAAATTGAAGAAATGTTTTAGGCAAATTCTCTTTAAGGTCGTATCAGGAACAAGCATCTTGATCCCAGCTGTCAAACCCTAGCCCATGGGCCAAATCTGGCCAGCAGTGTCGCTAATTTTGGCCCGTGAGATAAAATTGATCTGATAGTTTTCAAGAGGAATCTCAAACAGATGCTATCACAATCTGATCATAGTAAAAACACACCAAGATATAATTAAGAATTATTTTTTGAAAGTCCATGTTCACAGCTTTAAGCAGCTGAAACGATCGTATTTGTCCAGATGCTGCAGCTCTGGTTTCTTATCTCAGTAAAACAACTGAGCCTGTAACTGGCGTCAAGTCTTTGTTCTCATTCTCTGCCTACAGCACCAGCTCAGGGTGGTGCTTTGAATCTAAATTAAATCAAGCATCAGATGCCAGAAATCTTTTTCCTATTACATCTCAGAATGGGTCTGGGTGGTTTGTCCCTCTGTGATCCACAAAACAAATCACAAAGCAACTGGCACTAGAAAAATCAGTCGAAGCCATGTGATCTTAGCAACTGATTCAGCTGATTATGTAAAATTAAAAAGAACAAACGAGGCAGGGATTTAAGTCTAAATGACTACATAAAATAGAAATCCAAACTAGCAGGGTGGAAGGAAGAAATCATTTCAGTGACCTTCTTGGCTGGACTCTCTGGACAGAGAGATAAAGTTTTTCTGCAGAGAATTTATCCTTCATCACTTTATCAGTAGAAAATTTCCACATGTTCTCATTTTTTCCAGCACAGCCTGAGGCACGGTGGCCGAGCTCAGAAGGACCAGTCTGAGCTCAGTCATCTCACTCAACTGACAGATTCATTCATTACACAATTACAGTAAATGGCAAAACACATAGTCTGCAAATTCACTGGGGAGAAAAAGTGGTAACAAACAACATATAGTCTAACCTGTTAGCCAAAACAGAGGGCAAAATGTTCCAAAAAAAAAAAAGTTAAATGTCTTATATTATTTTACGGACCAGTCGTTAAGTTGTGGCAGAAAAATACTCATTTCTAATTGTACATTTCCTGTGTTCTGAAATATTTTCCTACCTATAAAATCTTCCTACCTGAATTAACCGTGCATGGGCACAACAAGGGTTTCCCTACCAGCCTATAACTTTCTGCTACCAGATCAGTTTAAAAAGTTAGAATCTTGTATCAATGACTCTGCGTCATTATGAGTTGTTGTTGTCTTCACTGAGAAAATATTTCCTAATCAAATATAGTTGCATTATGTTCCCTTTACATTAAAAAGCGTGGACAAGACTTTCTAAAACTTATGGCAGATGACGACGTAACCACAAAATGTCATAAAGGTAGTGGACATTGTAAACCTAGGACACCCTGTGTATGTCCAGATATTGGTATCTCTTATGGCCTTCTAACATATTAATCAACTGTGTACCTTATTTCGAACCCCTCCAAGAACCCAGTTCTTCTGACAAAGCTTTATTTTTTTGTAGGTGAAAAACCAGGGCAACACACAGTATGATAAAGAGTTGATGAGGGGAGAAAATTTTATATTCTGTATCATCAGCACTGACACGGCCCAAAACAAGATGCACTTTTTCTTGTTTTTAAAACACATTTCAATTAAATTGGTTGTAATAAAAAGAAAAATGCTTCCTAAGAGGATACGGGTTCACAGACCAGGCTAATCAGTGCAATACACTTATTGGCTGCTATTCAGACAACTAATGCATCACAGATCCTCTTTAGGGCTTCAATGACAGGCTTTTTTGCCTTGACCCTGATTAGCATTTTGCTGCATGAAATCAATATTCTATCCCAAAAGAAAATGAAGGAAGGAAAGGGAATCAAACTCCTTGTCACTGTGACATGGTGATTTACACCACTGCACACCACGAAATGTCTGCATTTAACCCATCACCAAAGTGAACAGTGGGCAGCTTAAATCGCCCAGGAAACAGTGAGTTGGGACGATGCCATGCTCAGTGGACCTCAGTGGCAACTTGGCAGTTGATGGATTCGAACCTAGAACCCTTCAGGCCCCAGTCCGATTCCTTAACCACTAAGCCAGTAATCCCCAACCTTTTTTTTTGCCACGGACCGATTAAAGGACTCGTACTATTTTCACGAAAAAAAATTCCGATGTTCTGAAATATTTTCCTACCCGAATGAAGAAGGATTTCTCTAGTGCCATGTTCACCTTTTGGCCATAATGTTCGCCAAAAGGTGAACATTATTTCTCTGCGGCCTGGTACCAATTCACCCACAGACCGGTACTCACAGGGCTAAAGTGAGAATAATATAGGTATTGAGTCAGACTATATCATATGCTATATGTTAATGTAGAGAGTTAAGATATCCAGTTTATATAAGTTAAAATATTTAGAGTTTTCAATCTGGGAAGATCACTTCAGCCTGGTCAATTAAAAGTAGCTCACAAGATAAAAAAAAGTGCGGACACCACTGGTATAGATCAATACGTCCCAGTCAATATAACTTCATTTGTTTGGAACCAACAACATTCAACATTTTGCTACAACCATCTTTAGCTTCAGTAGACATAAATGTTTAAAAACTGAACTTAGATGTTAAGTTTCAGGTACTTGATTTTATTCCAGTTATGAGCTAGAATATGTTTTAAGGCCATTACTTCTTTGATGCCTTGCACTTTCAATTAATTGTAGAAATATTTAGGGAACGACTCCACAACCAGAACCATTTGCTGCCTGGTTTCTGGTTCTTACTTAAAAATGTATCAAAAGATTTGATACAGAAACTGGAGAACAGGGAAACAGAGGAACTGCAGGATTTCTGCTGCAGGTGAGGAGAGAGTGAAAGTCTCGGAGAAAATGGTCACAGTGATTGATCTCAACAAAAAGGTTTATTGATCTGAGGTGATAGTTGAGTTTGGATTTCCAAGGTGCAGCTGTGACTCAGCCTGAGTGACACATTTCAGACAAAGACAGTGTTGGACACAGACAGTGAGGAAAAGTGTACAGAGTTTGGCGGAGGGAGCAAAAAAAAGTAAGAAGTTAGACAAAAATAAAATGTCAGCCATCTTAAGCAGAGTGTAATAATGAGATTTGGGAGCAGAGAGTGACAGTTAATGTGCAGGCAGGAGTACGGCAGGTGTCAGGAAAGGTGAAAACTGGAGGAGTAACTTGAAAAAATGACTTTAAAGAAGTGGTAGAGTGAAAATATAAAATGATGATGGGGTACACTGGGGTGAAATTATACCAGAAAAAAATATACATGGAAGTGAATTATCCAGAAGAACATGCTTGAGAAGATGAAAGTTGGACTTGACAGCAGATGGGAAATAGACATTGAATAAGAAGAGGAAGTGCAGGAGGGGGAGGAAAAGGACTAGGTTGTTCCTCAACCGTTTATGTGCCACGGACCGGTTACTTGTCTGGTACTGTTTTAACGGACCTGTCGTTAAGTTGTGGCAGATAAATACCCCTTAATAAAATTTGATTTCCGCTGTTCTGAAATATCAAAAGGAAACATTATTTCTCTGCGGCCCGGCACCAATTCACCCACGGACCAGAACAGATCCCCAAACCAGTGGTTGGGACACTGCCATTACATATCCTTTTTGTAGTCAGATGATATAAAGGTGCCATTAAAATTGGCGAAACACTAGTCCAAAGAACAATGTATCACTCTGACTGCTGTAGTGGATAGAAGGATGTGGCAGTGGAGTTTACTGGCTGAAGGTATTTTAACAGTCAGATCCAGCCTCTGGGTGAAACGAGGTGAAGTAATGTAGGATGTAAGTGATGTGGGTGTAGTTCACAAGTGCTGTGGCTCCAACACCAGGTGCAGATTATGGACTTGAATTTTATGGACTTGAATTTTAAATGAAATAAAACTTAAGTCCAAAAGTCAACTTCTGTTTGTGGTTCACGTAGTTACCAAGTATACTAGTTTATGAAGCTTACTAACACAAGCTACAACTTAATGTTGTTTCACACCGACTCACATGAATAATTCACATTGTTGTTGTCCAATGTGTTGGGCTTCTTCTTTCGGCTTGTCCCTTTTTTTCAGGGGTCGCCACAGCTGGTCAACATTTTCCATCTCATCCTGACTCCAACTACCTCCATGTCCTCCCTCACTGCATCCATCAATCTCCTCTTTGTCTCCTACCTGGCAGCTCCATCTCTAGGGTCATTCTTCTACCAATGTCTCCACTGTCCCTCCTCTGAACATGTCCAAACCATCTCAATCTGTCTTCTCTAGCTTTTTCTTCAAACCTTCCTGTCTGTGTTGTCCCTCTGATCACCTCATTCCTGATCTTGTCCATCCTCGTCTCTCCTAAAGAGAATCTCAGCATCTTTAACTCCTCCACCTCTGTCTTCTGTCTATTCCTAGTGTCTCTAATCCATCCATCATGGCTGCTCTCAAAACTGTCCTTTTAACCTTCCTCATCAACTTAGCTGACTATTTTCTAACTAAAATAGCTAGCTTACTAAAAAAGCTATTTAACCAACTCACCAGGTCGGGAGAAAGCTTAATGGTATTTTCTCGATAGTATTTAATAGTCTATAATCATTAAACTTTCAGAATAAATGATCAGACCACCATCTCCATCTGTCTTCTCTAGCTTTTTCTTCAAACCTTCCTGTCTGTGTTGTCCCTCTGATCACCTCATTCCTGATCTTGTCCATCCTCGTCTCTCCTAAAGAGAATTTCAGCATCTTTAACTCCTCCACCTCTGTCTTCTGTCTATTCCTAGTGTCTCTAATCCATCCATCATGGCTGCTTTCAAAACTGTCCTTTTAACCTTCCTCATCAACTTAGCTGACTATTTTCTAACTAAAATAGCTAGCTTACTAAAAAAGCTATTTAACCAACTCACCAGGTCGGGAGAAAGCTTAATGGTATTTTCTCGATAGTATTTAATAGTCTATAATCATTAAACTTTCAGAATAAATGATCAGACCAAAGTAACAAGTTAAAAATTATTCTTTCCAGACTTTTCCGTCTTCTCTGTACAGTATAAAACTAAATAAACAGAAGGTCTGACTGCGGGGAGACACAATAAACAATAACTACTCCATAAAAGAGGTTCGAAATAATTATTCTGTACTTTTCTGGTGATTAAAAGTCCACAGGAAGAAACTCTAACAACGGGGTGTGTTTATAAGCTGAATTAAACATCGCCGTCTTCTCGGCGTGTCACTCATTTTCCCCGCAGCATCACGGTCAACGCTGCCGCCATTTTTAAATCCACGGGGGTTCCCTGTCACTTTATCACTTTAACTTTCTTCCCGCGCTACTAAACACGATATATACCACTCCAACACAGTCCAAGAAAAGCAGCTCACCATTCAACATGAACACACGAATATATAAAATGGATATAAGCCGCTAAAACTTACCCCATGTTCGGACGAAGTCGTAAGACCGAGAACCGTGGACGTGGTGGTGGTAGGAGGGGAGGTACATCGTTGTTCATGAAGTAGAAACGTCGCGAAGTTGGAAGAAAGAGGTTTATTACCAGAATCCAATCACATGGGGGTGTTACAAAAAAAACCTCAGGTGAAGTCAAATCAAGACACAGCAGCAAGGAAAGGCTTGACAGGTGTCATGAAATTTTATCCTACCCGAGTTAACTGCGCATGCGTACGACATACTACCACAACGTACACTCAGTCCCATAGTTTTCTGCTACTCTCAGACTTTACTGTCAGTTTATGTTTATTGAGAGTTAAATATTTTTCGATAATGATTAACTAATACGGTCTGTATGCAAAGATTTTTATAGGGTGTTTTTGCATAGCCTGTGGCAGTGGTAGCGTAGTGGTTAAGGAAGCAGACTGGAGTCAGGACAGGGTTCGAATCCACCACCTGCCAAATTACCATTCACTTCTCCCTGATTGTTATGAAATTGTTAAACAGCTGAACCAGTTAAGGAGAATTTTATGGTCAAACCAGAAGAAATCTTGTATTATATCCATGATTTCCCATGTTCTTTCTTAATTTGTTGATTTATTTAATCATCCTACATTGTAATATTACATATGTTTTACTAAAGAAATATAACATATTTTGATATTTCATATAGGTTTGTCGATTGTATGAAACTGCAATAGTCTTTTATTGTAAGTATATTATTATTATAATTATTGTTATGGATAATCTGGGTTTTTTTCAGGGATAATATCAAGTTTCTTTCTTTACAACTAACATTCCTGTGAGCTTGAAACAGATTAAGACATTTCTGTTAAATTTGAGGCCAATTATGAAACAGCCGAGGGGGACAGAACACTAAATGTATTTATTATCTTCTCTCAATGTAACTGGTATAAAATAAATACATTAATAATTTTAAAAAAGACCTGTCACGTCTGCCACTTTGCCAGACACATACGAAGACACTGTCCATTCTTTAAAATGAAAGCAAGCAGAAAAATGTGACCACACTTCCTGCTTCTGTCAGTGCAAATGAGTCGCCTCCACCTAATTAGCGTGCCATTGTGTGGAATCAGGGAAAATTTAATTACACCAGGGTGCTCATTAATCCCTCTGAATCTGTTACCTGCACCACTGATGAGGCTGTTCACTCAGGCACTGACACTTTCTCACCATGTAATTGAACAGCTCCATGCATCGACCCTGGTGCTGCAGAGATCACGTTGTACATTTACCGTACTTATCATTTTCTCTGCTTAACCGCTCAGGCCGCATCACACCTGCAGATGCAAAACCACTAAAGGAAACTCAGGCAGCAATTTCTGAGGACTTTAAATGTCAACACTTATGAGAATGCAATGTATGACCAAGGCAAAAAAACCTTAACCTGTTACAATAGATTTGTTTAAGCAGAACAGGAAGTCCCAGAACCAAGGGGGAAACTTCAACTCCCCCCGTGTGCCTCCCCCTAGCCTTGATAACGGCCTGACGATGTGTCCGTTGTACAAACCACATGATGTATGATGCATGTTTCGTGCGCATTTTTTGTCTATAAAGGTCTTTTAGGGTAAGGCACAAATACAGATTTCTGGTGTTCATGTAAACTGAGACAAATGACAAGGGCTCTACAATATCTATAGGGAAAACATGGGTATTGCAACGAAAGAGCCAAAAGTATAATCACAATACAAACTAATTACATGATTTGTTCTGGGCCTGGTTTACAAAGTCAAAAAGGCCACATCTGAGCCCTGAGCCTTAGTTTGCCCATGCCTCGGATAAACTGTCTCCAAAACTCTTTTAAATGTGTCTATACTAATAAGTCCAATGAATAATAAATATTAATTCAAATATGTAATCCAACCTTTTATTACTGCCATTAGGTTATGTTTGGGAATTTAAACACATCACACTCTGAGGAAGAAAAAGTTAAGAAACACAACAGAGTCAACTTGGTTGATAGATTAAAAGTGCTTTTCTTGATGATGGGTTTACAGCAGGGTTGTCAAACTCAATTTTACAGCGGGCCAGAATTGAAAACTGGTCATGGGCCAAACTCAATATATATTAACACATTTGATTTTATCTCATGGGCCAAATAATTAAACTGCGGGCCAGATTTCGCACCTGGGCCAGAGTTTTACACCTGTGGTTTACAAGGACGAAGAGTAAGAAGAGGATTCAGGCCATGAAATAAGTGACTATATCACAAAGATGTAAAGTTGTTTACGTCTTCTCAGCACTGACACATTATTTAATTCTGTCTTGCTGACATTTAAATAGCCGTAAAACATTAGTCAAATCGTTAGCTTACTGTTATAATTGGACATAGTGTCTCAATGACAGATAAGTACGAACACTGCCACAGGCGTCAGCCATCTGCTCTGCTGTGATTCAGGGAAGTTTATGGTTCAGTCAGAGGTGCAGTGTGGTGAGAGACAATGCTGCATCATTTCACCTCCAGCCACAATCACTGAACTGCAATCAGTGACAGATGAACGGGGTTGCATTTGACTGAGTCAAACCTCTGTGCTGTAATGAAACGACTGAAATTAAAACAAGGCTTCTAACAATTGTTACCTTAGTTAATTTAAGCCAGTCATGTCAGAGGACAAACATCTTTTTCACACTTGTATTAATTCTTTTTGTCTTTGTTCCTGGTACATTCAGTTGATTTAATGATGTTTTGAACTGTTATTGTCTTTCTGAAAATGCCTCAGGGGCGTTGAGTTTCTGCTTATTAATATAACTTGAGCTACAGCAGGTATTTAAAAACTGAGCGATTCTATTTGCTGAACCGGAGGGATATATATATATATTTTTTTTAATGAAAGAGCAATGAAAGATTATTGATTTCATTACTGGGTTGGGTTAGTCTGGAGGGGGACAAATGGATTTTAGAGTTTTTTTTCTTAATTACATCATTAAATTGGGAAGGAAATTAGCTATTACTTCCACCTGATCCATACTTATATCAACAAAAGAACTGAACAATAGAATGGCTAGGATTCCAACCAATACTGCAACTATATTTGATTAGGAAATATTTTCTCAGGGACGACAACAACAATAAACTCAAAATGACATTGATACAAGATTCTAACTTTTTATACCGCACTGGTAGGAGAAAATTATAGGCCGGGTGTACTTGAGAAACCCCTGTTGTGCCCATGCACAGTTTTATTCAGGTAGTGGGAATTTATAGGTAGGAAAATATTTCAGAACACTGGAAATTCTATTTTACTAAGGGGTATTTATCTGCCACAACTTAACGACCGGTCCGTGAAAATAGTAAAAGACATTTAACCATTCGGTGGCGCATAAAAGGTTGGGAACACAGTGTTAAACCATTAGCAGCTTGGACAGATGCTCACAGACTTGAATGTTCTCTCTGGAAAACCTTCCTCAGCTCAGGGACCAGTACAGCAGGTTGTAATATAAGGGGGTCACCAATTACACCAGCAAATATGAGCAGATATATGTCCCTCAGGAAGTCCCTGCTCCTCACAGCCTCTAGGCTTCACCCTGCACATTGATTTGCTTATAACTGCTGACTAGACAACCTGGCTGATAGTAAATCCTACTGCTGCATGTAGGAAGGTAATGAAAATAACAAACATTGCACGTCAACATATGTATCTTTCTATCTATCTATATATCCAATCATCCAAACTGTTCACACATTGGATTTGTTTATAAAACCCTTAACTGAAATCCCTCGTCAGAACAGTAGCCATCTGGTGATGGGGAGGGAGCAGGTGCAGGTGTCCCCAGTCACTGAGTCAATGGTGCGTGTGTGTGTGTGCATTGCCTCCTGATGCTGCTGCTTTTACAACTACTTTACTACTGCCTCAAAACATGAGCGCCCTCTTGTGGTAATAAGAGGTCTTGCACAGACCAGGGTGTGGTCAGCACAGGATTTAAAATTTTCACAGCTCCGAGTTTCAATACGGTTACACCATATAGACTTGTGTCATGGGGGTCATCGAAAGGAAGATCTCAGGACTGACAAAAATGTTTAGCTAGACATATAAAGAAAGAAAGATAAATAGACAATCGAGTAGACAAGTGGGTAGGTGAATGGCCAGACAGACAGACAGACAGACAGACAAACAGACAGACAGATAGATAGGTAGATAGATAGATAGATAGATGGCAGGCAGACAGAAAGATAGATGGACAGAAAGACGGATACACGAATACACAGATAGGACGGATGGAACACAATACTAATACTACCTGTATTTATTAAATTTGCTTTTATATTTTCCAATATGTCACTTTTCATTAAGACTCTTCTAGTGTGGAAAGTAAGATGGAAGTAATTGGGTAAGGAGGGAGTTCGGAAGACACGACCTGATATTTTCTATTCTTATGAATGTTTTTATCGATGCGACAGCCGGGCCGGGCTGTACGTGAGCCAGCTGCCTCCATCATCATCCCGGCACTGTCAACAAATCAGCAGATAAACAGGAAACAGCGAAGCCACAGCAGGTCTCATTACAGCCCAGTAAACAATATTTCCCTGGATGCTTCAGTATGTGTTCAGGTTCATCAGAGGAGCTTAATGTGATTGAGCATGGACGTTATGAAGACATGTGACTTCTATGAAAACCAAATGAGTCACGTTTCCATTTTGTTAATACTGTAGGTCAACAATCTTCTTGTGTGAGATTCAGGCTGTGGTACGAACCTGATGTTGTCGGAAGAGAGAAGATTAGATAAATAATTATGTGTTTTACGCACAGAAACAAACTGTGAGAACAATAAACAGACAAGATTCACAAGACTTTGGGAAGAAAAAACAATAAAATCATACAAAAAGGGAACACTTTATTTTTGAGATCACATATTGATTCAATCCTATGTATTGTATGTGTGTCTGAATAAAAAAAAAACAAGAGACATGTTTGAAAAACACTGGATTTTAGTGAAGTACATGATAAGGAATAAATCTTGGTATAAAAAATACAAACAGAGATGATGATGCGTTCAAAAGACATGAGAAATAAATACTGCAATATTTGCTGAGCTTTTATACAAATTACACTGTTTGACGTATACAGGAAAAGAGGAAAATGAAATGTCTCCTACCAGAGGGAGACAAGTTGGTCCTTGGTTGGGGATAATCTGTCTATGTCCTTGACACTGGAAAGAAAAAAGAAGAGAGAGACTTATTTGCACCAAGAGAGAAGTTAGCCAATCAGACGGATCAGTGTTTATGAACATCCTTTTGAGCCACAAAACATACTCATCAAGAAAAATCCAATAGCACACAAAACAAAACAAAATAAAAATCACACAAACTGATTATGAAAAGAAACATATTAGTCTAGTTTAAACTGCTATTGCTGCTGTTTCTATCTTTGTGAGCGTCTTTCTTCAATTCCTGCCAGTGCGTCTTCAATTAAACAGGCCAAGATTTTAGTCAATTATTATTATATTTCCTAGCATATACTTTCAGGGTGATTTTTTTTCTGTTTTTATTAATGAAGATAACTTTATATCAATCGGAGATGCATTTTATTCATTGCTAATGTGATAAATTATAATGTTTTAGTGCAGTATAGAGGCCCCATCTTCCTATCACTCCAGTGTTCTCATTGATGTCTCATTGCATCAGAAGGATAATGGACAATTAGAAAACCCTTGTGCAGTCATGTTAGACTGCAATGTTGTAATTGCTGCAAATGAAGGATTTTTAAAAATATTATTCTGAAACATATTAGTGAACTTACTGAACCCCTGGTTTGAGAGTGGACTTATGTCCTGCTGTGTATGTTCTCCACAGGGTGACGTGATTATTCCAAATTTATTAATACATTGCAAACTGCGTGACCAAGCAGTGTAGACCGAACCAATACTGTTTGTGTCCCAGACCTACAGAGTGACACTGTGTAGGTCGGTGGAGTCTTAACCTTCTCTGTACCAGCAGGTATTTAGTTTAATGCACGTCAACAGAAATATTATAAATATTCATACAGAGAGAGCCTCATGGCCAGTCATGTGATTAGTGTGGCAGCGTCACGGTCGACCTGTGACTGATAGCCGACCGACAAGGAGCCCGTTTCACTGCTGTCCGCGTTTGTTTGGATTTCACTGAGCAACATTCACACCCAGACAGCGGTCGCCGTAATTTGTCTGGCCGACGGCCAAAGAACACTGAACTCTCACGGGATCGACCACAGGGAAACTTGGCAGAAAAGGAGTTTGTTATCTGAGGCAACTGACCAATGAGGAACCAAGGTGGCACTGTGATGAGGAGAGCTTTACCCACGTGTGTGTTTACACGGTGCAACTCACAGACTTAATTAATTTCTCAGAGACTAAACACCAATCTAAACCACTGGCCCAAGAATTATTTTTCACGTCAACATGTTTGTCCCAATTAGACGCTATTTAGCTAGTAATTTGTCTCCAAAGACACACACAAACGCACACTTCAACATCTGTGAGGACCCTAATGGAGCACTTCACCCTGTCACACAGTTACCTCTGAATGGTAAGAACCAACTCTTCAGTCTAATACTGGGCAAACTGACTACCAGGAGTCAGATGTGGCCCATTTGGCTTTTTAATCCATCCCACCAAACTTGTTATTAATATACAGTATGTTATCAATATTCTTTTGCCTTTTCCCTGCTGACCTGCATTTCTTTATTTGGGGTTGTTTCATTTTAAGGGCCAGTGGTGGCCCAGTGGTTAAGGAACTGAACGGTTGCAAGTTCGAATCCACCAACTCCCAGGTTACGCAAAGCTGCTCTCTATTATGGGAATTTTATAATTTTAACCACCATGCATTTCCAATATCTTTTCCCACATTTTCATGACCAAAAGAGATATTATCTCAACATGGTCACTGAATGCTGATTACAAGACCAAATTGTAAGACCAAATAAGGTTTATATCTGAAATGCATGATTTGAGAAATGTATTGTCTTTCATGGCTTAGTATTTCTGCACTAACCTCCTCATTTTTTGCAGAAATGCTGAGACCTGCTGAGACCCTTCACTAGCTCTCCAATATTTTAAGTTTTTTTACCAAATTTAATATTGTGCATGCCATTTGTCAGTGTCCTTTGTCAGCCTTTGTCCACAGCTTTCTTTTAAAAGCTGAAAAAGCTCTTTCCCAGTTCTAGGCCACATATCCAGTTAACAAAGCCTGTGCCACCAAGAGTTCAAGACATTCCATAGCAATGCATTTTCTTTAGATAACAGAAAAATTGTTAGATTTTCATGACATTCACAAAACCTTCGAAAAAACAATTTCCATAAAAACCTAGAAAGGGGCCTTTAAAAATCAGTTCCAGGCCCTTTCCCAGGGTTTTCATGTCCATTAGGTGGCGTAGTAGCATTGATTTTAGGTAGGATTTTAACAAACCCTGAACGTAGTTAACAAAATGTTGTTTTTTGTCATTTCTCAAATTTTAGGGCCCTTTGTGATCTGAAAGACACTGTGATACAGACATTAGTCTTTGATTCAGATGTGATGCTGTGACCCACTCACCTCAGAGGCCCAGACAGACCCTCAGTTCCTCCAGGGTCAGGCCACGGTCTCCGTCCCTGTCACAGTACTGAGCGAATTTCTTTGCGCAGCGCCGCGGCTTCAACTTCCGTCGGAGAAACTGTCGAAGAGGCCGAGCCTCACGTTCACTCAGCACGCCGTTGGAGTCTACGTCCAGGTGACCGAAATGCCACTGCAGGACTTCCTGCGGGTTCGAAGACTCGACAGCCTCAACAGACATCGATGGAGAAACGCTGAGTGTTAAGGAAGAGGAAGATGCAGCAGGTGTTGAGGAAGAGGAATTAGAAATGACCCTGGGAGAAAACAAGAAGGGAAAAGTTGAGGTTATATAGTCTAGATGGTACGTGTCGTACGTGTCGTGGCAATCCAAGTTCCATTTTGACCTAGCAGTCTCCACAACTGCCACCCAGATCACCACAACTTGCTCAGAGGGCCTCAGTGGCAACTTGGCAGCTGGTGGAATCGAATCTTGCTTCCCTAACAGCTAGAACCCCCACTACCGCCTTCAGTAAATTTCAATTACCTAATCATTTTTTTTAAATGATAAAAAATGAAAGTTGCACTGTTGGGTCTCTGTGTCTCTTTACATTCCCCCATCAACACAAAACAGTATAAAAGGAACGATTTACTGTCAACTTCAACACAGAAGAGAATTAAAACCCTGATTGATGTGAGAGTCCAGACCAGATCAGTCAGAGACTGGGAACAGGGTTGACTTTTCTCTCAACTCTGAGTTGGGTTTTAAAAGATTAGACTCACATTCTTTTGAGTTAACTCTGTAACTACTCAGAACAGAAGGTTTGACTCCTGGGTGACTGGATTGTTCATTGTTTCTTTTGCCTCTTCCTGTTGAGGTTTTTAATTTTTGTCGCCTTTCACTTGATTATGTACAAAAACTAGGGCTGAAAGTCATGGAAGATAATTTTTTAATCAGATTTGATTTGGAAAAATGTCCATAATGTTGGTTACAACTTCCTACATGTCATACATTTATGTAGGATAACATTTAGACTTACTGATATAGATTCAAACTCCCAGAATGCTTTGCTTCCAGTTGCAGAGCCCTGAGCAAACTTTGTAAGAACTGCTCTTTCCGAGGTCCAGGACAACCTGCCAACAAATCAAAACAAAGTTGGCAAGTTTTATTTCTGAGTTGCACATAAATAAAAGATGTTCTTTATTTGGCTGGGTGTGTGACTTGAACCCAAATGTGACTTATATGTGGTAACACATAATTCCACATATATTTCTACACTAAGAGCCACTAGAGGGCACTGCTGGGACTGTTTATCGTTTCTTTATCGTTTCTTGATTTTATGCTAACAATTAAAGAAAATCTGAAGACATTTACCAGGCAGAGGTTTTCCACTTAGGTTCCTGTCAGGTCGGCCTGGATCACCTTCGACTCCAGAGCAGTCTGGGATACGATTTCTGCACAGACAGGATTAGTAACATTGAAAATGTTGGAAAAGGGAAAAACCTTAACAAAGAAGGATTTTCTAAAAATAGAGGGATAGGATTTTTGTGGGTAAACGGCTGTAATTTAAAGTGAAAGTCACCAGATGGCAGCATTGCAGCTCATTTAATTAATTTCATACCATCATACAATAGTAAATAATAGATATAACCAGACCAATCAATATTGGTTGACATTGTAACCGGAAACCAAATGATCAAATATGAAAGAAAGTAAATAAATTCATTGTCAACTATTGCAGAAAAAGTGCAAAATAAAGGACAAAGAAATTTAGTGAATAAGTTGATGAGAATATGTTGCAGACAAAGAAAATAGGAGTTAAGAGAAAGCAAAGCCACAAACACAGTAGAAGGCAAACACTTAATAACATCATAAGGCCACCGGGGGTTTTCTTCACACCACTGATCCGAAGAGAACATGACATGAAAACATCCCAGAGTGTTCTCTGAGGAGCCTGTCAGCAGCTGAGCATCAACAAGGCTGATGAAACCTCTGGAGAACAAGAGTTGGACTTTTATGTTCTCATCTGTGTCTAACTACTCCCCGGGGAACAGACACAGGAACTGTTCTAAAATTGGATAATTGGAATGAAATGCCTTAGTGAAGATTATGATTTAAACAGGAAAAGTAAAGTTGGAAATTATACAGGAGGGATGATAACGATATCAAGACCAAGATGTGGTCAGGAAAAAGAATCTAAAGTATAACAGATAAATAACAGAGATATTACCTTGTAGAAGTGCCAGACAGTGGCCTGCCATTGTCCACCCTCACACACCAACAGTAGCCTGTAGCCGTGTGACACTGCACAGGGTTGTAGAGGCCATCTGCAGTGCATTCTGGGATGAAACGCTCATCCTGCCAGACTGAAAGAATCTGAGAGAGCAGCGACGCCCTCTCACGATCACACGTCTGAGGACTGTCTGACACACACATACATCAGCATTACCCTTATACACACTACACTGGATCTGCAACAACAGTCACCTGACATGAAGTCATGGATCAGTCTTACCTGTGGGTTTTCTGACCGAGTTCATCAGGATGGTCACCCAGATGGGAGGGGCTGTGAGCTCTGGACAAGAGAACATGACATGAACATTGGAACAGAGGAGTAAAGAAGTCAACAACAGGGAGCAGCGTGGCAGAATTGACCGAGACAAGACTGACCAAGGCTGCCAATACATTTCCTGTCTTTAATTTTGTTTTATTGTGTACAAAGAATCTAATATAGAATCTAATCTAAGTTTTGTTATAGCACATATATTTATATACAAAGATCAACATTAAAAATGTTATGGAAAGACTACAAAGAGAATTATTCCACTAGAATCACTACAAAGTGCATTATTTCTAATGTAATTTCTAAGCTCTGGCTGTTCCAGGTTCAATGTTTACATATGAAAAAAAAACATTTAATATCTCAGAGAAGGGAAACATGCAAGTTTATGGTTATTTTCTCAATATACAGTATATTGAGTTTGGCCAGTTTTTAATTCTTGCCCACAGTGAAATTGAGTTTGGCACCCCTAGTGTACAGTGTGAGCAGCAGATGACCGTACGCCTGATTTCACTCCAGAAAACCTTTGATCTCTTGAGGAATCCTTTAATCCAGATAGAATGAACTTCACTGATGAACGAATGGATGAAAAACAATAAGTGAGAAAAGGACAGAACAATGATGACTTGCTCTTCCAACTCTGCACAAACTGTCAACTGGCAACATGGCAGGTCTGGAGGCATTGTTCACCTGTGCTAGGGACAGCATCACTTGTCCTCATGACGCCATGGTGTGCTTTGTTCATTGGGCCATAACCAAAAGTGGATTCCAGTGTGTGGGATACGGAGACGAGCCGACCAGCAGGGACAAGAAATCTGACCTCCTGCCTCCTGAGTGGAGCAGTAACAAAGAGCTGTACACCCTGAGATACCAGGGCCGAGGCGGAGACGAACAACTGCTGCTCAAAGCCGTCTCCATCGACTCCACCTTGATCTTCAACCTGATGAACGTGGGCACCCATCAGCTCTCCGACCTGACTGTTGACGTCAACCAGTATGTCAACGCTGACCAGCTGCATGATTTCGACGACGTTTACAGAGATGTAAGCAGTTTGTCCACGGAGGTAGAATCTCAGCTGCTGCTAAATCACAGCACACCTAGAGGTCCGAAGTGGGAGTGCAGGGGTCAGAGGGAGGGAAGAGGGAGACAGAAGAGGAGCAGAGCCGAGAGCCATCCTCCGTCTCACCCTAGAAGGCATCCTCACGCGTCCTTTCCGTTTGCTGCGGGGGGAGCTGACCTGGATCCACTAGGGTCTGGCGAAGGAAGCGGAATGATAGTTGATCCACGGAGGTCACAACAGCCTGGCTTTGGGTTCGATCCATCCAGTGGAGTGCCAGACAATCTGCCCCCAGGAGCAGTTCCCCCTGGAGCTCGATTTGACCCATTTGGACCCTTCGGACAACGCAGACTAGGCCCAGACCCAGACCACCTGCCTCCCCCCGACTATGACGACATGCAAATGTAGCCAACAGCAGGTGGCACCGCTTCTCTACTAATAAAATCAAACTTTTAATTTTGCCATTATCTTAATTTTCTTCTAACCTTATTTCTGAACCTTTTACAGCAACATTTGCATCACTAAAGAATTTTATCAACAAATAAATGTTGACAGGTTAATGTTTTAATTGTTTTTAGGAATTTTTTTAAAAGCAATTTAGATTTTGTCACCTGGAGGTTTCCTAGGGTTCGCTGTAGGCTCCGTCTCACCATCTTCGTCTGAAAGAAAAAAAAATCTCATCAAAATCAATTTGGAAATAAAACAAGAAAAAAAATCTATTAAAAAAACAGTACAAACTCTTTCTTACCTTTATTTGGCATCTCAGCAAATTTGGCAACATGATCTGTTAGGAAATTGAAGCATACTTTAAAATCCAATCTGTTAAGTTCACAGAATTCAATATTTGTATGTTTTGTTTTTATTTTACTCATTCATTCATTATCTTTGTCCTCTTATCTATTTCTGGGTCACACAAATCACACTTTGACATATTGTGTTTCTTCCTGTGGATGTTGAGACAACTGGAAGTTGGTCGTGAAACTGCTTTGTTCAGAGCACCTCAGTGGCAACAGGCTGGTGGATTAGAACCTAAAGCCTTTCAGACCCAAGTCCTCTTTCTTATCCACTAAGCCACCACTGCTGCCTTTTCCTTTTTTTTTACTTGAACTGATTAATTTAAATGCTGTTAAAGTCTAAAAGTAAGACCTGTGCAACTGGGGATCTCATGAAGAACTGAAGTCCCACTGAGAGGTTTGCCATCTGGTGTGGAACACCAACAGTAGCCAGTCTGGTTGTGACACTGCACTGGAAGGAAGTGTCCTTCTGGATGGCACTCTGGGACAAACATGGCAGCTGAAGGACTGACGTGGCTGCTGCCCCGCCGGGCGTTGGCCTCCAAGGCCTGAGCTCGAGCCTGTTGGCATTTGGACTGGCTTGGATCTGGAACAGAAGAACTCATCGAATGAGAATAGAATGGCTAGGATTCCATCATCAATGATGCAACAATATTTGATTAGCAAATATCAACAACAATAAACTCCAAATGACGCAGAGTCATTGATACAAGATTCTATCCTTGTTTATGGACTTGGTAGGAAAAATTATAGGCTGTGTGAACTTGGGATACCCTTGTATGCATGGACAGTTAATTCGGGTAGGAAGATTTTATAGGTAGGAAGATTTTATAGGTAGGAAAATTTTTAGAACACGGAAAGGTACTTTTAATAACGGTATTTATCTGCCACAACTTAACGACCGGTCCATATAAATAGTATGAGACATTTAATGGCCTAGAAGAGGTTGGAGAACACTGCCCTAGACAGGTACTCAAAAATCTAGCTTTGACTTGAGTGGAAACTACTGCGTGTATTTACCAAAGTACTAAACAACAATATGAGTGTGAGTACCTGAGCAGTGGACTCTTGGAGCCAGACGCAGATGTGTGTTAATGCACTGAGCTCTCTGGAAGGCACACATTGATTTGTACATCCTGCCGTTGTTACCACAGACAGCTCTGTGGCGCCCTCTCTGGCAGTCCAGGACACAGTCTTGTGGCCATATGTTCTCTGTGATCAAAAAGGGCTGCAAAAAGATATATGGTCAAAATATATTAAAAAAATGAACCTTTTTCATGTTTTCATACTTTTAGAATACCTTTTGACAACATCACAATTTTAATCTAAAATCTATGTACAATAATGTTAAAGTTGTTGACGAAGTTGACTTAAGGTGTGGAGACAAATCAACTCCTCTCAGTTGGGATAGATATGAAGTTTGAGAGCAAACTTTTGTAGTAGTGTCAATATACTGTGAGGTTTTCATCAACATTAAGTTAATGAGCTACAATGCTGCCATCTAGTGACTTTTGCTTAAACATATAGCTGTTTATCCCCAATACTATTTTATAAGACGTTTTGGAGCATCTCTATCTATCAGTAACATTGAAGAAAACCATGAAGGCATCCATGTTGTTTGAATGTTGCAATTTTTGCTTAGTTTGGCTTAATGTAAGACACGCTGAACTTAAGATTGTGTAGTTTGGAGACTTCGGAGTGAGATGAAACAATAACAGGGTTCAACTTAAGGGCCTATCCTTCAAAACCATCTTGTACTCACTCAAACTGTTGCGTTATTCACTTAAGAAACTCTGGGGGGAAATTTCTCTGAAAATATAACTAAATAAACTTCACTAGCGAAGATTAGGAGAGGGGAATCTTCCTGAAGAGAAAAAAAAAACAAAACTTTGACTCCACTGCTGTCTGTGAGACGAGCGGTGTTGAAAAGAAGCAACATCTTCATGGAATAACATAAAGAAAACTTATCTCTTTTGAAAACATTGATTGGCAAAACGTTGCAGTGCAGTTCAGAAAGATCCACACTGTCATTATGATATTTGTTTGCTCCAAATGAGTTAAAGAGCAGTTTAATGGTTCATTACATTCAACAGTTGATGCTGTTGGGCAGCACCCAAACACAGCAGCTCAGTGGAGACACGGAGGAAAATATTGTGGTTGGAAGAAAGAAATTCCACCCTCTGCTCTGAAACCATCATTTAGAAAGTATTGACTTACTGTAAACTCTACACTTGTCACATTTTTTTAAAGTACTTCACCTGCTGCTGAAATATAATTTTCTACAGTTAACACCGTTTTGAGTCCAAAAACATTTCTAAGAGTTCACTGGTTGATATTAAAAGTGATATAATATGAAATATTATATGCAAAAAATACGTGTTGAGCCAATCTTTAGAAAAAAAATGTTTTTTTGTTTATTTTAGAGTCAATTATATTTACTGCGCTCTTTTAATAGTGAACAATAACTGATAACAGAACAGAGAGAACAGCTAACAAATACTTGTTGTGGCTTCGCACTTGTATTGAACTCCAACAGCAGATAAATGTCTATCAGCTCAAAAGAAGATTTCTCAGTAAGAGATAACGTGGAATGTAGGCTGGTGACCAAATTGAGAGAAAAAAACGTAGTGCAAGTGCATGAAAAAAACAACATATAAATTCTTTTTTTTTTTGTTGCAATAAAAGTAATCATTCAGAAAGTTACATATGCAACTCATCCTTTAGACTTCTTTGTTCCCTATAAAAACACAATGTATGAAATTTCCAAAATTTTTAAGTTCTTTTTTGGCAAACAATAAAAAAAAACATCTGTGTTGTTTCCAAGAACTTTTGCGTGTTCTGCCAATGAAAAGGTTTTTACATAAATTTTCAGAGATAAGCTCCCATCAAAACAACATGTGGACTCAATAAGTCGTCAGCAACAGCAGCCTCAGCCTCATTCTGCACAAATTGCAAAAGTGTGTCTTTGTTGATGGAGTGACTACCTGCTGTGGAGCAGCTCGAGTCTTTGACACCGTGAGATATTAAACTCAGCACCAGAGCAACGACAGAATTATAACTCCAGTATCATGGAAAGATAACATAAGGTCGGTTGCTAAATTCAATGTGGTAAATGCGGGAGTTGGATTTATGTTTCATCTCACTATGCTGACTTCGAAGGCATGATCTTAAGTGAAAAAAGAAGGTATGTTAAGCTTACAGAAAAAAATTGTCACAAATATATTTTTAAAAAATTTCTCTTCATGCAGATATTTTTAAATGAAAGGACCAGGGAGAACTGCACAGAAAAAACAGGAAGGACGAAACTTCAGTCCAAGTAAAGCAGAAGAGAGAGAACATCTTGCCAAACTTTTCTCCAACCGCACGGCTGAGATCCCGGCTAAATCAACAGCTGAGATGGAAGAAAAAGTCGGACTTGTTCAGATGAATATCTTCTCCTCTCATTACACACCTGATTACATCAAGATAAAATAACAAATCAGAGGAAAATAAATTATGAGAAGAGACGGGGAAAAAGGACAAAGGCAATGGAGGGGAGTGATGAAGAACAGAATCTGGAAATGAGAATCAAAGCTGAGATTGAGGTGAAGGTGAAAGCTGAACAAAAATGAAGAAAATCAGTGGATACTTCATGTAAAAAACAGCAAAAGGAAATTAAAATAGACAGGAGAAAGGAAGAAATGGAAGAATATATGATTTGCAGATGAAATCGGGGATGAATACTGAAAATAAAATACTTAAAATCAGGCAGAGGAAAAGAGCAGAGACAGAGAGGGACAGGGTGGAGGCAGAGACGGGATGTAAGAAAGGTGAATGGACAATACAATTGAGGTCTGGGTGGAGTGAAGAATGAAAACAAGAGCAAGGTCGGAGGAATGAAGGCAGCGATGGAGGAGGGCAGCAGTCCAGGTGCAAAGTGCCGGGCAGAAGGGATTTCCTGTCTGTCAGGTAGAAACTCCAGCAACTACAATGCCCTCAGTGTTCAAACAATTAGCACCAGTGTTTTTGGCCTTGTAAAAACCTCAGCTGTGAGTGAGTGAGTGTGAAGGAGGGCGAAGGAATTGGACCTGGAGCAGAGAAAAGCCAGAACAAGTTCCTACTGTCTCCTTCAGAACTTCACACCTCCAGGATGCAGACAAAGAACTTCTGCGGAGACAAAGACACATCTTCTTCTCCTTTTAGCCTGTCCCTTTTTCAGGGGTCGCCACAGCGAGTCAACAATTTCCATCTCCACCTGTCCTCTGTATCTTCAACTCATTCTTCTACCAATATAACCACTGTCCCTCCTCTGAACATGTCCAAGCCATCTTAATCTGTCTTTTCTAGCAAACTAACTGAAAACATTAATAGCATTTTCAATATTCAGTCTTCTTTTTAGTTCCATTATCTTATATTATACTTTTCCTTTTTCCAACCATGTCCACATTAGATATCATGGAAAAGACGTAACATCGTTAGCATTTAGCCTTTATTGCATGACTTTTTCATGCCATTTATCATGGTTACAGTGCACTGAGTGCTTCACTGCTGATATATGGATCATCAATAATGCAACTATATTTGATTAGGAAATATTTTCTCAGTGAAGACAACAACAATAAACTCAAAATGACACAGAGTCATTAATACAAGATTCTAGCTTTTTATACTGGTCTGGTAGCAGAAAGCTATAGGCTGTGTGCACTTGAGAAATCCTTCTTGTGCCCATGCACAGTTAATTCAGGTAGGAAGATTTTATAGGTAGGAAAATATTTCAGAACACCAGATATTTAGTTTTATTAAGGGATATTTATCTGACACAACTTAACAATTTCACGGTCCGTGAAAATAGTACGAGACATTTAACCGGTCCATGGCGCAAAAAAGGTTGTTCTGTTGCAGATACAACAACAATTTACATTTAAAACATTTAGCTGATGCCATCTTATCTAAAGTGACTTACGATGGAGAATCAACAAAATCAAGCAACTGGTTTCTTTGGGTAGAAGACATGAAAACTGCTACCCAACTGCATCTCAGCAGTGTGCATGTCTGCTACAGAAAAATCATATTAAATCACGTTTACTCAAGTGCACACGAAGTGCTGAACAGACCCTGACCTTGGGTTTAGTTACTGTGGCCATGCAGCCACTTCACCCAATGAATAGAGACCCTCTGTGAAAAAGCAAATGGAAAAAAAAAAGTTCCCCAGGCAAGAGTGAGGACGACATTAAGGATGTGTTTTCCAATTAACCTCCTTGTTAGATTTGTTTTTCCAACAGAAAGACTAAAAGACCGTGAACACCACAAAATCAATTCTCAGCTTCCACAACACACTGATGTTCCTCATCCACTGCTGCTGATCCATCAATCAGGTGACAACTGTGATGCTGAGAGTCAGAGTGTGAAATACTTCATTAAGGTTCACATTTTGTTTTCAGAAATTAAGCTCCTGTGATTCCCAGTCACTGAGGTGTGAGAAATCATTATGTGACAGTATTCAATTTTACTGAATTTGACTTAAAACTATTATTTATTAATTGCATTTTTTTGCTTGTAAGACATGCAATACAGAATAATTAAAGTGACTTCCACAAGGTGGAATGGGATGGGATGACTAAAGATAATCAGAGCTGTTGAAAAAATATCTTTTGTCTTTCTTCAATTCCTGCCAGTATGCCGACATTGTCTTCAACTAAACTTGATTGTGGAATATATATATATTTCATATGAACATAAAAGTTGATGTTTTCACATCTGTCTTGGATACTACATGTCTGCGTTGGCTGTAATAAACTGTGATGAAGAGAAAAATAAATTACTCCCTTGGGGACAACAAATACATATATACACACAGGTCTTGGTGTCCATCACCATAACATTAATATACACCTAATACTGTCAGTAAATCTGTTGCCACCTGAATGTTTGTTGGTTCTGCAAGGACCTGGGGATATTTCACATATCATTACACGGTCTTTGACAAATATTACAGTCAGTGATGTCGGACCGTTACACACAAATGTACACACACCTGGCTGCCCCCCCGACCCCCTGAGTGGCAACTTAAACATTTCACTTGGCAGCTGTGGGTGTGTATGTGCGTGTGTGTTTTGTCTATCTACTGTAGCTGGTGTTCTCCAGTATTCTCCAGAGAAACACATTCTTACTCATTTACTGCATCGGAGTATTCCAATAAAACATGAGTCTAATTTTTTTATTCCATTAGTCAATATTTTCTTTTCCAGTTGAGTCTGTGGCTGTGAACACTGTTGGTTTAACATCTACTGATCTAATACGGGTCAAAATTAGGGTAACAAAACATTTAAAGTCTCCCTGAAGTGACCTTCAAGTCACTGTCTCGTCCTGCTTTGGTCTGTGCCCCTTATATTGAAAACAATGACATGGCTAAAACCAAAATATTACCAACTTTTCAAGGCAACGACAGAGACTGCTTTGAGTCTTTGACTGATTGAACATGGCTGTTAAAACGTGTTAAAATAATGACTTACATGAATGTCAGAGCCATGAGGCAAAGAAGACAAACATCAGACACAACTCTAATCCTGACCAATTTGGTGAGTTCATTGGACCTGAGAGCCTCGACCAATCCTGGGTCTGCCCCACCAACATTCAGCCCAGGTCTGTATAAACGTTCCTCAGACCAGAGCTGAAGAGAAAAACTGTCAAGCCCCAGACATGACTTTGGAAAAAAGTAATTTAATCCCCGACCACAAAATAGGTATGGTGTGTTCAAGGACTGAAGGTCAACCACGAGGAGACACAATGTTCCTCTGTCAGTGCAACGGTGAAGCCACAGGTCCTGAACAGGAGACGGGGGCAAGTGTGTTTTTTTACGCTTAGTTTCATTTGCCGTTTGTCACAGGAAAAAGTATCCATATTGACAAGCAGACAACTAAACACAACTGACCAATAAATGAATATTTATCCTAAAACCTTACAGCTGGTCATCACTGCAGGTGTTGCTATTAGATCTGGTAGAATCTTGGAAATATGAAATTAAATCAGAGACTTCTGTGGTGTTACAAGAATTTAATTTGTTTTCTCAAAATTGTGAATTTTGCTTCGACTGCTTATTTTGACGGGTCGATAAAGTCTGACAACTAAAATGGATGACAACTAGTCAGTCAAAGATTTAATGCATTTAATAACTGTTAACTAAATGGGTTTCAGATCCTGAGACACCATTATTCAACCAATTATAAGACCATTGTCACATCTAATATATGTTAGAAGGTCTAAAAATAAGAAAAATGGTGATCATATTAGATTAGACAGATATCTGTACTAATATCCGATAATATCATGAGTGATACCGATATCTGCGGATGTTTGCTCCCAAAACTAAGGTAAGTGTCTCAGAAA
>JAFBJS010005444.1:0-174855 GCA_016785265.1 Paraplagusia blochii
ATTATTGGTGGCGATCAGATGTAATTATAATAGATGTAGTTATAGTAGATGTAGTTGTAATAGATGTAGTTGTAGTAGACATAGTTGTAGTAGATGTAGCTGTAGTAGATGTAGGTGTAGATGTAGTAGATATAGTTGTAGTAGATGTAGTTGTAGTAGATGTTGTTGTAGTAGATGTAGTTGTAGTAGATGTAGATGTAGTAGATGTAGTTATAGTAGATATAGTTGTAGTAGATGTAGATGTAGTAGATGTAGTTGTAATAGATGCAGTTGTAGTAGATGTAGTTGTAGTAGATGTAGATGTAGTAGATGTAGATGTAGTAGATGTAGTTATAGTAGATGTAGTTGTAATAGATGCAGTTGTAGTAGATGTAGTTGTAGTAGATATAGTTGTAGTAGATGTAGTTGTAATAGATGTAGTTGTAGTAGACGTAGCTATCCTGCCGCGGTGAGAAGCCGTCCTTTTTGACCCAGCTCCTCCACATAGTTGCTCTCACGTACAGTTTACCAGCCTCTTCATCCAAGGCACACAGCATGGTGACATCCCAGCTGCCTGATGTCAAGAATCGAGGAGGAACAGACGGAACAGCCAACTGTTTTCAGAAAAGAAACACAGACAAAGTGAAAGGTGGGAAAGGAGAAAAAGGTGCAGTGATACGGTGAGTGAATGTGTGAGTGGACTGGAAACAGGGAGGACGGTTCAATGCGGTGGAATCTAAAAAAAAAAAAACCTACTGTTTGGGCTTTTGTTTATGCAGGAAACAAAGAGTTTGTTAAAGACCATGAAACATTTTACTGTCAAACTCAACATAATTCATCTTTATTTTAATTGCAATATTTGGAGTGAGTTAATGAATGAATTGAGATAAATTAAGTCTGTGTACAATGTTAAGGGAGAAAAGGCAACAGTCACAGTTGGTGATTTCCTACAGAGGAACAACTCATTCACTCAGCTTTTCTAAACACACCTTTAATAAATAATAATAATAATAATAATAATTTACCACAATAAACTACCACCTCTCAGGTATGAACACTGGCTACAGCTCAATATTTATGTACGATGGAACCATCATGCTTTAAGCAAGATTTCTTTGACTTCTTTTGTAAATCTTTTATTATTTATACATGTTGACTGTAATAAATCTGAGTGTGTTTTTATTCTGTGACAGTTGTGTTTCATTGGCCACTAGTCCAACATAAATACTCGACCTTCTGAGGGCAAAATGTGCTTAAAATGAACAGGGAAAAACTCACATTGACTTAACAATAATTGAAGTGTTGGCCACTGTGTGAAAATCCAACCTAAGGCTGTGAAGCTGTAATCTCATGCTGTTTTATCCCCCCCCCCCCAGTGGAATTGTTAACAAGCCCTGAATGTCTACAGTCTTCAACTGACCTGCGCTGAGAGTCCAGCGATGTGGTGGAACTCTCCACGAGCGCCTTGTTTGGCCGGAAGAATGGTATAAAACACGGAGCCGTCGGATGAAAACAGTGGGACGTCCTGTGGAGTGAAGCACGGAAGACAAAGAGTGAAGACAAGAGCAGCTGGAAAGAGTTTCTGTTGAGGACTTGTGTTGTTTACCTGTCTCTGGTTCTGCATTATGTCCATGGCTGCTTTGTGTTTCTGAGGAATCAAAGAACATGGATTAGTCTCACAACCACAGAACATTTAAATTATACATAACTCCATGCCCTCGATTTTGCTGCAGTCGTCAGTAATTAATGGGAACATATACAGTAGAAGGAGAACAAAGTCCGTCCCAGTCATTAGGGACAAAATGTTTCCGTATCAATGTAAGAGTAAAAACTGTAATAAATGGAAAAGTTCTACACAGATATACATTGATCCTCGACCTACTGCAGGTTATAAGGATGTGTATAGAGATTATCAATTTAATATGAATTAAGTTGTATCTATCTGTATATCTGTCTCTATGTCTGTCTGTCTGTCTGTCTGTCTGTCTGTCTGTCTGTCTGTCACATGGCATGAAATAAAGCAAATAACTTCACAAATCGACTGTGTTACATATATTCCTATATTACCGTATTTTCACGACCATAAGGAGCACCATTGCAGTTATTGTGTCATTACTATATTTAACACACACATAAGGCACCTGATCATTATTATATATATATATATATTATTTTACAATCCACGCCCACACCTCCCTTTAAAGTTCTCATGGTGTCCTCTGCTACTTCTGCCTTACAACAACACAGAGGGCGCACTGCACATTAATAATATATACGGTTAATATAATTAAAAATGAATAAAGTTAGAAAATCTTGTAACGCAATAATGATAAACTGGGGAACCACTGTACTGTCTACACCAGGCGTGAGCGAATGGGAAAAAAATGACTGACTTTTGGGGGCTTTTGACTGATTCTTATGCCACCTATTGGTAAAATGTTGGAATTGCAGGGAAAAGACAGACGTAGAATGATGAAATCAATAGAATAATTGGGCCAAGTTAAGGGGCCCATTGGTATATACAGGTACATAGGTGCGTGTACTGTACTGTACTGTATATATATATATATTTCCATACATGAACACACTATTATTACAGTTAATATATCGTTTCCCTTTGGTTCACGGTTTGTAGAGAGATTCCTCAGTAAGAACTAGATCAATTTTTCACAAGAGAAGTTTCTTATGCAGCAAATGACCTGAAATATGAATCCAACCACTGGAGACTGAACATCATTAAAACAGAAGAGAAATCAATGTCGTCAGCACTGAGTGACATTCTACTGAAACTCCACTCTGGAGGGAGGGGAGAAGGTTCGATTCCAAGTGTCTAGCGAGGCGTTGACTCACCTCGGAGCACGCTCCGGTCGTGGCCTCGCACACACTGAGCACTGACTGATTCTGGGCCCGGTTCAGCCATCGAACTGCCAGCCTGGTGCTGCTGATCCACGTCACCATGGAGATATAGCTTTCTCTGCAGGAAATAACACAGAGTGGGGGAAAGAGTGAAAGAACTGTGGAAAACTAAGAAATATGGGAGACATGGAGACAGCTGTGATAAATCCTGACAGGAGCTGCCTCAGGCTTTAAAGTTTTATTCACCCTTTTAGCTTCACCCACAATATATTACCTGGTCCTGAGGGAGTCGGGAGGCATCATCTCCAGAGTGTGAGCCGGGCCATAAAGATTCACCACAAACAGACTGACTGATGGGATACTTGATCCGGCCTTTCAGCACAGGGAAAAGGGAAGTAGAAAGACTTGTAAATTTTTTATCTAATGTTCATGGAAATATCCTGACAAAAGTGGGAATATAAAGTTGATTTTTTTTTTATTTTATACTGCAATCTACTTGAAGAGTGGAGACATTCTACTGGTAATGAAAAGCTTTAAAATGACTTGATCAAAGACCTATTTTTAATGCAAACTGAGGCTCTGGGACCAAATTGTGTCCATGGTGTGATTATATTCGGACCACGAGACGATATCAGATGTGTACCAGAGTTGGTCTTTTAGTAGCATTGGTAGAGGAATGTATGCAAGACATTTTGTTGTTTGTTTTTTTTATTTGCCTGTGGAAAGAGAAGGAAGAAAGTCAGCTACGAGCATCCAGGGAACAGTGTGTGAGGACTGTGCCATGCTGGCAGCTTGCGGATTCAAACCTGGAACCCACTAGGCCAACACTGCCCCTTAAACTAAAGAGTTAAAAAAGGTTTGAGAGTCAAACCTTAAAAACCTGCTGTAAACCTGCAGGTATGAAAATGTTTGCTGTTTTCTTTATAAAAGTAAAAGTGCTTGGCACAAAGCGATGTACAACCGAACCTCACTGCAGACACTTGTGTGTCATTTTATTGTGAAGGAGCAGCATAGATGTTAGAAGTGGGTTTAGTGGAGAGGGCAGGATTATTCATGTTAAATCCCTGCCAGTGCTGCCAGCAATCTTTCCAATTATCTCCTCTGTACAGCACAGCCTGTCCCTCCTCCTCCTTCAAATCTGCCTGGAATCATAGACAATACATTATATCAGGATCTTAAATACATTCTACTGCAGTAACTCTGTCTACAGGGCAAAACGTGCCTTAATATTCCAGCAAACTGAACAAACCATCCTCTGGTTTGATGTTAAAAACAATATGAACCTAAAGACTTGTTTTTAGGGAAATTATTCATTTATCCTGAACCACAGCGTCAATATTATTGATTAAAAATATTCAAGCTACTAAACAACAAGGAATGAGACCTTGGCTTGACCACTGACCATTAACCACCGACACGTCCGACACATATTCAGATTTTAATCAAAAAGTCCACAGTTGTGAGTGAAACTAGTCCCAGTCAGTACCTTGGGGTACGGGAAGATCATGTTGGACGGATAAAGTCCTCCTAAGAACTGAGGTATTTCCATCACAGGTGTGGCAGAGTTGTTGATGCTGAGGTACGCCAGCCTGGCCCCGTCCTTCGACCACCAGTGGGCAGCAGAGGTCAGAAGCACCTCCTCTGTAATGAGGGACAAAACCCGTTACTTGTGGGTTTAACGTGTTACATTCGTTGCCTTATAGTAATAATCTGGACACTTCACCTTCGTACGTCCAGTCCGAGATCCCGTTCACCATATTATGTCCTTGGCCGCTGGATGTAAGACGCATGGGTTCAGTCTTGACGCTGGGTTTGTAGTAAATATCGCCGTCGAACACAAAGGCCTGGCAGGAGCAGCACAGGGAGAGAAGCAGGAAATCCATTATCTGGGACAGAGTCTGTCCAAGAATGGATGAATCAGCGGGCAGCACACGCAGAGTTTGTCGTCAATTCATCTTTACATGCCGGTTAATACGCTGCATATGAGCAATGACATGGCAGCAAAAACCAATTACAGTCGGAGGGAGTTTGATGAATCACATTATCAGACTACAATGATCCCTTTAATAGCAGTTTAGCTCCTGCAATAACCTTTGAGCTGAAGGTCTGCTCTGTGATGTCAACCACATCCTGCAATTGATGTTGTCATTATGAAAACATCGGATGAGGCCCGGTGTCAGTGATACGGCAGATTACAAAGGTTAAGGAAGTCTCTCTGTGACATTGACAGGGATCGAATGACTGTCTCACCAGCTGGTTCCCCTGTGGCCCCCAGGAGGCGTACTGCAGCGCGGCCTTCTGTCTCTCCACTGGGTTCAGCTCCAGTAGATCCCTGAAACACATACAAACTCAAACATAATCCCTCCATCAGGGATGACTGTCCCGCTTAAAACCCTGTGAGCTCCATCCAAAGGCTGCCCTTGAGAGGGAGATAATGGACCGCGAGGACAAGGGGTCAAGATGCAGCAAAGGAAAACAACGGTTCATGCAAGAGTGCAACATCATCCTGGCTACTGGTTCTGGTCCTGTGGACAAGCAAACATTTTCCTCCCAGGCAAAAGGAAAAATCCTCTCCACTCTGATGTTCACAGGTTCATCCACAGCCAGCAGAGACCTTTACTGGACTGCTGCCATGTAGAATATGATTCTCAGGCAGTGGAGTCTGAGGTACAGTACAGTACAGTACAGTACAGTACAGTACAAACCTCATGTCGTATGGAACCCCGGGAGGACAGTGACAAATGAATGCATGTCGGACAGATACATGTGTCTCTGGTTGGATGACAGACACTTTGGACGCAGACACTTTGGTTTCGGACCTGAGACCGGCCCAGTTGCGCTCATGCCCAGTGCAGCCCATGCAGTTGCATTCACAGGTCCACCTACCCATTAGCCACATTGTAGATAGCATAGGAGGCAGTGTAGGAGTGAGTGAACACCTGAAAGAGGTAAAGGATGTCATGCACACAGGTGTGGCACACTGACCAAAGATTGTTTGGTGTGAAGGTTTGAAGAGTTCAGTCGTCAACAACTGGACCTCACTTTGGAGATCCAACTGGTCCAGAAGTCCACTTGTTGACAACTGAACTCTCTGGTTCTCTCATGCTCATACATGTCAAGGTAAAGCACAAGACTAAGGTTGGGAGAAGACGCTCTCACAGGAAGAAGCTGTTTGTATTTTCTAAATTGCTTTTTAAATGAAGTGCATATTGATTATTGGCCTCACAAATGAGCGAACAAGACATTACCATAGAGATGGATGTTCAGCAGACTTCATAAAAGGTGATAAAAGACATTGTTACCCACTTCACAAACACCAGGTGTTATTAACTTGACCGTGACGCCTGCAGTGATGTCACAACCCTATAACGACTACAGCATCACAGCTGAGTCGCTCTGACTGGATCCAAACTGTTACCAGGAATTTCCCGCTGGTTGCATCACAGCTGCAGTCAGAGTAGGAGGCAGCAGAGGTTTGGAGGGTTTATTTCTGTAAACTCTAGTGAACAAAGATAACCATGTGACCACAGGCACAGGTGAAGGTGGACATTCATTTAACAGTGTCCACTGAAACGTCGTTCAGTCGTTCAATAAATGATTTATTTCAGGTGTTAAAGACGACAAAAAAGGATCAATGATTTTGTGCAGGTGTGAATTTCCCATTAATCCATGGCAGCATTAACTGATGTGTTCTGGGTTTGAATTGATTTCTGGGATTTTCTTTTCTTTTTCCTTTAGTTTGGAATAAATAGCAGGAAGCAGACTATTTGCCCCGTGGCCTTCAACAGCACTGGCCTCTTGGAAACCCAGTTCCGAAAGAAAATTAAATGTCACCTCCTATTCACAGCACATTTAGCAGTGAAATTGAATTTCACCTCTGTGTTGTTTGTGTGTTGTTAGAAATTCATGGAGTGACACAGGGGTAAAACCGCGGGGGCAACGTAAGGGAAATAACTGCGAGGACAGAATAAATGAAAGTCAGATCTGTGATATAAGGTTCAGCCACTGACTGTACAGGAAGTAGAAAGAGTCAAACTGAGACACGGGGTCAGAAGACGAGGCAAACAATGAGGATTTGTTTGGATTTGATCGACCAAACTGCTGTAAAGTCATGTTTCAACAAATGTTTGTAACAAATGACTCAGAGGAAGTTTTTCTTCTCTTCCTTCCAGAGTGAATTAAACCTCAAAGATCAAATTTATTGGATTGAGTGAAAAAATGAAAACATCACTTCAGGAACCAGAACAACGTTTGCATTTGATTCAATGAAAAAACTTTGTATTGTGTTGAAATAATGTCAGAATATAATGGTTTCATGGTGTTTCTGTGGTGTCATGGTTAAATCATCTGCTTTATCTTCACAACGTCCTGAGTTCAAAGCCCAGTGGAACCATTTAATTAATGTCCTCATGTGAGTTTCTCTGGATGAAGGAATAAAGAGCAGAAATGTAAATGATAAAATGTTAAATACACACTGATGCACAATTCCTTGGTTCAGTTTGGTATCAATATGTAACAAATATCAACAAATGTTTCTTTAAATAATTATTTTTTAGTGTTTAGTTGAAGAATAATTATTTATCAGGTCAATGTAAATAATCATTTGTGTTTTTTGTCATTGTAGATTTATATGTTACACAATCATATAAACACATAAATAAGCCCTGAGCAGGAAGTGAGACGTGACATCATCATTAAACCACATCACTACTTCAGTCACTCAATGACCTCGACCTCGGCCAAAAGGTGGCGCTGACTTTATATGTTATTTTCACAAAGGCGCACGAAGGCATCAATGTGACCAATGGAGGAAGAGAACAGGAAGAGGAAACTGTGAGGAATGGACTTTAAGATAAAGAGAAACAGGAAGGAAAAACATGGCAGCTGAGCTGACAGGTACCCACACCCACCCACCCCCACCCACCCCCCCCTACACAGGAACTGCTATTGACTAAAATGTCATCTCCTTGAGACTGGGGTGGTAGCGGGGGCTGGTGGGGGGGCAGCATTGCCGTGAGCACGAGGCTCCAGCAGCTGTTTTGCGGTTTGTTAAGAACTTTGTGATTCTGCTGCTTTTTCAACATCGTACAGTCGTAAATCACCGTGTGTTTCTGTTTGTGATGAACAGCCGGTCAGAGTCAGAGCATCTGTCTCCGGGAGGCAGAGTCAACTCTAATGTGACTGCCACTAGCATGTCATAAATCCTCCAGATAGTTCTGCCCCCCCCTCCAAAAGCTGCTGCCAAAACGAGGTGGGTGAGACGGGTGAAGGTGCAGGAGATAGTGTGGGATAATATGACAAAGGAAAGAGGGATGGAGATAAGGTGGAGCATCTTTTATTTGTTGTAGAGCAGGGGGATAATGGCTTCCATCCTTCTCTACACAGATCTTATCTCAGCAGCTTCTCCAACACTCACGCTCATCAGCATTTGCTGCAAACACTTTTCCCTCTTGAATTTTATCTGTCACTAAACTGCGCTGGCACGCCGAGGTCTATTCAGTTCAGATTGTCAATCCAAAAAAAAAAAAAAACCCTCCTCCCTGTGGTGGAGCCTCGCTCTAACAGAGAAAATCTGCTTCCACTTGTTCCTGTGTAAGTGAATCTGTAACTTACTCCTACAGTCTGTGTCTACAGTCTCTTATCAAAACCCATTTATTTTTCATACAAAACCCTGTCTTCAGCCTCAGAGCTGATATAAAATCCACACCAGTCTCCACGCTGCTCTACTGATTTCTTTTTTGTTTTAAATTCCTGGTATTCCAGTAGTGATTGGCTTCAGTCAGTGAGTGTAGGTGAGGTCAAATGGTGCAGATCCCATCGTTCTTCTCCTCCAACACTGTGTTTTTCCCCCTCGTCCCAAACCACTTTGAACAGTGAGCTGCTCCTTCACTGAACAGCAGAGCCGATGCCTGCTGTGCAAACTGCTTCAGTCAGCATAAAAGCCCCGGAGGTGGACGGGGGAGAAAGTGAGGAGGATGAAGGGAAGAGGAGGAAGGATGAAGGTAGGAGAAGGTTTTTTGAATCCAAACCTCCAGCCTTGTTCACTCACTTATTTACATTCTGGATGAACAAATGGTTCCAGGTCCTGCACACACACCCGCACACACACACACACACAGATGAGACGTGACTGAAGTCAATTCATCTGAGGTATTGATGTGGCACCAAGGGACCAAAGAACACCACCCCCACCAGTCTCCACCAGTCTCCACCAGCTCAGACTCCAATGCTCAGACTATTATCTGCAGAGATTTTCTGCAAACTGATCGTGAGGTAATTGTTTAATTCTGTTAGAACTGAATGCAACACGGCAACAGGCTCTCACACACACATCTATATGGGGACGGCGGCGGGGGTTGGGAGGTCCAGATTGAATTTAACCATTTTAAAGATCTGCCTATTAATAATCCTAACCTGAATCTTAATCTAACACTATTCCTAACCCTTATTCAGTTATACCTTCGAAACCTGCAAAATCTCATATGCAAAGGATCCAGACTTAATGTAATCTCTATCTCCTGACCATAACATAACCAATTCACACAGGTCTAATCCTAACCCTAATCCTTACCCTAATGCAGTATTTCTCAGAAGGAATGAAAAGGTGGTGAGATACCAGGGTTGGAGGTGCGTGAAGGTCTTTCAACGGAACATGGCAGACTGGATAAACAGTCATGGAAAAATGGTTAGACCACGGTTTGTTTTCTTCAGTTTCTTAATGTCTTCTCCCACTAAGGTTCATTCCCTGGGGAATACGATGAACCTGTCTTCCCTTCCTGTTGTCTTGTCTTTTTTCTGTCAGGTCTCTGTCTGTCTTCCCCTCCTGCAGTGTCTTGTCGTTACTGTGATCACGCTCACCTGTGTCTGTCATTAGTCTCACTTGTGTCACCTGGTGCCTGGTGTTAATATTCCCCTCTCCCTCACTGCGTCTTGTTGGTTCATTGATTTGGTTACTATAAAGAAAACTCCAGAAAATGACTCCATATCTGTATAAACAAATGTACCTTTAGTGGAAGTTTACTGCTGCATCATACAGTGGTTTTATAGATTAAAATTGTCCATGTTCTCAAAATTATAATGTTCTTTCTGCCCACTAGGGGGCTTGACAGAAAAACAACTGCCCAAATCCCAAACATAAAAATAGTGTCTTGTGTCTCAACAACATTAGTTTTGCCCCTACAGGTGCCCCCCTCCTCCTGCCCCCTCATCACAGCTCCACCCACATACATAGAAACCATGATTACTGCACAGGCAGCTCTGCAGAAGTGACATCTAAAACACAGTGAAGGAATGAGGCGCTGATCAAGATGCAAAAATATGCGTTGAAGTTTTTAATAAAAGCAGGAAGGATCGAGCCCAGGGCTTTCTGGCTCATCTATTTCTGTTTATCACCTCTGCTGATTACCTGCACACTCTGCAGCCTCCCTGCCGTCAGAGCTGCCACCCATGAAAGTATGGGTGATGGAGGCAGAACATTAAGTGAGACCTCAGTGTTTGTCTCTCATTAGAATTCAACACAGATGTTGCTGATGTGATGATTTCATTACGTGAAAATCCCACTTGCACAGATCCCTGACTCCGAAGCTTAAACCCTAATCCTCCGTCCTCCACCACTGTACGTATTCAGCTCCACATTAGTTATCACAGTCCATTTGTGTGGTGGTGTTTTGACAGCAGAGAATGCTGCAGCAGCAGAAAACACACAAACACGTTTCCTCCCTGTTGCTCCTTCTCGGCTCTAAGATTCGTTTCCAGTTTCTGCTGAGCTGCCACACGCCCAGGTTTAGGGACAGAAGTGAGTCCTTTTTTATATTTAATATTTATTCCTTTTTATGGCATAAAATATTTCTTCACCGTAAAAAAAAACTACACATTTTCAACAAAAGCTTGCAGAAAACTTACCATCTGGATGTTGTGTGCCAGGAGGACAAACCTCTTGTCTGCAGACACCTGGAATTTGGTGCTGGTCAAATCCTGGAAGGTTCAGAGAAACAATAACAAAAATAGAAATTAGAAAAAAAATGAGGCTCTAGACCTGTGACACAATCCAAAAGGAGAGACGCTATCTTTAAACTTCATCTTTACTGCAGTACTTCCTGGCTGTCAGCTCTCACGGTGACACAGTGACAAGTAAGAGCAGATTTTCTCCAACTTTTCTGTGAAGCGACCGACTTTTATACAAACCCTGGAACGCCGTAATAAACCATTCTGACTTAATCTTTAATAGAAATGAGAGATTTTTTTCCTCTAGTAAAAACTGAAAACTGTATGTACTAGAAAAAAACCTGTGGGACCTTTGTTATTTTTGGGATGTTTATGAAGGAGAAACAGGCTCAGATTGACTGTTTGAAATTGAAAAAGAAAGACTTAATTAATCATAAGAATAATCTGACTAAACCAGCAGCTGGTATTAGCCCGTATGGGCAGAGGTTCTAGAGATGGATGAGAGATTTGAAGAAACTAAAAGACCAAAAAAACAATTATTTTTAAATCAACACTAATGTGTAATAATCAACAACCTCCGTTAAATTTGATTTCATCTCATTTTAACAGTTTTGTCTCAGTGATTCATCAGAGACATGTTGAAGAGTCTCTCTGCAGTAAAGCACAGTTATCACAGTAATAAAGTTCTAAAATGTCATCGGTGTTGAAAACAGCAGCAGCACCAGGGCAGCCGTCTGTTGCACTGAGACTAATGAAGATTGTTGCACAGACACTTAGAGTTTTCTAACGATGTATCGTTTGTCAGGTTTTTGTGAGTCCAGCAAACATTCGACAATGTATATTAAAGATTTTTATAGTTTCAGCAATTTTCAAAAGCATTTATTTATTTTTTTGCACTAACGCCTTTGAGCCAATAAAGAAGAACACAGCAACAATATTGAATTCCAATTGATGCTTTAAATTTTCCTCCATTTCAACATCCACAGCAGTCTAACTGTACATTTGAAGAAAACACTGATTCACAGGCAGGAATTGAAGAAAGACTCTCGTCGCTAACAGCTGTGAAAACAGCTATTTGCTGCCACCTAGTTGACAAAAAAGTAGACAAACAAGGAAAACTAATTGGAAATGAAATAAAAAATATTTTTTCACACCAATTAAGTGAAACTGGCTAATGTTCCACGACTCATCTAACGATCTCTCACGGCCCACTCGTGGGCCTCGGCCCAGTGGTTGGGAATCAGTGTCTCTGATGTCGGATTGTTGTGTTGGCGGAAAATGCACACCAGGCTGAAAACCCTGAGTTATCAGAAGGTTTCAAACTGAAGACCATCGTGCTGTAAGGCCACTGTGTGGCGCCCTCCTCTGTCACAGACATTTAAAGGTGCCATTAATCCACCGTTGGTTTTAATTACACAGTATACAGTTTGTGCAGACATTAGTTTAAGACGTCAAAGATTTACACACAGGCAGCGCTGGGAAACGGTGATCAGACTCTGAGCCGAGCGAAGCAGAAGCCAAACATTTCACCGCCTACTGTTGAGAAGCTGCACTTGTTCTTTTACCATTTCATTAGAGCAGAGCTAATTAATCAACACATCAGCGAGCTAAGCTTCCAGTTAATGTTCCTACGTAGGCCAAGGGCCGTAACTGAGGCAGGTACTAAAGACATGGAGGGAAAACAGATATTAATTCAACACCTGTAGAACAGGGTGTCAAATATGTGGCCTGTGGACCAAAGCTGGCTCGCTTTGGCATTCAACGTGGCCAACTTGATGAGTTTTAAAGTTAAAAAACGCACAAACAAAACTAAATGAGACTGACGCCCTCTACTGTTGGCCACTTTTCACACTATTATTTGATATAACAGTCAGTAACACTAAGGTAACTGTGCTCTTATTGCCCAGAGTGGGTTTGAAAGGCTTGTGACCCACGGGTCCCCGCCCCACCAGTTTAGAATCACTGCCCTGGACTAAAGGCTGCAGCCTGGTGGACATTTGTTGTGTTTCTGGCACCGTAGAAAGCAGCAAATCCACTGAGGCTGTGTCCACTCTGCAGGTCTTGTTACTCCACACTACTTTTTGATGAGAGAGTTTTTCTGCGAGGTTGTTCACGTTAAAGATTTAATGAAAGTAGAGTCAAGTCTGAACCTTCCAGGACCTGAGCGTTTGGACGAGTGAAACGTTTTGATCTCTGACGCCAAGATCTGGACAGGTTCCATAAATACTTCAAACATCTCAGCTGTATTTTCTCCTTGAAAAACACTTTTGTGGTATTAAGAGATGAACAGCAGTAAAGAATTTACAACTGCTCCATAAAGGATATAGGATTCTTAGCATCTGACACTTTTGAGTGAGTTTCTCTATACATTGACCCATATAGGTTTGGCAGTGGAGGCACTTCTTACATTAGGAGTATTCTCTTTGAAGGCACATGTGGAGCCGCAGGGAAGGGAATGAGCTAATACTGTCATTCTGCCAAGTCTTTTTTTAATCTCACAGCTCGGAGATGTGGAACAGTGGGGCTCCACGGCTAAGCTCCCCCTCAATTTGTCCACTCGCCACTGAAACCTGTTTCCTGTCCCTCTGACTCACCAGGGAACTGTTGTCCAGCACGGCGGTGGAGAGGTTGCTGCTCAGGTTGAACGACAGGATGTGTCCTTCTCTGGTTCGCACGGCCACTTCGTGGTCTGACAGGGTGGAGACATCGAAGCACAAAGAAGCGCCGCTGTTAATAAGAGTCATTCATTGAAGTAATGGAAGCTGCTGCGTCTGCAAACCAGCGTCACAGCTCCAGGTGAAATGGTCTCAGGACTGATTTGTGGGTCTCGGCGGAGATCCTTACCGTTCAACCATGTCACGCACGGGTCATGAACTTTGAATTCCTCTCGCTCCAGGTCCTCCATGGTCAGATGGGAACGGAGGAGCAGGTGTGATTCATCTTGGAAGGCACAGAGTTGACATTAGTCCATCAGGAAACATGCACGGTCATGTGTTCAGCTCAGTCTCAAATGATCTTCCCCTCAAAGACACATTTTCTCGTTAATGAAGGAGCTCGTTAGGTTTTTCATTTCCAATAAGCAGAGGGAAGATTCAAGCACAAGACGAGAACATCCTGTCTGCTCCATCTTAAAGCCATCACATTGTGTTTGTTTAATCCAAAAAGACACTGACAAGTAAAATGTCAACATGTTTTTTTGGGGGGTGCCAGAGGGTTATAATCTCAACCAGACATTTTTGTGGTTGCCAGGCAACTGCTTAGAGCCAAGAAATTCTAGCTGAGATTATACTCCTCCATAAAAACTGATTTTTTTTTATCTGGCCCTTGTGAAGATAAAACACACCAAGTGTTAATTAATTGCTGGGTTATTTTCAGTCAGACACAAATATTTTCTACAATGGCAAAAATAATGCTTTGACGCTCAGTTCTGAATCTCATTTCTTTTTTTAAATTATTTTTACCCTCCAGCTTTTATTTTATTTTATTTTTTTGTCCTCACCAGGAGTCAGAAGGATGACAGAGAGAATCACCAGAGACATAACAGCCAGGATCACCACCATGGCAATTCCGATGCCCTTCCAGTTCCGTGGTGGACCATCTGAACTTCCCATGTCCTGATGGGACAGACAGACAGACAGAGAACGACACACAAAGACAGGAATAAACACCAGGGCAGCGCAGCATGGGGACATTAGTGATGCTTCATTTCCACATTCTCCCAAAAATGTCTCCTTGACAGACTGGCTCCCTGAGGGGGATTGAGGCTGGTCCTCAGCATCACAGTTAATCCCTGGTGGGATTAGACTAATGTTCTGTATGAGAACTGCAAGAAAAACGGGTGCAGACAAAAAAAAATAGACTTTGAAGTGAATTTGGGCTGTGAGCGGATTTTTCTTCATCATCGCCTCATTTCACTTGTCACATGACTTGTCACATGACTGATGTGAGTCCAGTTATTGATGTTCACAGCCTTCTATGGTGAATCTATAGGCAGAGCTTGTTTGAGATGCAAAGAGTTAGTGTTGGGTTAAGGCTTTTATTGACTCCAATAAAGAGCCGTTCACTGTAAAATAATGGGGGAATACACTGACTCCATATATGTACATACATAAATATATATATTTATAGTCAGGTCTGCAGTATGATGCTGTTTACTGCAGAGAACAGAGAGCAAAGAATTGAGGCTTGGATTCCCAGAGGAACTACATACCCTGTTGGCGCCGCCCCTGTGGCAGCCTGTGAGCACATGAAGCCATCTCTAATGGCAGCTTGTGTTGATAAGACCCACTCTGTCAATGTCCCAATTGGAGTCTTAATAAGGGACCATTTAGACCCTTATTTAGACTCCAATGGGGAAAATGAATTGTTATTTTTGGTGAGTATTTTGTATTTGTTAATTCTAGTCCATTTCTTTTGTCAATTTCAACCAGTTCTCTCCAAAATGGTCTGAATCCTTGTTCCTCAACATCCTAATATAAAGATAGAGGCTCCATCCACAGAACAGCACCAAACAATAGAAGCAACAACAGCACAGATACAAACATTAGTAGAGTTGAAGTAAGAATCTGTATCAACTTCCACTGAGAGTCTATTAAGTCCAACACTTTAGACTTTCTCCCCTGGGATAACAATCTTTACAATTCTGTTTTCCCAAAGAGACAAAAACCTGAAGTTCCTGCTCCAGCTGCTCCACACACCATCTGCAGATCTGATGTAATGATCCAAACCTGCCACAATTAAACCCAGTCCCACGCTGTTCCTTAATGAGAGGAAAACACTGTGGGAACTAAGTCAGAGTCAAATCTCACTCCAAACATAAAACTCCGCCTTCACTGCGGCCGCCCAGCCCTCGGACTTGACCCTCGGTGTAGCATCTATGCTGACGTTCACCTTCCTCAGCCTTTGGCAGACAGACAGCGGAAGGAGGGCATCTGGTTCACTGGATAACAGATTGTTGCTCCTCCGAGCTCTGTGGGGGACACCGGCTGTCCCAGAGTCTCGGCAACAGGCCATAGTCCTCTCTGAGTCCACAGCTCCACCCTCCACACTAAAGTCACCCTTCTCTGCTGGTGCAGAAAAACACAGCATTCCTCTGCAGGACGTTTAAGAAGAAGAAGAATCTCTAATTCTTCAAGTGTTGTAGAAAAAGAAAAGTGTCCGTTTACTTAAATGACCTGCGTCCAAATGTGGAGAACAGTTCTTTTAATGAACAGGGGATTGAAGTACATTAGAATTCAATAGAATGGAAACTTTATTCATCCCCGGAGGAAAATTGGGTAACTTTTCCAACTTATTACCAACTTCTTATATGTATTTTTGTCTCTTTTTCAGTTTTTATCAATAAACTAATTGTAAATTGTGGAGACCAGATGTAACAGGATGGCACTTATTTGAACGAATACTAAGATTCTCTTGTTCCTCCTTCTGTCATCTTAAAAATAAGCTACGTAAAAACCAACACCTTCGCCGTCTATTTATCAGTGAGTATAAAGTTTTGGGGCCACAACTTTTTTCATTTCTCCTGGGTCATTTACCCCCCGCCCAGGACGCCTCCTCCTTCAGATCTGTCCATCCTCCGTTATGGAACCACAGTCTGATAACTGAGACCAGCACCAGCTTCAGTTAGGGACTCTGACAGGCCAGAGCTGGAAGATTGATGTCCGTGCCTGTGTGCTGTATCCACTAACCTTCTAGAACTTTCCTCTATCTCGAACTTTTCTGCTCCTCTTTTGGATTCAATTTCAGGTGAAACTCCTATTATCCTTCCCTCAGATCACTGTGGAGCAGAGCTTTGGGAGAAAAGTCGGGTCCATGTCATCAGGACCAAAACTCACACACTTCACTCTACAACTTCAAAAGACCAAACATCAGAAACATCAGAACACTGTAACAATCTACAATAGAATAGAATTAAACCTAAATGTATTTCTTTAATTCATTTATATCTACTATGAAGTTTACAGAGTTTATAAAGATAATGCATATTCATATGTATATGTATATATGTATGTATATATATATATATAGTACATGTTTTATATACTCACATCTATGTATATTTATATATGTACGTATGTATGTATATATGTATATGTATATACTGTATACATGTTAGATCGATAGATAGAGCATGAATTCTTCCTCAGGCCTATCCTTCAGGAATTATATATCTGTACAGTATAAGTATGTTTATTTATGTATGTGTACTGTACATGTATGTGTATATACACACTGCATATATGTCCGTATGCATATCCATATGTATGTGTATACGTTTTTATGTATGTATGTCCATATATGTATATATCTGTACAGTGTATGAATGTGAGAATGTACACGTTTGTTTGTTGGTCTGTTGTATTTGACATTATTAGTGTTGTGTTAATGTAACGGCTTCATTACAGATATGTTGCACTGAAAAACACATTTTCTTCAGTTCAGTTCAGAACACTAGGTCATGTGATATTTTTTCTTCTGAAACATCTGTTAACAGATGAATTATTAAACAATCACCCAGAATTAAACATTTGTTATATGTAATGTATATGTTGCACTTTGATAAAGTAACTATAGACTAATGTAGTGTAGAATCTTAATCATGAAATATTTATTTTCTCTTTTTTTCTCTGATTAAAGTAGAAAAGACAAATGGTTTCACTTTCAGGGCTTTAACCTACTTCCACACGAATATCACGCAGCATGAAAACAATATTCTTCTAGAAACCCATCAGACTCCACTTGACTGATCTGAGCACAGCAGCATTTCCTTTTCATTTCCATGTCCCCATCAGTTGACGATGGTCAACAGGAGAGATGAAACTCACACACATCCTCATATAATTCCCTAGTGTCCTGAGGATGAACTGCACTTTCAAATCAGGTTGCATTGTTGTTCATGCGAGCAGGGAAAATCCCAGGTTTGTGTGAATGAGGAGTTTTTGTCACATTTGCAAATGAGGTAGGAATGGGGCCAGCAGCATCCCCAGAGTCAACACGGAGCTGCTGGAGCTGCTGGAGATGCTGGAGCTGCTGGAGATGCTGGAGATGCTGGAGCTGCCGTGAGTGAGGGACATAATGCAGCATAATCAGCTAAACACAGGAGAGCAGATGACAACCCGGCGGCCGGGCCACTCACCAACGGTGCCCCCCCCCCTGCAGCCTTATGGACCAGCAGATCTAAATATATCACTGCAGGTTTGTCAGTATATCTGGAGGCCGTTTCCTGACCTTCTGTCATTGGCCACATCTGTTTTATTCAGTGCGTCTGATCCCAGAGGAAACCCCAGATGAGATGTCAGTCACACGACAAAGAGTGGAAGAATACTAATCATAGACCTGCACGTCCTGGACGCCTTCGGAACATTGGACCATGAAGATGATTATTTTCTCCAGCCTTCCACAGCAGGAAGAAAGTGCTTACAATGACCGTCGGGAAGAAGTGATTTCACTCTTCAAAAATAGAGAATCAATAAAACGTACAGATTTACAAGAACCAAAGGAAATGGAGTAATAATCAGAACAAGGCAGTGAGAGAAGAGAAGCCATCATTTGTTTCTGCACATTTAACCTCCCAGCTCCTGGCAGCTTCACACCAGAACATGAAGAACAATGAATTTATTTCAAATAGATTTCAACAGTCACTCATTTTCTTTTTTTTTTGGTTTTGTTTCTCTTCAGGGGAACTGCAGGCAAAACCAGAATACAAAAAAAAAACTGTATTGATTGAGTGTGAAGACCAAAAATGCAAGCCCTGCCGAACACAATTATTCAATCTACCCTGCATGCACCACAGTGAGCTGGTGTAGGATCCAGGCAGTGTTAAGAATTCATAAATTGGACTCTGGAGACCTCCTTAGCTCCATCTTCTGTGTCTTTTTCAGGCACAGAGAATCCGACAATAAATCACAGGCGGGAGGATGAGGAGAGCGGTCTGTTTGTAGAGTCAGGTTCTGATTTTTGCAGGTTCCTCCAGAAGGGGATCCTTCAGTGACCTCAGGAAATGGTGGTATTGAAGACATGACATCGGAGAAGACATCAATGAAATCTCCCTGGCAGTAAAAACGGGAGGGGCTTTATTGACGGACACATGCAGCCGATATTCGTGCCTGATTTTAATGATTCACTGTAACTGCTCACGGGGGAGAGCTTTAAATTTGCAAGTATCCCACGTATGTGTTAGTGTCGATATCCCTCACTGCCTCATTTAAAATGAAGGTCATCATTGGAGCGGATGAAGCTAAAGGCTGGTTGGAATGACTGGTAACCAGGCAGCTGTGGTAATGAGAGACTCCTGCTCCACTTCACTATTGATTCATATCTTTTATCAAATCTGGACGCTTCACTGCACCAACGACTCACACGTTGACAGTCCCATCCAAAAAAACCCTCTGTGGGACAAACTGACCAGTTTTTTTTCTGTTTTTTTCTCCCTCCTCCTCCAGGTTATTACCAAACATTGCAGTACAAGCCTCTAAGAAATGAAAGAGCTGCCGTTTTTACCCTCCACTGCTGCGAGGCTGCCCTGCCGTCCTGTTCTCTCTATACCCCCCATCACGCATAAGGAAAACCGCTCTACGTTGGGGTCTTGCATGAAATAGGTTTTGGTCAGCATGTCTGGAAAAGCACAGATTCTGCTTCTTCAAACATGCAACATCTGCAAAAAAGGAAACGTGCAGAAGGGATGGGGGAGAAGGTTGAGGTTGAAGACGAGCAGAGAATAAAGAGTTTGTCAAAGATGGGGAATTTGATGTCAGCACCCGGTGCACTGACAGTGTGAGGTCAGATTAGATTAGATTAGATTAGATTAGATGATAATGTCACACTGTCACTATAGAGGATGAAATTCACAGCAGCCTGTTGTTTACCTTTTACTCTCTTATCGTCAAGCATCAGCAACAATGAGTGAATTGTAATAAAGTGTCAATAAGTCTGTTCTTCACTCCAGACTAGTAGATTACACATCATGGTGAGACGCAGGACGAAGGCCCGTGAATTTCCTTACGAAGTGAACGGTAGGACGCTGGTAAAGTGAGCAAATGGGATTTCATTCTTTCTTCTCTGAGTGTGTGTGACAGGATAGGTTGCTTTATTTGCCACTGATGGATTGTCTATAAACCCTGCAGCCTTGTGTGGCCCCTTCAAGGTAACGACAATACTGCTGCAGGGAGACCATTGAGATTCAACAACATTTCTTCCACACTCGCAGCAGAATAATCAGAGCCACAGTACAACATCACTGTGGCTGCATTACACAGCAATTAGATGACGCTCGTCTAATAACTAAAGTGCTTCATGTCCTCTGAATGCTGGCGCCCACAGGGGGAGCTGTATCGATTGAAGGAGGGTGACAGTTTGATGAGATTTGTTAATTAGTCTAGTGTGTAGGCTTTAGAACAGTGTCACTGCATCCCAGATAAACTGAAGAATCACCACCACCAGACCACGGCTGAAGGAGCATAAGAAAGTTGGAGACACGGAAGGAACAAACATAAGAGTTTCAGCCCAAGAATGAGAATAGAATTAAGACTGAGAGAAAACAAACAGGAATAGGACTGGGAATAACAATCAACTTGGCCTGAATATAAGAATAAAATCAGACTCAGGACTAAAAGTGAGAATAAGAAATAAAATTAGGATAAAACCCAATTTAGTGCAAAACATTTCTAGACAGAATTTGGTTGAGATACAAGGAGGATTAGGATTAAGATTAACATGTGTGTGTTTCCTATTGTTTCCTACTGCAGCTAAAGCAGCAACTGATAAAAAATTCTCCAAAATACATGTGTTAGGGTTCAATGTGTTTCCTTCCCTAAATCCACCCTCGGTTCCAATAAGGTTCTCGATCTTCTTCGTCTACAGCAGTGAATTGTTGTGACTCACATCAAACCGAGCGCTGATTTGAACAGAAACCGTAGAATTCTGTTGGAAACATCTACACAGTGTGAGGAGCATCGATCATGTTAAAGACTCGGAGCTCCTTTGTCACAGTGAGGAGATCCTGGAGGAGGGAATGACACGTGAAGAAGATGCAGATGTGATGGTGCGACGACTTCCAGCAGCAGACTGCACCACGGAGCCCACGGAGCCCCCAGCCCCCAGCCCACAGCCCACAGCCCGCGGCCCCCACATTGATATTGACCCTAAAGTCTGAATGGACGGAATGAGCTTCAACGTCAATCGATGTCAATCGTGTTGGAGCCTCACGAGAGGGAATCCTCCGCTGCACGTGCACGCGCGCACACGGACACGCACGTGCTTCTCATTTAGTACTGTATACACACACACACACACACACATATATATATATATATATATATATACACAGCGCAAAGTTTGTCAGAGACACAGTGGAAGATGAACAGACGGCCGTGAACGTACCAGCTCCGTGGTCATGTTCTGCTGAGTGGTGGCGATCATGGTTATTCCGCAACAAGCTCCTCAGCCTCGGTCTTCAGAGCTCCGTGATCAGCTGCACCGTAGTGTTGCTGAGCTTTTTCTGCATGCTCTGCTCCCTCTTTAAGTTTGCCTCCCTCTCCTCCCTCTCCTCTCCCTCCTCCTCCTCCTCCTCTCTCCCTTTGCCCACCCTCTGTGATCTCTCCTCTCTCTTTCCTATCGTTCTCTCCTCCTCCTCCTCCTCCTCCTCCTGTTTCTTCACCTGTCTCTCCTCCTCTTTTACTCCATCAGTATATTGTCTTCCTCTCTCTCCTCGTTCTCCATCCATCTCCAGTCTCTCTCTCTCTGCACCTGTCTCTCCTCTTTTAATTTTCTCCTTTGTCCTCTTTCTTTACCTGTCTTTGTTCTCCCTTCATCACCTGTCTGTCCCTCTCTCTTCTTTCACCCTGTCATTATCTGTCTCACCTCTTTGGCTCTCTATCTTTCATCTCACCTTTTCCTCCCCCTTCTGTCCCTTTTGCTTTCCTTCTTTTTACCTTCATTTCTGTCTCTGTGTTGTCTCTCGGCGTCTTTAACCCTTCTTCCCTCCATCTGTGTCTCCTTGTATTGTCCCATTTGTCTCTCTGTTATTTGTCTTGGTCTTATTCTTCTCTTTCGGATTCTTCCTCTTTATCATCCCCTCCCTTTGAGTCGTCTTTCTAACCCTGTCTTTATTCTCCGTCCCCCATTGTCTCTCAATCCTTATTCCTCTTTTTCTACACATGTAATCTGTAAATCTTTTTATTCCCCTCTTTTGTCTCTCTCTCCCTCTATGCCTCCATAAAGTACAAAAATATGAGTTGAACAGATAAATCTCTTCATTTTTCTTGCACTCTCTCTCTCTTCTGTCTCTCTCTCAGTTTATCTCTCCCCCATCTGTGTCTCTGTCTCATGCTTTTCCCTTTGTTTATATCATTCTATCAATCTTCGTCTCTGTCTTCTCTTGTCTTTTTAACCCTTAACCCACGCGTAATTCTTCCCCTTTCATCCCTCTCTCTCTTTCATTGATGTCTGTCTGTCTCTCCCTCGCTCTGTCTGTCCCTCCGTCCCTCTCCTTGCTTCAAAGACCCCTGCGTACATTCGCCTAATTCCAATCTGCTTATTATGGACAATCGATTGGCTCCGAAATGAATTGTGACAGCCAGGGATGTTGGATGTGGGGATGTGCTCCATCACTTCAGCTGCTTCAGCATTCTAGTCCACACTGACTGTACAAGTGGACCTGAAATGTTTAGTGAAGCCAATTTTTAGTCATTTTGATTTTTGCTTTGATTAACAATGTGAAAGGACTCAAATATCCTCATTCTATTTAAATTCTCACCATCACCTCTTCAAGCTACACCTCTGCTCCTCTCTGCTGCAGAGAAATGGATGAAATGGGTCAAACACATTGAATAAAATGGGCACAACCTTGAACCAGTAAGTCAACCAGGAGTCACAGTTTGCTCGTAGCATCTGTGTTGCAGTTTCATAAAAAGAACAAGACCAATGAGGTCACCTCACAACATGGACATGGATGTGAAACTGGGCCATAGTGATGACACAGAATCAAACAGACTTCAATTACAGATGGCACAGCAACAACTCTTCTGTGTCTCAAGCTGCTCAAACTGAGGACCTGGAGTTAAAACAATCCTCAAGGCAAACCTGGAGGCAATCTGCAAAAATAGTGTACTATCTACAAACATAAGGTAAATACATAATTTCTCTGTCTGTTCTGTTTGCTGTGAAGTAATTCTTCAACGCAAAAATAAAAGTAATTATCATGAGCTAAAAATATTAAATGAAATACAAGGTGTTTTTATTTTCTGGTAGGAAAAACCTTAATTAATAATTTGCCCTCTGGTGAATTGCGATAAGCATTTTTAAAAAGGTCGGGTAGCAATCAATGCACCAGCATCAGCAATGTCTCTCAGCCTTGTGTTATTTACGCTGTGCCTGCAACATATTCTTCTGTTTAACATAAAAACCTCGAAACTCAGAAATTCATTAAAAGATTGTGGTCACATTGAAAGATGTTGTTTAAAGTGCGAGATTTTTCTTTGGTTATAATAGAGCTCAGTGTGGTACAGACACATGAAAGGATATGGATGATATAGAACCAGGAAGATCATTCATGGAATAACAGACAAGCCTGTGTTTCCCCTGCCCTGAAGACACCGTCTATGATTTATAGTTTCCTGACAAGCTGGAACTAATCTGCATTTCCTTCTAGACCTCCCTTACAGGGTATTGTTGTAATTATACGACCTACATGTACTGGGAGTCATTGGACTCCAAGGATATACTGTACACACAAGGCTTCCACATTCATTCATTTTTTTTAATTTAACATGAATGTCTCATTCTCATGAATGTTTATTGTATTTTATTTATTACGAACTATATTCGTTCATAGTTGTTTAAATACGCCCCTTTGACTTGCTTCATTAGTTCAACATGGATCCATTTCGACGCTTTTATTTCTTATTTTTTGTACAGTGTATTTTTGGCAAAATATCGACCGTTACTGCTTTTTATTTTGAAAAACTGCAGCCGGAAATGGCTCTCATATAGCGAGGCTCCTGAGAGGAAGCTCGTCACTCATTGGTCAACGGCAGCATTTTTGAATCACAAGGCGCTCTTTGAAGCAGCGTCCGTGGAAAAAATGAGTCGCAACAAGTTGGTGGTTTGAAATAGAAAATTCTAGGACAGCGACCCAGACCGAACACGAGTCGTTGGCGGCTCCACACTCGGACTCTTCACCTGCAGTGACGGTAGGTGGCGGCGGTGTTTGTATTCGTTGATGTTCGCTTATTTTTGTGAGTGAAACGGGTCTGACGAAGCAGCTAACGGCGGAGCTAACGGCTCAACCGTTGAATTGTCTCCAACGGCACCGATGAAAAAACAAGGGGACGAGTGGAGTTCAATTCACGTCAACAAGTAGAGTGTATAAAAAATATATCTTAATAAAGGTAATTTTAAAGTGTTTTGTACATCTTATATATATATATAAAAAAGTTAATGTTACTGTGAGTTTTCTAATAATAATAATAATAATGATAATACGATGGTAGGAACACTGTCTCAGCGTTATTATAAATTATGAAGAATTTGATTCCCCTGTTCTTAAAGTGCTGTGGACCCACAAATTTAATTAAGTACAATTGTATTTTATTTGTGCTGTATTTGGTTTGATTTTAATAATTTCTCATTTCATGTATTTGAATTTATCGGGGAAGAAAATGAAAATGGTTTTGAGGAAACGTTAAACTAAACTTAGACTCTAAACTGTAATAATGAGTTCTCATTCCCACGTGATAAATAATAAACTAAGATTTAAATTAAAATTGAGAAAGAGATTAAGATTTAAGTTTGTTGAACAAACCGACCTTCATCGTTGAATACACATCCGCCTGCGTCCAAGACAAACCGCTGGACCAACACAGCTGTCTGTCTGTCTGTCTGTCTGTCTGTCTGTGTGTCTATGTGTCCTGGTCTGCTCTGGGTCAAAGAACCCAAAACTCTTACCATAACCTTCTCCTCGGGACAGAATTCCCTTCACATCACTTACTTTGGTGCAGTTGTCGCTGGTATGTGTGTGATTCATAAAATGCCCATTTCTCCTGTTAAACTAAATTTTGAACTGAAGCGTTAGTAGAACTAGTGCTTCAAATGAACATCCACCCATTCACGTTTAATGTCTTGATTCAAGGGCTTTTTTGAGTCATTTTTAAATACTGTAGTGAAAACCTGAGCATAGAATATTGGAGTTGGAAAGTTTTTATTTAGTTGATCAAATATTTACATACTTTTTGTTTTGCAGACTTTCATTTTTACTGTTGTTTCACATTTTTTTCCGTTTACACTTTCAGTTGGTTTTCTCCCCTTTAGAAGCCAAGAGCTGTTCTCTCTGCTCTTTTAAAAACTATGGTTTCAATTCTGCTTTTCAGCATCTTTCTAGAATATTTCTTTGACATAAAGTTTTCCGCTGTGAATCATAGTCTTTGGTTTTTATTGTATCATTACTCTGTTTGAAATATCAAGGCCTTTTGCAAGATATTGTTTTTTTTTTTGTCCAACACGTCTTTCCTTCTGCTGTGAATTATTGCAAACCGATAGCATTCCTGCTTTGCAAGCAAATAATCCTTGGTTCAATGACTAAAGAAACAGCTAGCTATCCCTAATGAGACCTGTGTGGCGCCTCCTGTGGCAGCCTGTGTTAGAAGCACAAAACTCTACTGTACTGTAAATGTCTCCATTGTGGGACAAAAAAGGGATTTACTTATTAGTTTTGTTTAGATTTTTTTCATAATTTTCGTCTTTAAAAGATGTTCACATTACAATATATTTGCCAGATGCATTGTTCCAAAATAAATTATAATTTGAGGAAAGAATTAGAAATTAAAGTAGATCTTGTGAGAGGAGAGGTGAGAGGAACACACTCTGCTCCTGGACTGAATGCTGCTGTCGTTGTTGGGAGTCTTTTACTGTAATTCTATGGTTACCTTCACTAATTGCTGTGTCAGTCATTATTGTAGCTTCACTGTGGTTTAAGTCCAAGGATCCAAATTAATTAAGACCATGAAAACAACCAAGTACTGTAAAGATAACGGAGTGATTTATTCTCATGTCTAACATATATTAAACTTTCATCACTTCTTTTTTTCAGCATTTGAACTCATTGATCACCATGGAAACCGCTGCTTTGAGCCTTCAGGCCTTATACGACAGGATGAGGATGCAGGTTGAAGTCCTCAATGAAAACATTGAACCCAGTGGGTGTTTTTGTAATTTTTATAATGATTTATATGTGAAGCAACATCAGAGGCACAAAAAGCTTAAACTTACATTTGTGTGTGGCCATGACCCCAGGTTTTATCCAGATGGCCCAGAACTTTGAGAGCTGTCGTCGTCAGTGGCTGAGGGTAGAGCACGAGCTGGGCTCCTGTAAAGAGAATCTCACAAAAACCGAGACGGAGAGAGGAGCCCTGGAGGTGAAACTCAAACACGCACGTAATCAAGTGGACGTGGAGATCAGACGAAGACAGAAGGCGGAGGCTGAATGTGAGAAGTTGGTACGTAGCATCAAACATTTCATGAAACAGTGTCAATATTCTGCTGGACTTTATCCATGTTTATTTATTCACATAAACAGTTAATGTCTGTATATAAAAATATGGCGCTGGTTCCTTTTATTTTGCTTGTATTTCTTCATTACAAAAGTAGATCCTGACAGTTTTCCTACTATTAAATAGTTTAAAAAACGACATATATCGACATGTGTTGTGCATTTAATGATGCAGTATATTGTATATATATATCACCTGGACAGCGATGCACAATAAATCACTAGATTCTTGCTTGAATCGTCATGAAGTTCATAACACATTTTACAATTGCAAAACAGGATCGGCAACTTCAGTTGATTCGCGACCTTCTGGTCAGTGAAGGTTCCACCAACAGCATCCAGCTCAGTGCGGAGCAGCGCTCGGCCCTGGGCTTCCTCAACACCAACTGTCACACCCCAGTCAACTTGAATTCCAGTCGGAGGTGAGAACCAGCCAACCAACCCAGTAGTCTCTAAGATGCTTGACTGAAGGTCATGTCTGTGGTCATTTGTGGGTGAGAACACCTGACAGTTGCCTTAGACGGAAATGACCTTTTTAAAAAAAAATGTTCAGCAGAAATTACATAAACAGACCGTATTTAGGGACATGTGTCACCTCATTCACTCAAGTTGGGGACGGTTTTCATTTGACAGACTGTCCAAAATTGAGGAGTCTGCTTCCATTCTGTCAGACATCAGCTACGACAAAACGGACGACTCTCTGGTAAGAACTCCTCTTCTTTCACCAGACTCTACAGTTACTGTGTGTTAATTAAAATAAGCCTTTATTCTACTGCAGGACTGGGACTCATCAAACCTGAGGACAGTGCGACTGAAGAAACGAGAAAAGAGGGTACGGTGAAGACCAGTGGACATTAGCCTGAGTCTTGTTGTCTTTGTCATTGGTCCATATAAATATCTGCTGTTTGTTCTGATGCAGCGCTCCTCCAGGCATCACACAGAGGTCCACCAAACGTTTCCAAAAGATCACGCTCAACGGGCAAAACCTTAGAGCGGGTATTGAAGAACTTTACGTGACGTCATCATATATATTTTGATTTCTTATAACACAGAAAATACGTTTTGATTTCTGTATTGATGTTGATTTTTTTCCTTTCTTTTTCATGGAACAGGGAAATGAGACCCTCGTAACAACCACCACAGTGACTGTCCCCACAGACGGGGGACCAGTTGAAGCCGTTTCCACCATTGAAGCTGTTCCGTACTGGACCCGCAGCAGGAGAAGAACTGGTGAGTAGAACAGCTCTGAGATGAACTCAGATGAATGTTGAAAATTCCTTCAAAGGTTTTTACACTTCAGTTATAGTCTTTTGATGGGATGAATATTTGACATTATACTTGAAAACTGGAAAGTGCCTTTTAAGACGGATATTTATTTCTCTCCTGTTCAGCTGCCATGGAGTGGGACTCTGAATCTGTCAGGTCTGAGGACGTCTTCAAGCAGCCAATGCTCCCTGAGGCAGACAGGAAAGCCCAGCCAAGCACTCCCCAGAACAGCAGAGGTGTCCGCCTGCACGAGTTTGTCTCCAAAACTGTAAGAATTTGATTTGTTTGAAAGTTGTGTTCAGTGATGGGATGAGAGAATCTTATCTTAAATAAATTTACTCTGAAGTGACAGTTTATGAGATTAACATGTCTCATTTGTGTCTCGGTCCTTCCCAGGTGATTAAGTTATCCATCAGAATAATTCCCCTGAGAACCAGTGTTTGAAATATTTAATACGGTTGATGCTCCCTAATTATGTGTTGCATTTATCCGTTTCCATCCAAGTGTAATTTGTTTGTTTATAGCAGCTGGTTGCTAATCGTCGTCAACATCATTCCACTTCCTGTCACAGGTCATTAAACCTGAATCATGTGTTCCCTGCGGAAAGAGGATCAAATTTGGGAAGATCTCTCTGAAGTGTCGTGACTGCAGGGTGGTCTCACACCCAGAGTGTCGTGAGCGCTGCCCTCTGCCATGCATCCCAAATGTGGGGGCCACCCCGGTCAAAATTGGGGAGGTATGTGAGGATACTTATTTAAAAAATATTTTTTAAAAATGCTGATTTTATTAATATTTTGTTATCAATGGATTCTGTCTGTCTTTCATGACCAGGGTGTCCTGGCAGACTATGTTTCTGACATGTCACCTATGATTCCACCTCTGGTTGTTCACTGTATCAATGAGATCGAGCAAAGAGGTCTGCACGAGGTGAGTTAGGTTCTATTCCCCCAGTCCTATTATACAGTATAATTAGAATGTAGGTTGTTCTGTACAACACTTTGACTATATAACCTACAGTGTTGTATGGAGTGGGCGTGTCCGAGATATTGCTGATATGTTGATTTTTATCCAAACAGTTAATTTTCAATGTTGTTATCAACCAACATCGATACAAGCCTGGTCATTTTTATCTGTACAAACCACTGTGTGAATATAGGACTGCATGAGCTGCAATGCTGCCATCTAGTGACTTTCACTTTAATATACAGCTGTTTATTATTTATTATTATTAATTTATGTTGTCACTTTCTTCAGGCTGGACTGTACCGTCTGTCTGGAGCAGATCGCACAGTGAAGGACCTGAAGGAGAAATTTCTCCGCAGCAAAACGGTTCCTGTGCTGAGTAAAGTGGACGACATCCATGCCATCACCGGCCTCCTGAAGGACTTCCTGAGGAACCTGAAGGAACCTTTGCTGACCTTTCGCCTCAACCATGTCTTCATGGATGCAGCGGGTGTGTTCCTCAGAAAAGATGAGCGTTGAAAGAACCAAAGGAAATATTATACATGTAGATTTAAAGTAGCTTTGTTCAACCTGTCGTCTGGAATCAGATTTGTTTTTAACACTCTTGAAGCCTGAGGTGACATCTGTCTGGAGCTGCAGTGATGTTTTTTTTTCCCAGCAGTCTTTGTTTCTATGTGTGTGTCTGGGGAGCAGTGCAGAGTGGTTTTTATTTAACATTGTTTAGAGAAACCTACAGCCTCAACATTGGCTAACCTCTACTGACTAAAGTGATTTCCCTTGTTCCGCTTCAGAAGTTGCAGATGACGACAACAGCATTGCACTGATGTACCAAACCATTAGTGACCTGCCACAGCCTCACAGGGACACCCTGGCTTTCTTAGTCCTTCACCTTCAGAGGTAAGAACACTTTTTCTTATAACCGTTGTGGTACATTAGGAGGAGAGTGAGCTGGGTTTAAAGTGGAGCACACTGACAGGCGCATGAACATTATGAAACCAATATTTTGCTGCAGTGACAAGTAAATGTAGCAGAATTTGCCAACAATTGTGATTGTGGAACTTTCATTGTGACTGTCATGAAATTCTCGCTGGTCTTTAAAAAAAAAAAAAGCTTTTAAATTAAATTTATGTTCTACACTGCCCCCTACAGAGCTGATTTTTTTTTTTTTTTTAATTTTGTCTGTTTTTTTTATTTAAAACAACCAGAGCCTACTTTATTATATAGTTTCTAATGTTTAAAAAATAATAACTGTCTTTATTTTGTCAAACTCTTTCAGAGTGGCCGACAGTGTGGACACCAAGATGGACATCACCAATCTGGCCCGAGTGTTTGGTCCTACCATCGTGGGTCATGCAATTCCCAATCCGGATCCTATGACAATCCTACAGGACACCAAGCGACAGCCTAAAGTGAGTGGATATTTTTGTTCATTAACACTTGAGGGCAGACACTCATTGTTACCTAAGTGCTTAATAAGTTTTTATCCTGCACACGGGTGACTCATCACCAAGAACTTAGCGGGATATTTATAGACCTGAACACTGAAGGTGAACTTTTCCTCCAGACGAGTCTCAGAGGAAAAGTATATTCTCAGTATAATGGTCCAGACAGTTCTATTGCTGAAAGTACAACAGGATGTTTTTATAAATATCATCCTAGAATTTTCTCCCAAGGATTTTTCTATAAATTTAATGTTACCTTAATGGTTGAACCAGAGGGATCTGGGTTTAAGAAGTTTACAGAATATCTGAGTCTACGGTTAAACTACGGGAGTCTGACTGAATTTCAACTTGCTTTAGAATAACTGAGTTTGGCAACCTAACATTTTTTTACATTTATTATGCAGTATTGTACATCAGTATCTGCACCACTGTGAGTTGTTGCAGTTTCTGATTTAAATAATGAAAACACATGTATCCCACTGTGTGCAGGTGGTGGAGCGTCTGCTGTGTCTGCCCAGTGATTACTGGAGCCACTTTGTGAGGGTGGAAAACCTGCAGCCCAAAGTAGACCAACTGATTATTGAGAATGCAAACTGCTATTCCACCCCGGAGAGAGGTACAGTGTGCACACGTACTGGAGCTGAGCTCAGGTGAGTGTTGGAGCACAGTCATGTGGTGGCTGACATCTTTACTAATGTTTGCAGGGAGCATGTTGGGGCCTCTGACCACACCAGAGCACCAGCTCAATAAGACGCCCTCCTCCAGCTCCTTGTCTCAGCGCATGAAGTCCACCCTGACTCCCAGGTCTGTGCACACACACACACACACACACAAACAGACTGTGTTGTTTTGTTCAATCACTAAATCGTTTCCTGACATCTGAAGTCACTGTGTTGTACATTTGTCTCATATAAATACAAAAGGAAACTAACATCCTCTTGTTGTTGCAGATTTGGGAGCCACAGCAAGTCAGCAGTTGGATTTAATGCCCAGAGAAAATTCTTTGCATCTCCCAGTCTCAAATAATCAAACCCACAATAACCGTCATTGATTTAACCCATAACAGCTGTTAATGCTCACACATTAACCCTCTTTCTAAGGCTAGTAACCATTTTTAAGAAATATTTCATAATCTTATCTTTTTAAACAATATTTTACATGTTTGTTGTGAGGATTATATATAAAAAAAAAAAGTTTTAGTTTCTTATACCTTTTGCACAGTTAAACTCTGTAGAACTCTGTTTGCCCCAGTGTCTGACACAGTGGACCTCACTGGACACTGGAGGTTTTCTGTCTGATAAAGACTTGTTTTGTGCTTTTATTGTGACGTGTTTCTATTTTGGCCATTTCGCCAGAGTTTTTTCGGCTCGTGTCACTCAAAGGTTGAAGAACTCGTATGTAGGCATTTCAATGGAAGTTTTACCTGATTGTGGACACTTTTCTCTTCTTTTTTTTGAGTTGAATTATTGCTCTTGTTGGGAAAATTATCTGTGTGAACCTTGTCATTAGTGATTGATCTGTCTGAATATTTTAGTTACTGCCATTTGTAGTGTCTGATCTGATGCCAGTGTCCAGAGTCATTGATCACTGATTTTACATGACGTCCTAAAACCATCAGTTTTTTTGTACAGTTCTGATGAATGTGTTGCATAAAAAGGAGCTCTGTGTAAAATGCATTTTCTTTGTAACAATTTATGCCAGTACATTCAAAGTGGCATTATTTGTCATTGTGTACACATTCATTTCATATTGCATATAAAATATATTGGACATTTAACACAACTTGTCTATTTATTTATTAATTTAATGATTTTTTTTCACCCCTCTTCTACATCTAAGGACTGTGGTCCAGGAAGTCACCACGTGAATAAAAATGATTTTATTTGTAAGGTAACACAAGCCTTACTTTAGCCTGAACACAGTTATATTCCACTAACAACCTGGAAGAGCGCATGGTTGGGTCAGTGGTAGGTCACCCACTGCTGACCAGTGACTGATACTGATGGTCAATAAATGTTTTTCTTCACCTTTAAACAGCCTCATAACTGCTGAGGACATTTTTGAAGGACAGACAAGTCTGATGAAGACAATCACCTTAGATACAGGCCACTTTATTAGGAACACTGTACTAGGACTGAACCCTCAACCTGAGTAACAATACACAAGCAGACTTGGTATTTACATTTTAAATGATCTTTTATTGTAGTATTTGTGGATGCAGTGGAAATCTGCCTTTATTTAAAGCTCTTTGGACTTATGGTCTCCTTCCCCTGGACCAACGGAATGTGTGAGCTTAGACTTTTTATTGTTTTTATTTTGATATATTACCAGATTTTCTATGTTGTATCTGTCTATGACCCACCTTTGGTCAAGATCTTTGGTCTAGATGTTTGACTCAGGCACAATGAGCATGATGTTAAGGTGACGTCAAAGTTAATACACACTAGCTAAATGTTTATTACCTGACATATATTTATTTAGTTGCATTGATTGTAGTCCACATTAAGACCTGGACCAGGGCCAGAGAACCGGAGTGTGTTTGATGTAGTTCTGGAAAGCGGGATCAGACCCCCACTTCCTCATGGCCTGCTTCTCCAGAATGGGAATGCCGCTGACGTAACAAAGCAGGAACCAGACAAAAACAGGCGACGCAACACTCAGGTACTGATGACCCTGCATCACTGAAGAGGCCGAGAGCCAGAGGCCCGACCACTGCAAAATCTCCCCCAAGTAGTTAGGATGCCGACTGTAGGCCCAGAGCCCACTCTGGATGAACTTCCCCTGGGAACACAGTGAAAACGCTCAGTGGATGAAGCGGATGTGTAGTTTAGAATTTTACATCATCAGGCCTTAACTCACAGCATTATGTGGGTCAGACTTAAAAAGCCACTTCTGCTGGTCAGCAACAGCTTCAGTAACAAAGCCAAGACCCCACAGGCTCCAGCCAATATAGTCTCTGGGTCCCAGAGGTGTGTTTCTCCTCTCAGTGTTCAGCATCAGGGTGGGCAGGAGGGTCATAAACACCCACACAGCTGAGAGAAACACCAGCAAATAACTCATCTTCAACAGGCCTTGATTAAATGTTAACCTTGCTAAATACTTAACTTCCTGTCCTGTCAACTCTACCTGTGTGTGACCAGCTGGAAACTAGACATTGATTAACATGAAGGGAAGACCCTGCCTTTGGCTCTGTGCCAGCTCTCAAGAACATTGCTGATGTTCATCATTTCCATGTACCTTGAATGGTCCAATATACGAAGAAAGTCCCTGGACTGTCTCTGACTTTGTTGAACCTGCGGTCCTGACCGTCCTTCAAGATCCGCAGGAACAGGTATGACCCCAGCCTGGAAACAGAAGCTGTTTATTATGCCTTGTTATATTAACCAAACCATTATTCATTAACCCGTCTTTAGGGTTCCTCATTAATCAGTCGCTCTCCTGACCTTGTCTACGACCCAACACAACTAGATTTGCAAAAAAGTCTTGTGTTGCTAAAACCTGTAACACCAAGGAGACGGAAAGATTTTCATCACCTGAGCCCCCACGCTGTCACCAAAGCAGTCTGCACCTTCTGGCGGGGGTGTGTAGCTCCTCCCCAGATACGACTCAGGTGGGAGAGCAATATAAAAGTCCCAGATCCTGCAAGAAAAAAAAAGGAAACTCAGGCCAGCTGGGATGTACTGCAGACATGGCCGACACCTCCGTGGGCAGAGGCGTGTTCTATAAATCTTTACCCAGGATACCACAGACGATTGGTTCCAAAGTTCAAGGGTAAGAATCAGCAGGAGCAGCAGGAGCTGGAGCAGAGAGTCAGAAGTGGACGAATCAAAGAAAAGTGTCAAGGTGATTAACTCTTTGAATTTTTTAAAGATTTTAATCATTAGTGGAAGAGAGAGGTGAGCTGTGCTATTTTGCTTGTTTGATGAACAACTGGATCAGAGATAAATGGCGCCTCCTCTTGACTGATGGAATTCTTTTCAGACCAGTAGCTTCCTCATTGACTGTCTCTAGTCTCTAGTACAACAACCAGAGTCAATAGTGTAAAAGCAGGAACTAGTTGATGGATGCAATTCAATAAAAACCATGTGACAGATGATGAAAAAGAAAAATGATATAGATGAAAAAACCCAAAAGAAAAAATTAAAAAAATGAACAGAAATTGCTTATAACCTTTTGATTTATTTTCTGTTTGGAATTTGTCACAGAATGCTGTCTTCCTAAAGCCCCAGAGATAGTTTCAGAAACAATGACAATGATTGATCTCAATTTTGCAAAAAAAAAAAAAACAGATAAGAAACAATCAGCGTAATGTAGAAAATACAGATTTTATATTTTCAGTATTTGAATTGTTTTGAGACACATGTTGAGACCATGTAACATGAAGCTCAGAAAAATAACTCAACTCCCTGATGATTGAACTAATGGAATCAATGCTGTGCTAATGTGTAGCTGTGGAACTCTTGGTTGGAAGTGTGTTCTTAATGATTGCGCAACAACAGGGAACGGAAACACTTAATTTACCTGAATGGTTTTTATATTTGATAAAATCCCCAATTTGTCTGTTTAAGAAAATCCAAAGTTGCCTGCCCCCCCACCATAAGCCCCCACCATAAGCCCCCCTTTGTGACTGTAAGTGTGGTTGATCGAAAGTCTTCCTACGGCCCTGCTCCTGAACCAGGCTGCACTGACAGAGGGGGAGGAGTCAATCGGCTGTTTTACAACAGTGTTTTATAACCATGATCATAACTCTACAACATTAACGTTTTTAAAACACTAAATCTGCATGTTAGCTGGCTCATGTGGCTGCGATCGTTAGGAAACCATGTAACATCATCACTTTCTCTGCATTTATTCAATCCAAACATCGATAAAATAAGCTGCAAAATAATTCAACACACGGCACACTAAAAACAGACTAACAAATAAACAAAAACACACAAATCCGTCGCCTCTTTAGAATAATTACCTGCGAGATCATAAAACTTTTCGGTTCTGAAAGCAGCAGCCAGAGCCCAGCCGGTCCACTGGATCCCGAGGTCAACCGCCGCACATTTGATCAACACGCCGTCCATGATGAACTACTGCTCGGTCATAAGAGTCTACAGTTCTGCTTCAAAACCCCTCCTTATACACAGAAAGAGTAAGAAAGGATAACCTGTCTAAAGTTCACAGCCATGCTACCACAGGGAGTAGCTTCAGAGCAAAGGACTCTGGGAAATGAAGTAATGAGACGACGATATGACAAACATCAACATTAAGCTAAAATGCGTCAAATGTCCGTTTGTACATAATGCGTACTAAATAACTATTCAGTGTTCGTTTTGAAAATGTGTTATTTTCATCAAAGTCAACTGCGTTATAAGAAACTACGTTATTTATTAACTCGTTAGCAGCTAATTAAAGACTAAACTGTCGATGAACGCCGAGGGTTCTGGCCAATCAGAGCTGAGTTACGTTTAAGGCGGGACATTGAAGAACCAATCGTGTCGGTAGTAAAATAACCAGAATATTTGTGAGGGCAGAAGCGGGAAAATGATGAAGAAATTGTGACGTAGCAACCAGCTATGCTCGACGGGGCAGACAAATAGTACAATTTTAATGTCAACGCGTAAAAAAACAACACATACTGTAAACCTGTCGAAGGATTAGGAGAGAAGGAATGAACCGAAGGGAAAACTGAAGACATGGTCGTCGCATGAAAGTAGGTAGAGCAACGTATTAATACGAGCTAATTAAGCTAAACTGCATCAATATTTTAGATCATCTTTTTAAGAATGCAATGAAAAATTACATTTCAAGAACATAGAAAACCAAGCTTGCTGATTAATTTTAAAATGTAAATTATTAATTGCAGTTTAAGATGATTTAGAATTTAATACTTTTCAAAAATAGTATTATGAAATACTTTTGGGAAAATGGCAAATGATGTAATTTAATTTGTACATAGGTTTTTAAAATATATATGTATTCTGATAGATTTTTTATCTCCATTCTTTAGGAAGAAAAGCATCTGGAACCAACTATGGCAGAAAGCACAAGTTCAAGAGGCCACTCTGGAGACTTTGCAAAAAAAGTCCAAAGACAGCTGAGCAGAGGCAAGGAAAAGGTAACTGTGCAAAAAGATAGCTTGTTTCCCGAAGTAAACTGACAAATGAACTTGACTTGATTCAGTGAGTCTTTGTGCAGGTGCTGCAAAAGCTGGGGAAGGCAGAGGAAACCAGAGATGACATGTTTGAATATTATTATCAGATCTTTCTGGATCAGCAGGTAAATATGCTGGAGATCAAGATCAAGAGATCAAGAAAAAACATTTCACTTGTCTTTACTTTTGTTGTTGGTTGATTTAACATTCAATTCAAAAGTTATGAAACAAGAAAAATCCCTCATCAACCATCGACTATTTGCAGGTTGATGGGAATCGAATCTACAAAGACTTGAGGAACTACATTAATGCAGTACGAGGTATGAGAGTACTCAGTCGGGAATATAGTTTGATAGCATGCTGTGCAGTGCCGTGAAAAATTATCACATTTCAATGAATTAGTACAAAATATTTTCACATAATTTTTCAGTTTTCGATAATGAATGACAAGGCAACGCAATTAAATCATGTACCGCTAGGTGGCAGCAGATAGCAAAGAAAACTGACATAAATCTAATTAGAGCTGTTGAATAATATCTCTGTGAGTCTTTTTTAAATTCCTAACAGTAAAACAGTGCTGTCTTCAATTAAACAGGAGCACATTTTTAGTAGATTTGAACCCGACTATTGTTATATTTTATTAGACAGTTTTCCCCGATACAACCTACTGTATGTGTCTTACTTTATTGCAGTTCATAAAGCGCTATTTTTGTGGTAGATATGTTTCATATAAATGCTTTTTGGTCTCATAGACATGCGTGAAGCATCCAGGCGTCTCACCCAGTCCTTGTTTGATGTCTATGAGAATGACTGGGCTGGAGAGGAAGACCTTGGAGCCATCGTTGAGGTCAGAAGATGTAAACACAAGAAGAATGAAGCTGAATTTATACTTTAACCTGGGGGAGTAAAACTAAATGGTTGTTATTTCATACATCTATAATGGATTATTCTTGCTGTGTTTTATAATAAGGGGGAGGATCTTCTCTGGAATGACTACGAGGTAAAGCTAATAGACCAGACTGTTTGCACCGTTGAGTCGTATGTGAGCCAGTTTCCTGACGTCAAGGTGAGACAGGAGAAATAAACGCACACAATGAAAATCAAATTAGGCTTTCTCTTCCTTGATTAAACCAAAGTTGCAGTCTGCAAGGTGCTTTTTGGCATTTTATACAAGGTATGACGGGATCTGATACAATCAAAATGTAGATCAAAATCTCCAGCATTTTAGATTTATTTAAATATGATACACATTCTGTTGCAACATTTCACACTCTTAGATATGGGAATTGGGAAGTTTGGTTGATTTTAAATTAAAAAAATCAAATGCATCAAACAGTCCCATAGCTAATTTGATTAATTAATGTTATACGTTCAACATGAGGAGGACATGAAAGATACAGCTAATGTTAATAATATTTATTATTTTTTATCATAAAAGTATTTATATTTCAAACTGTAGGAAAAAATTGCCAAGAGAAAAAGAAAACTAGTCGACTATGACTCCTCTCGTCACCACTTGGAGGCACTCCAGACTGCAAAGAAGAGAGATGACGTCAAGATAAAGAAGGTAGTTTTTCATGGTGCATTTATCTTTTATAATTGCCGAATCGTAGATCAACATTTTTCTCAAAAGAAATGTGTAAAATAGAAGGTTTTACTCTTTAGGCGGCAGAAGAAGTAAATTATGCCAAAAGTGTCTACATGGGCATCAACAGTGAGTTGAAACAAGAGCTGCCAGTGCTTTTTGACAGGTCTGTTACTTTACTGTGCAATAAAAATGTGATTTATAAGGACTGAGGCAAGGTTTCCATTTTACACCTGTGTCAATGTGTTTCTCCCTCAGTCGTATCGGCTGCTACGTCAGCGTGTTCTCATCAATATCCAATCTACGAGAGATTTTCTGCAGAGAAATGCGTACGGTAGGTTTCACAGCATCATCCCAGCTGTTGACGCAGGTTATCAGTGGTTGGAAATGTGTCTCCCTATTATTGGCTGTTGTTTGTCTTTTTTTCAGCTCGCACTGGATCTGCAGAATGTGATGAAAGAGCTGCAGGCTCAGCATCCAGACAAAGTGTTTACTGTGAAAGGAATACAGCGGTATTTTTATTTGTTTACAGCCTGAATTCTAAAAAGCCGTTTGTCTGGGAAACTTATTCAACACAGAATGATGTTGTCAGGACTTTACAGATTCACATAGCAGATTATTTTGGCCTCTTGTTAACACTTTAATACAACTCCGTATGTCTACATACTACAGTACCATAGAATGTAGAAGATAATATAATACTTAAGTTATAATATGTTGATTTTAAAAAGGTAATGCGATTAAAGCATACAGTAATTTAGATTTGATCCACAGTTAATTTAATTAATATAAACATAGGTATTTTAATTAGTCCAAAAACCCTCAACCAAACCTGAATAGAATATTTTGGACATGTACTTTAGGGGCTTTGATAGAGGAGATGTCAGAATGGTTTTGCCTTGAATCTCTGTGGGCTAGATTTGGTCTGCTGGCCCCAGTTGATTATCAAAAAGTTAAACTTAGTTATGGTTAGGATACAAAGTTACTTAAAATATATATTATAAGTATTTCTCTGTGGTGTTTCCAAGATGATAAAATGTTTGTTTGTTTTATTATTTTCATCCTCCTTCATGGTGCAGCTATGGTTCACTCAGGAGACGAACTCTGACGTCACCAAGGGCCTGGAAGGCCAGCTTCTCAGAGTTTCAGCGCAACTACAGTCCTAGAATGAGCTCAGGGTTCAGCCTGAAGTCTCCAGACAAACCTCGGCGCAGCACTCTGTCCAGAGAGAGCAGCACACACTCCATGTCCCTGCAGTCACCGCCTCCAGTGAACCCCATGCATGAGCGTGGTGACTCGAATGCTGAATTGAACCAAGGTGACAACTACAGCTCTACTGCAGAAAGTGAAAATGCAGAGGTGACACCAGGCATCAGTCCAAAATCCAAAGGAGACAAAACAGAAGAGGAGAAGTCTATGAAGGAAGAGGTGCCAGAGATTAGGCCTTCTGCAGAAGTGGATGATAAGGAAGAGGGAGAGAAAGCTGCCACGAGTGAAAGCAGCTCAGAACTCAACAACTCCTCTGATTCAGAGAGCTTGGATCTCAAGTTGTCGGCTGCAGTCAGCGACACGCTGCACATCGAGGAGACAGACGGAGACAGCTCATTGGGCTTCGACAGCCCTAAATCAAGAGGACTGGAGAACGGAGATGTTTCTGGGTTGAACACCAGTGACCTCCCTGACAAGGTTCATCACTTCATTAGCACTGAGGCAGAGCAGCATCTGAAGCATTTATCTGGACTTTTCTTCACACCTTTTTCCTTTTGTTTTTCTGTCTTTTTCAGGAAACTCATGCTGATGGGCAGACACCCCGAGACGCCAAAAGCACCGAAGTTTAGGTTTGCGATAAGACGCTTTTGTGTGTTTCCTGATATCTGAGTCTCTGTTTGACTATGTTACCTTCAATAAATTGTGTTTGCTTGAACAGAAGCCCAGAGGAGACTAAAGTCAACAGCTGCACAAGAGGAAAAATGTGGAAGCAGCTGCACAGAAATGTCCAGCTGGTGTCATGGACAGACAGACGTGTCCAAGGACAATCTGAGCAGAGATTTGATGCTGTTGGTTGTTATTAGTTTTTAGTTGTACATACGAGGAATTCAATCCCACAACTTATATTTTACCAAGTTTAAACTTTTAAAAATCATTTTGTGTAAAGGTTTACACAGTGAAAAAAGCCACTGTTTGAATATGTTCATATTTGAACAGAAGAGTAAAACCAAACTGATTTTATTTGAAGTGATTTTTCTGCATTAACTATTTTCTTCTGTTTTTTATCCACGCTTCAATGCAAAGAAACTGGTTTTAAGCTTAATTTTTATTCATTGTTTAAAACTTTATTTGATTTTTTTTCCAGGCACTAGATTAATTATTTAAGGCACTTCTGCTCTTTAATATGCTCTGCATGTGATACAAAATAATAACTTAAATCCCATAAGTTAATGTTTTTTGTTGTTCTTGATGTGTTTTAGCTCAGTGATATCTCATGAAGTCATAATATTGTAGTCAGTGGTGATTTTTAAATATTTTGGGATAAACATTTAAACAATCGACGATTGAGCATTGAGTAAAGTAAAAAAAACACTCTCAGAACCGTTTGACACTTATATATCGCCATATAACTCTGAAGTTGTGGGAGTGAGACGTCTTCTCACAGTAATAATCTTTTTTTAACCCAGTCAACAAGTAGATCGGGTGGACCACAAAGACTGTACTAGTAGATGTAGTTAATTCAAGTCGTATAAATAGAAAATAATGATAGATTGTGCCACAAAATACAACTATTGAATCAAAAAGCTAAACTGAATATTATCAGTGGCGGTAAATCAAGATGCTGTGGTTGTTTAGAGCCAACAAATTGTGGACAGTCCCGGTTTAACTTTAGACTGTAGTGAAATCTCTACATCAATGTACGATCTTTGACGCAAAATTGCAGAGGAAAGGGAGGGGTCGGAAATGGAGAGCGTGTCCTGCAAGACTCACGAGTACCGGGAGGGCGGGGTGAGAAAGCCAGATAGACCGAAGCAGGGGTAAGAGAGGGGTGACGAGGGAGAGAGAAGTGGAACACTTTTTCACTCCGACACTTTTTCACTCAGACACAATTTTAGACTCGGCAGCAGCAACAGGAGTCACTCTAACGGTCTTACGTTACCGGCGTCAGTTGGCTGCAGTGCGTTTGTTTTCCCTACCTCGGAAGTTTCCCGGGCTAAAGTCGTGTTTGTGTCGCTCAGGTAAGAACTCACGAGAACAACAGCTGTGATAATGACGGTGATGATGATGATGATGATGAGGAGGAGGAGGATGGTGATGGACGACGACGTCCTGCTGTCTGTTCGCTGCGTGGGAATCACGGCGGTTTTTTTTTACCTGAACAATGTTTACTCAGGGTGTTGTTGGCACAGCCGGAAATTAACTGATGTGTTGTCGTTAAGGTGATGTTGTCGAGGAGAAGAACTTTTAATTCAAACTCAGACCGTTTCGTTTTGTCTCACTGAAGAAGACGAAGAAGACAGTCGAGTTCGTCCACTCTCCACTGGGAAACACGTTTTCTGTCTAAATTAGAACAAATATTGAACAATATGTCATTGACCAAGGTATTCGTTTTTATGAATATGAACTTATCAAACAGACAGAGATGTCTGACGTTCACTTTTGTCCAAAGACTTAATCTCGCGATATCGAAGTCGACCGGTATATGTGGTTTTAGCCAAGTAAATGTCTCAGAAACCAGAATGTCAATCTAGAAACCCAGAAATTGTCTTATCATCTTTTTATCATCAATCAATTTTGTGAGTCAACCAATATTATTGGACATACCCATTCATTGGTTCTCAAACTATGGTGCGGGTACAGTAGTTGGTATGACGGTCTCCTCCTCCAGGTTTTTTCGACCAGGAACAACAGTTTTTAATGGTGTTGTAGTTGTTCATTCTCTCCGTCAGTCTGTTCTGCTGTATAGTTTTGCCTTATTACTATTTTTAAAACTTTAACCCTTGATAGATGGTTTAGTGTTCTATGATTGTTACTCACATCACAGTCGTGTCAAGAACTTCTGTTTAGTCCTCCAACTACAAACTCGATCCTGAACCACTGAGCCATATGTTGAGCCCATGACTTTATGTTCAGAGAATATAGAAAAATGATTGAACAAAAGTAGATGAGGCCCAGGACAAGAACACAGTTAGGTATTTGTTAATAAGTTGATTTTTTTTGATAATTGACATGGTACTAATCTATAATCTAAAAATGCCATATTTATTTTTAAAAATGTGTCTGTCTAGTGTTGGGCAGAATGACTTTTCCAAAAACACTAACATTATAAACCAGGCTCATTCGGCCCTCACAACAATGAGCAAAAAAAGATAGAACATAGATAGAAGCAGCTTCAGTTGAAGAAAGTCAACAGCCTTCTTTAAAGTGTAAATAAGCATTTCAGCATCGTCACAATGTAAACAATTCCTCTCCTCGTTGATGACATGAGAGACGGCACCAAACGGCAAATGTCTGAGAAATACTTAGGAATACGATCAGTCCTGACATAACATGGCTCAAGAAGTATTGTTGCATTGTTGTTGTGCTTTCAGTGTTGGTTGACGACGTTGTATATCATGTGTTGCTAAAGTGTCTGGATCATATGAGGAGGTCCAGCGTATTTGCGGAGACCTGGTCTTTATGCAATTGGATTTTGAGAATCGGTGGAAAAACCGATACTGATTCCAAATTAAAAACCTGGCTGATATGAGGCCGATATTATCGGTTGACTGATATTATCGGACATTCCAACAGAAATATAATTGAGTGCCTCTGGACTAATGCAGAATTATTGTGTATTTCTCTTCTTTCTCTTCCAGGTTGTGTCTCAGGGAACCAGCAGTCATGAATAGTAAGTTTTCACATGGACATTTTCCAGTGTAGTTTGGAACAGTCATGGGATTTGATCGTCCAAGTGTTTGTGTTGAATATGATCAGTCTTGTGTTTTAAATACTTTCAGCTGTTTAACGCCACACTGTGGCTGCACGATGTTTACAACTATGTGCAACACTTAATGGATTCAAGCGTGTGGGGAAATCTTTTCATTTCACAGTCATTAAGATTCCTGGATAGTTTACAGTCAACAAGTCTAGTTTCACAATCAGAAAAGCTCATACATTCAGTTCATTCAGCTTGTCATCATCAACTGGCGCCCCCTAGCTGACTTACGGACCACTGTGTTCTGTCTTGACGTAGGATCATAAGTGTGTGCTGACCATGAACTTGTCAGCACACACTGTGCTGATGTTGCGAATCAGACAAGAAGTCGTTTCATTTTCCCACAGATGTTTGTCCATCTGAACATGTCCATCTTGATGAGACTGGAGGCCACAGTCAGAACACACTCAGTCTTCAACCGCAGAGGCTTCGCTATCACAACTGTTAGGGACTTCCTCCATCGACCCACACCCATATATGCAGCTGTTTCTCGCCCTAAACAGAGTGTTGAATTCCAACAAATTTGACAGAACCTAAATGTATCGCTATCGGAGGAGAAACCAATTTCGTGGTTATTACAAAACGATGCCTCTCTATCGGCTAACTGATATTATTATATCGTGTTGATACATGTATCGCTTTATAAAATGTTACTTGTCTGGTACAGGCACTGTTTAGGTCACATGACTGTTGCTGAGCAGACACTGAGCAGCAAACTGTGTGACTCTGATTGTTCACTGTTCATTATCAAACTTGTCGTTACTTAAACCAGTGTTTGACCAGATCAGGAGGCCCAGTGGGCTGTATCTGGTCCGCAGGACATAGTTTTCCCATGTCCGCAGGAAGGCAGACATTTCTTACAGCATCCTCTAGGCGGTGTCATTGTGGACATATTCACAACTATCATTGTGAATTACAGAGAACTAATAATAGAATTAAATAAAAATAATGAAATTGCCACAGCTTTATTGGCCCCCATGTAGGACTGGACCCCCACTTAGAGAACCACAACTGCCTGGCAACCATGGGCATTGATATCCTTAACAGTGAAGAGAAAACTAGTAACTAGATCAAGTGGTTTTGTTGCTTTTTATACGCTGGGTCATTAAAGAAAACCTGTGGTGATGTTTGTTTGTTTATTTGTTTACCCTCCTGTAAATGATTTAGTCAGACGTAGTTTCATTAAATCATAGTCAGAATCATTTCTGCTCTGTTTATGGGCGAGGACGTCTGCTCTGTGAGAACAGACGCTCGTTCATTTTTAATTATCTCTGTAGAATTAAAGCCCAGATTAAAAAAACAGTTTTTCATTATTTCCAGAAAAACTGTATCTGTGCTCCTGCAGCCGAGCAGACTCCGGCACGGCTGTGATAAAGTCAATAATTAACGTGAAGATTGTCGTTGCCATGTAAATGTTGCAGACAATTAAAAATCAACACAAATCCAGCAATTTTCTCTGCTGAAGGAAACGTTAATCCGATGTTAATTTAATTCCTCCCTGCAGTCAGAACTCTGTCGACTCTGAGTTCTCACAGTGTTTTTTATATCACTCACTCATTTTCTCTCAAACTACTAATCAACACAAAAATTGGGTTTTTGGTTCTGGAAACACGTGTAGACACACAGGTTCATCATGGAGGATCCACAACAGGAGCTTCTCTTTGTTTTGAGTAGTCATTTTTTGTGGTTCTTTTTTTTTTTTTTTCAAAAGACGAGTCATCATTTCAAGGGCAGCGTTTGAAAACATATTTTTTCCCTGTCAGCATTCAAATTGACGAATGTGCTGCAAATATTAAGGTTTTTAGTTTGTTTTTTTCCAGCTATTATTTATTTAACATTTGCACACTGATGCCAAGGTTTTGGCTCAGCTGATGTTTCTGTCATTTTTATTCTCTGGGATTAGAGATTAGCAACAAACAATCTTTTATTTCTTGATTTTTTTTTTTTTACATTTGTTTTTACTTTTAGTTAAAGCTCTTTTTAAAAAGGATTAGACTAGAACTTCTAACTTCTTTTTTGATGCTTTAAACTATTTAAACTATAGTGGTGAAAGGGCATCACCTCGAATGGGATGAACTGTATTTTTGTTGTTTTACATTTTCTAAATTATTTCTTTACTTTTCAGATTCAACAAATGCAAATACGACCGACTCTTTGTTGAAGGCTGTGACCCAGAGTGAGTAAAATACACCACGGTTCCAAACCACTGGGCCCCGGGCTAATCTGGGGCCAGGGTTCATTTGGTGCAAGGACAGCAGAGAGAATATAGATAAATTGACTTACATATTAATATTGTTTCTTGTAAAATTGGCTTCCTTGTTTTGCAAATATAAACATTGATCCAACAAATGCTTTTCAAAATGAAAGTATTTAAAGGAGTTAAATCCCCAGACAGACAGACAGACTGCCTGTCTGTCTATGCCCCAGACAGACAGATCAAGTTGCATGAACATAGAGACTGTCTTTATGTTGTTATTGAAACTCAACACTGTCATCATTCATGGTGTTTTTAGTGATTATTTTTCTTCCTTCAGAAATGGTGTCTTCGACTACACGTCCTACTCAGGCCAGCACCACAGAGATCCAGGGTGAGGCTCCTAACTTATTAGATTAAATACTCTATGTTGTTACTGTATGTTGAGAATTCTGTCCCAGGAAAAGAACAAATCCAAGACCAGTTGGTCCGACTCTACCACTTCCTGTTTGTCAGCCCTGTTAACCAGTAAAAGACCATCACAGACCACAGAGTCAAATACCGGTGTTTCCCCTCCACTGCCTCTGGTTCAGACGCTGTAACAATCTGGACCGACCTGTTGAACCGTTCAACCGCCGTGACTGTTGATGACGTCATCTCCAGTCAGCAGCTGCAGTCGGTCCAACAGGCGTTCCAAGACTCTGTCACTCAGTCACTGAAAAAGACAGAAAGACGCCTTAGGAAATGATTTGTTAATTTGATTGAGTATAAATGTCTAGTGAGCTTCACACCAGGTCAGACAGTGACAGTGAAGTTGGTGTTACATTCAGGTACTATTGGAGACTTTAGTTTACTCTGGTAAACATTTGTGTTGTATGGTTATATCATATTTTACACACTTTTTTTTCTTACCTTTCTGAGGCGCCACCTAGTGGTCCTACCCGTTCCGTACAGTATACAGTGCACACTGATGTACCAGACTAGATAGGATGACAGTTCTGGCCTTTGGTCATTGAAATGATCATGGTCTCCAGGGAGTGAACGTCACATCAGGGTCTGTTGTTGTTGCATATCAGGTGTTGGTGGTTACTGAAAAACAAGAGGAAGTTCAACAACAACACACAGGAAGTTGTGTTTGACCAAATGATGTCATGCGTGTCAATACGTGCCGTTCTTAAACTGATTTTTCTTTTGTTTTTGTTCTGTCCCTCAGTGTTAACAACAGCTGCTCCACCAGGGTCTGATTCAGCCATTATTGCAGGTAAGTTGATTAAACCAAAGACGATGTTACATTATTTATTAATAAACTTCAATAAGGGATTTTGCCCTTTTATAGGTTTGGACCTTTTATCCATTATTCATGACCCGTTTTCCTTTCTAATTTTACTGAAAGTTCTACTCTACTCCTCTTTCTATTACCTTACTTTCCTTTGACCTTGCTTTCTACACAGAGCCCTCTGCTGGCCACATTTGGTAGCACTCCTAAACATTACATTTCAATATTCCTTCAGTTCTTCTGATTTAACTTTTCTCAACTTTAGTTTAGTGTCAACTTTATGATTGAAGTTACAGACAAGAACTGAACTGTTGTTAATGGTTTTAATAAATTGTTGTTTGTAGTTTGAATAAGTATTCCTGTCTTTACATTAAAAAAGTATAATATATATATTTTACTAATTGTGCTGTGTTTTTTCCAGTGGTCATTGTTCTCATCCTGCTGACGCTCGCTGTTTTTGGATTCCTGCTTTACCGATACCTCTGCCACAACAAAGGAGCCTACAGGACGACGGGGGAACTGGCCCCGGGAGAGGAGGTGGAGGAGGAGCAGAGTGACCAGGCGGCCAGCGAAAAGAAGGAATACTTCATCTGAACAGGGCGGTGTGTAGAACAACTTCTCTGAAGGCTCCAGAAGAACATTTACAAAGTTTAGTGTTGTCCACCGCTTAAAGAAAGATGTTGTCTAATTTAAAAGGAAAAAAAAGCTGAACCAAAGATAAAGTTAGTTTGATGGATGTGGAGCAGGTGACGGACGACAGGCGTCCACTGACAGGTGGTGGCGACTGTGACGTAGCTGCATTGACGGAGAGAGAATTAGTTTCAACTCAGCAACTGTTACAGACTGAGCTCTGGGCGTGTGCAGTGTTTCCTCTGTATCTTCAGGTCCTCAGTGTTTTTATATTGACATTTATTATATTTTTGTCCAGACAGACCAGAGGGTCACATGTTCATGAGGGAAGTGTTGGATTTTTCTATTTCTTCTGAAATAAGGATTTTATAAGAAAAAAACAAACATGACTTTTTATGTTCAGGATGACAAACCTTTTTGTTTGACGTCAACCTTTTACATATACAGTATATATTTTTGAGGACATTGTTTCGGTGGTTCTGAAGTGTGTGACAAACAGGCTTGACAATAAAACCTGTTTAAAGTGTTAATACAGCGTGTTCTTCTGTTACAGTGGGCACTAAGTGGATCATACAGTTTTATTTTTCATTTATTCACTAAAACACGGCAAATTCTTTAAAATGTCAATGATGACAAAAACATGTCACTTGATGTTTGAGAAAAAAAGTTATCTCGCAGTGGTTCTCAATCTATGGTGTGCCATCCACCTCTGGTACTGGTCAGCTCACATTCCTGTCATGAAGAATAGAAATTCTGTTTTCTTGGACTGTAGTTTGTTTGGTAGGTGAACAGGTTTGGACCGACATCCTGCGGTTTATCAAGATGTCGGTCCAAACCTGTTCAACTACCAAACAAACTCCCCCGTAATATACAACTCAAGCCTAGAATTAGCTGAAGGCTAATGGGAAAAGAAGTTTTTGTTTTAAAGATGGTGGTTGACATTTAGCTGTAGTTTATCTCACACCAGAATCCCTTGGTGTCAGGTGAGGTTGGCTCCTTCATCTCTGTACGCCTTAAAAAAAGAAATACCGTATAAAATCATTGATGGATGGATAAAACTTTTAGTGATGTTGGAATGAAGGCCGGGCTGTAGAAGGGCTCAGTCCATAATGAAAGATGATTAAACTATAAATTCACCCTGATGGCTCGCGGCCACAACAGTAAATCTGAAATTAAACTGTTGAAGTGAAGAGAAAGAAAGACAAACACACAGGGCTTCAAATTTCCAAAATAACCTTTATTCTAAACTTACATTTTAAATTTTAAGTTTAGTATAAAAAAGTTAAGTGCACCTAAGTTCTTTTTTTTTTTTTCCAAAGTATTCCCTCTTCAACACGTCTCACCGAAAACTGCAGTGACACTCATCTCCTTTAGTAATCTTAAAAGATAGAATGCGTACCAAAGTCCATCACGTCACTTTAGTACAGACATCTATTTTACAAAATATTGTCAAGAGAATCCCTGAACTATAAATGTCCATAACCCTTCAACAAAGAGTGATCCAATAGCTGGCTGTGGTTGGCATAGCATCGACCGGTGCACTGTGCTGTTGTCTACAGTGCTTCATATTGCTGGGACAAAGACACGGTTATGATGCTTTAACAACAGTCAGAGCTGAGATGGAAGGAAATAAAAACAAGAAACATTTGGACGAAGTTCTGACAACTGTGGCCTCGGAAGCTGCGTGAAAAAGACCAAGTCAGCGGCTCATCAGTGGAGCTCACAGGTTCACGGCCTCATCAGCCCGGAGCTGCTCTCGCTCAATTCAATAACACTGAAAACAATAAAGACGAGAAGCAGCGCGGAGAGGCCCCAGTGGTCAGAGCTGAAACTGCAGGTCGGATACCCAGCTACACATCGACGCCACGAGACACCACAGGCAACATCCACACACAACACACAGTTACAGATGAAAGTAACACAATGTCAATAAAAAAGTGACTCCATTAGCAGCACAAAGATGTGTTGGAAAAGGATTTAAATCTGGCAGAAATTTGCTTCATTTCTCTTTTTACAAATGTGCGTTTGCTTCTCATCTACGAAGGACGCGTCACTTCCTGTCATTAATGTTTCATATTGAATCACTTTATTTAAAAAATATACAAAAAGAAGAAATCTGAATCTTAAAAAAATGAAGAGAAGCTTCCAGTTTGTAACTTCTCAGATTTACTCCTCAGTGCATCTGGGACACAACAAGAGTCAAAGGGCTGTCAAAGTGACCAAACACAGGCTGCTGTTGACACACACACACACACACACACACACACACACACACTGTCATCGAAGTGTCTGGACATTTGGATCAGAACCTGGTCCAAGGCAGACCAGAAGAAGATGACCTGACTGAACACCAACCCAAACAGACCAGACACATCAGCCACCGTGGGAATTAACTTTGACTGGAGCTAAATTTGAAGTTGGACTTTTCTTTATATTCCTCAATATTTATATATGTGTCATTTAGATTAAACAATGACAAGAAAATTGTTCCAGCAACATAAAGGCAAAAAAAAAACAATTTTAATTAATTATTAGGAATGTTCATCATCATCATCTTAACTAGTCCTGATTTATCACCACTAATCACGGTTAATCATAATGAATTGGGATTAATCGTGATTATTCAAGAGTAAAGATCATGGTTGTCATGACTAATCACGAGTTATGATTTATCACAACTAGACCTGATTAATCATGACCAATCACGATCAATCACAATTAATTGTGATTATTCCTGATTAATTGGGATTCATCCAAAAGCAGAGGCAAAAAAGTTATTTAATGTGCGAGTCTTCAAAGACTCCACTGATCCAAACACACTGACAAACAGACAGACAGAGTTGATGAGACCAACATCTCAAAAGCCCTGGTTGAATGATATGTTTGCAACAACTAACAGTGAGTGCATTGTTGACCAACTCTTTGGTTCAACCGACCAATGACTTCCCGTAACGCTCAACTCCCGACATCATCATAACTGATGTAAACCACGAAGGAAGTCTCCTCAACCTGGGAAAAATCCGTAGTAAACTGAGACGTCCACAGAGGGCGACGTCCGCGTGTAAAAACAGAAGTCAAACAGTAGTTTATGGAACAGTTTGTGTTCAAACTCTGGGTATCCGACAGTGAAACAGAAACAGAAAGTCAAAGCTCACGTTACACCAACCACCCCCTCCCATTCATCATACTTTTTGGATTGACGTTAGATTTCTTTCCTTTAAGCTTACTGAAGTTACGTAAGTTGCTTTAAATCAGGGCTATCCCCAGTGCTCTTTGGCACTTGACTATTTTCATCTACGAGTTGCCCGACAAGGTACAGTAGTTCACTGTGGATAGTGCCTGGAAATCTTTTCTGCCTTGCCTTCAATTACGTTAAATGCATCAAAGTTTTACATAAGCGTTTTATACATCTGGAACCAACTCAACGTGCAAAACACAACACAACTAGAACTGAACAGCGTCTGAGATGCAGGTGATTTAGTCGTAACAATAACGGTGTTGACACAAAACTACCACACGGCTACGTATTTAAACTACCATCACATGAGTGAGAACAAATGTGGAACTTTTGAACATTTATTCTAAGGTTTGTCACGTTACTGTCACAAAACATGGCCCCGAAAAAAAAAACTAAACAATGACGGGCTTGAAAATATTTTTACAATTACTTATTGGATCGACCAAATTCTAATTATTCCTCCTGCCACAGTGATTCTCAAAATGAGGTTCTCCTACTACCTGTGGTACTATGACTCCATCTGGTGGCCGACAGGGACATTTTTTCGACTGCTTTGGCAAGATAGTGGTCATAGAAAATAAAACGACAAGAAAACACTGCAGTCATTGGTCCAAATTGGAAAAATGGGCGGTGTCTACGGGGGGGTGTTAGTGTTACAGGCAGCTCTGTAGAGCTAACCCGGAGAGACAAATATTCGCGAGCGATAAAACGAGCTCAGGAACCAAAGAGCTTCGTTAAAACCAGTTGTTCCGTTCTAGTCACGTCAATCATCGCATCTCTACAAGTGAAATACTGTACCTTTCACAGGGCACTAAAATATTACATTCTATTAGGTGATATCAGTATTGTGGCCTGGCCAAGCAGCCTGGAAAAGGGGGAGTATGGGATGTGGGAGGGGCTGGGGGGCATCAGTTGGGGCGGGGGCATGGTTTAGGCGTGGTGGAAGAGTGGTGAAGTCGCTGTTACCAGATGGTAAACCCTCCACCAGATCCGCCCAAGAAGAAGTTACTCTTGCGCTGCGGCATTACCACGTTGGCGCCCTGCATGGCGGCCAGCTGAGCCGCGTTGGGGGGGTGTCCAGGTGGGGGAGGCTGCAAAACAGAATAAAAAAAAAACATTACAAATATCACTTCACCTACACGACATAATAACAAGTGAATCATAATCATTGTCTGCAATGACCCTGTTAGCCTGTATATACGGTATTTATATATAGACAAATACTACTATTACTACTACAATGTACTATAAAATAAGTATATTTTCATCTGTGTAGACCACTGTATTAGGTTCTACCACCTCGTAGCCACAGGCTTGTTATCATTCATGTGCTACTACAGTAGTAGGCTTCCATCCAGAAGATCCCCCGTCCCCACACCTGCCCGCGCCCCACAGTTTGAGAGTTACAGAGATGATGGTCAAACAACTCACTGGGATGGAAACACTGTTGCCTCCTGTGAACCGAGCGCCGGCGTCAAAGCCGCTGTCCACCATTACTGTTGACCCTGGTGGATACATGGGCCCCATGGGGTAGTAGGCCATGGGGACGTTCTGTCCCACTGGTCCAACTGCCATGTGATGCTGCATGGGCATGAAGACCTGAGCACCAGGGTAGGGAGAGGACATCTGAGGCATCTGACCAGGCACCTGAGGTGGAAGCACGTATCTGGGCTGGTATATCTGTGGAGAGTGTGAAGACCAAACAGAGCAGATCATGAAGGAAGGTCTTCCTTCTCAGGAGATTTCTGGTCTATGTCCCTCACCTCAGAGTATGCAGGCGGTGTGTCTGAATAGGGCGGTGCCTGAGGGGACATTTGCATAGCAGGGGGGTATACAGGTGCAGTGCTCTGCTGAGGGTACACAGCCTGCTGTGGATAGGAACCTGCAAAAGAAGCTCTCCTTCAGAAACAAATCAATATCCACCTCCATGATTCTTTCACTGAGTCGGTGGATTTCTGGTAACATAATAAAACAAACGCTGTAGCAACAGGAAATTAAATTAACTCTAACAAATGCAAAAATACTTATTTTATTGTTAAATCCAAATATTTTATTCTACTTATTATGCTGTCATTTGTAAACGACTATTTACTAAATTACTACCGTGTCCAAATCGTTTTTTAGGATAAATAGAAATGTAAGTAAACTAAGTACAACACACAGGGTTGACAGACACACAATACTACTTACTAATAAACTTTGAATAAAGTAGAAAATAAATCATTGATCATTGTCGCAAAGAACGAAGATTCCCCCTTGTGGCAATTCAGGATAAATCACTGATTGCATTTTGACAAGTCAGTAAACAGACAAATATATGTGTATATATAGGATAAATAACTGAAGAACTGATTAAAAATCAGACTCAAGAAACAATCATTAACGCGACGTTTCTTCCTACATCCTCGAACAGGACGTGTTAAACATCTGTGAGGTTTTTGTCCAGTCTTTTCAGAGGTGGATGTTTTGGATCAGACCGGCCCTGCTGTGGTCACTGACCAGACAAAACAAGATCCGTCCGTAGTTACTGAGGCTGAGGCTGCTAACACAACAACGTGACTCAACACTGACGAAAACAACCGGAGAATCAGCGGGGACCTGAAACACCGTCAGTCCTGAAGGTGTTACACTTTAATCTGTCGTGGTCTTAGCGTCAACGAGCTCCGTGAGACCACAGTGTCGGAATGTCATGTACGCAGCTAAAGCACCGAAGCTACCGCTCTTCGCTTCGAGCGTCAGCGCCGTTGTAGCGGCTGCTGCCGTTCGACCACAGCAAAGATGTCCGCGCCGATACCTTTGTTGTTCATGGCGGTGTGGTGTGGTGTGGTCTTCCGGCGGCTGAGGACAATTTCAGGACAAAGACGGCGACAAGTTCTGCGTCTCCAGTCACGGCCTTTTTAGAACAGATTACGAAGCTGTCGCGTCAACCACTTCCTTGTTGCTCTGCTTCTTGTTGTTGTGGATCTGGTGACGTCAGTCGTTCTCTGCCCCTGCTGCGCTCCAGTCACTCGGCAGCTCGCGCGCCCTCTACAGGCAGACACCGGGTACAGACACAGGCCAGGGTGACCGGGGGTAAACTTCAGTGTGACGACACAACAACGTCGAGCGAAGAGTTACACATCAAAGGGAAATTAGACGTAGTATTTATATTTATGTCACATAATTGAGATTTGTTCACCTACAGTATATTATACATGAAATTATATATAATATTTCACAAAGATTAGGGAAACACTTTTCATTGCTTATGAATTTATACATGTAGCTAAATGTACCATTGGTATATTTTTGATTGTATTACAATTACAAGTACATTTCATGTTAAACATATAAACAACTTGACGCCAATTTATACTTTATGTGTGAATATTTATATACAATATATGCTCACATATATAATATTTATGCCATGAATAATAAAATATATATTTTATTTTATAATTCTATTTATCTGATGATGGAAATATAACTCTACGACACAGTCTCCTGTTAATGCTTAATCGCTCATTGCTAAGACTTCGTTTTTATGACAAACTGATGAATCATTAACATTCTGCAGGAGAAAAGTGCAGTTTAATGTCAAACCAATTGATTTGTCTGTTATTAATTCTTTAAGTGGCTCAACATACAACCAAACAGACATTAAGTTAATTTCTCATAATCAAGTGAACGGAATGAAGAACAAAATAATCACTTTGGTTATAATTAAAGTAATAACAATAATAATTATGATGATAATAATAATAAAGATGGCTGTGACTTCCAGTGGAGTCACGGTTGGTGCTGTGATCAGAGCAGCTCAGTGGTGGATTAGAATCCTATTTTTTAAATATTCTTTCTATTATCATTATCGTAGTTGTCGTTGTTGTTATTTATATAAAATAGTATTTAATGTTAACAAATAAAAATAACTATTTATTTAAAACTACCACTATGTTCTGATCTGAGTACCACTGTGTGTCCTCAAACCTTAGGTTTGCTAAACATATCTATTGTGTTTATTGCCTCTGTGTTGACTAGGATTAAGCATCAGTGTTAGCTGGTTAGCCAGTTGATTGTTTAGTTCGCTGGTTAATTGGTTAGTTAGTTGGTTAATTGGTTAGTTAGTTGCTGTTCTCCGGGCCACAGCTCAGTGTCGCCTCCTTCCGCTGCTCCTGTGTTATTGTGACGCGGCCCCTTTAAGAGATCCATGGCGCTGCTCAGGCCGAGGAGACATTTTTCAATGCGAGCTTTTTTTCTTGCATAAATTATGTTCATGACGTAGTGACAAATGGCAATTTGGTGGCAATTTTGCGCGACTTTGCGGCCGAAATGTGATTTTTCCGGCCGTAGCGGAGGATCTCGGTGGATGTGCGGGGCGGCAGAGCGGGGGCTTCGGCATTAAATATTAAGAGAGGAGATCCTCGCGTCGCTACCCCTCCTTATCAATGCAAATAGCTCTTTTGTGTGCGGTCACAGCGCCAGTCTGGAGCTGAGATGAATTTTTAATTATGTGTGACTCAAACAAACTGTGACAAGAAGCCGGTGAAGAGCGGGGGATTACGGAGAATAAGCTGCAGACGGCGGTAAGTTGGATGACAATCACCGGACTCTGCTCCGCGGATCTGCGCCCTGCCGCGCAGCACCAGCAGCGGCAGCAGCAGCAGCAGCAGCGGCGGCGGCAGCGAAATGGCGAGAGAGGAAATGAGTTTTGGTTAATATGCAATGCTCGTAATTAGCATAATTTATATATTTATGATAAGGAGAGGGAAATATATAATATTCGGTGTCGAGGCGCGGGTCGAGATGAAACCCGTTGCCTCCTCTCGGCGCTGAGTGTCCGCGTTTAAAAGTGGCCGAGACGGCGAGACTTTTATTGGTCAGGATGGGGGTGGGGAGAGCATCAGGAGCCGCTGAAGTTTTGACACATCCCCAGTCCTAACGGGACGCAGGCAGCAGCGGGAGACACGGGCACCCGGTGCCGAGCGTCGGTCCCGGTCCCGGACGGATCTGTAACCACTGCCTGTCCCCGCTCGTTAGTCTCTTTCCTGGGCTTTTGTGTGCAGTTTGAGAGCCGCTCAGCGAGGCCTGTTTATAGGCCCCCTCCACACACACTGTTCCAGACACGACAGGAATTAAAGAAAGAGAAGAGAAGAGAAGAGAAGCATGTGGTCCAGCTTCAACATCTGACTCTGAACTCAGGGACCGAGAAAAGTCTCAACTTCTTCACATCCTCAACAACAAAACTGTTCCATTAATTATATGTCCAATGATTTAAGATTGGATTCTGACCATGATTGACACGTGACGCCTATAGGTATAATACCGTAATTATGATAACAAAGTTACCATAAAAAAATGTAAATAAAACAAAACATTCCTTATCATCTAAGGGATTGTCATTGGTAACAATGAAAGACAGGTTCATTCTCACTGTTACATCAGTTACTCTGACAGGGACATTCTAATGGGTCCAATGACAATGTGTCTCAATGTGTCAGGAGAAAACTTACTTATTGGATCCAGAAGGTTGATGTTTATGACAGCAGACCCTGAGTCTTGGTCTAAGGTGACTCCAGTCTCCTCTGTTCCATCCATATTCAGCTGAAATCCTATGTGTTGTTTGTGTTTTTCTGTTCTACCCAGAATGACCAGTTGTCTCTGGTTGTGGCTCAGTGAACCATGACCTCCCAGAGCCCCCCCGCCAAAGATGCCCCTCTCACTGTGAATGAGCAGGTAACAAGTCAAAAGCCCAGAGGAGAGTCTCCCTCCACTCTCTCCTCAGTGGTTCATGTCCATCACCAGGGTGGTTTGCTGCTGTGTCCCAGTCATTGATACGATGGACTGACAGGAAGTGAACAGTTTATAAAGATCAGGCACAACGTGCAGTTAGATTGGTTTTCTGTGCCTTACAGCTCCTGTGGCTGTAAAGGTAAAAATGTCATTGTTCTAGAAACATTCTGTTCAGTCACAGGCAGCAAACAGTAGCAAAGCTCCTCAGTAATGAGTGGAAGGGAATCTCTAGCAAAGCTCATTGGCTGATGCTCGTACTCTACGTTCTCATGCTCTTTCCATTTGTGTCTGTTTTTTCTTTTCGTCCTCTTTTGGTGGTGTGTGTTTTTTTGTTCTTGTGGTGATTGTGTCCTAACATGTGCTGGGCTTCTCTGTTCTCCTTAGCCATTCACTGTCTGACAGCAGAAGTCTTATTTCAGCCATAAAAAATTCCCTGCCAAAGACAACCAGGTATGCATCCTTCCCTCTCTCTTGCTGCATTATGTCTCTCTGCATTTTGTCCTCCAGTCCCGGTTGTCTTCTTGCTGCCTCGTCTTCTGCGCCTCTCATTATGACACATTATACAACCAGCTTTAAGGCTTTTAAATTATATTTACCCTCAAAGCCTATTTTTGAGAAAAGTTGGTCGATAGTTTTTATACGAAAAACAATGTTTATCATTAACTAACTAGTAAACCTCACACAAACCTGGATGTTTTGGATTCTATAGATATTTGATTGTTGGTCATTTTTTACATATTCATAATAATAAAAGACTGGGCATTGACACTTTGTGATTTATTTGGCTCAAGCAATAGGAGACATACAGTATGTGGACTGCAGGCAGGCCAGTAAGACACTTAGTTTGAAGTCAGAGTGAGATCTGATCTAAAAGATCAGCAAAAATCTCTGAATAAGACGTAAAAAAAAACTGCTACATTTTCTTCGACTGTAGTTTGCAAATACACGAAACTTAATTTTTTGTTTAATGCATTTACATTTACACAAATATAATTATCAAAGAAATGGTTGTATATAAATCCAGTTGTATTCAATGTTGAAGAGCAGCCAACTTTTCTATGAAAAAGGGATTGAAATACCTTTGATATTATTGTGGCTCCACAGTTATATCAGAAGGAATCCACTCGACTGGACGACTTCCTGCCTTTTACATCGAGGTCACGGCAGCGTTGTTGTTATTCCCTTATCACTTTGTAGGTCATTGTGATGTCTGGCCACGAGACCATCCGTGTGCTGGAGGTGGAGGTGGACACACCTCTGCCGTCTTCAGTAACCGGTGTGAAGTTTGAAGGGAAGGCCGAGGAGGTGGCGGCTCAGGCTGTGGATCACACCGAGGGTGGAGGCCCCCAGGATGTCCCCGCTGTGGCCCCCAGCTCGAGGGGATTCGGTAAATCATGTCTGAATGAAAAAAGGACAGCGCATGACTTTATCCTGCGACATCCATGACACAGTTGGAGTGAAATGCCAGTGGCAGCTGTGGAAATGTTACTACCGCCGTCCTCTGTTGCCCTGCAGTGTTGGGGGAGCAACAGGTGGTGTCTGTGGAGGCGTCAACTCCTGCTGTCCAAACGCTGACTCCTGCTGTTCCCATCAGTGTGGCCCTGTCTCAGCCCCAGGCTGCCATGCCCATCACTGTACAGAACTGCCCTCAGGTAAGACTGAGCAGGTAGATATTTTAATACCAGGACTGAACGTCCAACGATGAAAAGATAAATGTTTTTAATGGATTTCACCTCAAGACTGTATCACTGTTCACAATATGAAGTGTTTACTCTCACAGCAAATGAAGTGTGAAAGATTTTTATTTCTGTGTTATTTGACATATGAATTAGTGAAGCTGTCGCCCTGAGGCTGCGGTTGATTTACCACGACTCCTGTGTGGAGCAGACGTCTTTAATGCATATTGAATATGACAGATGGGTGATATTTATTCCCAGACAGCGCAGCGTAACCACAGGGCAGGACACATTTCCACCATAGAACTTCCATAATTGTGAGAGAAAGTTTGGGGCCATAAAGTTCATTAGTGCTGCAGAGAAGCTCCTCTGTCCTGTCACTGAGTTCATCTGATGATGGAACCACGGCTCCCTCTCCTGACAGGTGCTGACCCAGGAGAGTCTGGCCACTCTGATGACTGGTATGATGGCTCAGACAGGGACTCTGGGCCAGCCTCTGCTCATCCCCCTCAGTATGGCAGGTTCCATCGCTGGTCAAGGCAGCCTGGCCGTCCTCACCCTCCCCACCACCAGTGTAGCCACTCTGCCTGGACTTGCAGCCGCCAGCCCAGCTGGAAACCTCCTCAAGCTGCCGTTTGCTGGTCTCCAAGGTAGGGGTGGGTTCGTGGCTCACGTCTCCTCAGTCGATCATTAGCAGTAACTGTGCTCATTATTACAAAACATGTCCCTGGAGTTTGATGTAAGGATGTAGTGGAAATGAAGTGTTTGTTGAATGCATGGCCACTCTTAGTTCTGAGTCATTGGATTTTCTCCCTCATGGAGCACCAGGCACATACACACCGGCGCCACCTTTTGACATTCACGAGAACAATCATACCTGTCGTGCGCTCTCAGGACGCCGATGTCACTCGTTCGTCAACAGGACTTTTTCACAGCAGACTTTCTGACAGGTCGCTGTAGGAAAAGCTCTTGCGTGGATAATGAAATCCAACTGTGTTCAGCAGCCGTTATAACAAGCACAGCAGAAAATATGACAGATGTAAACAATCAAACTGATGACAACAGCGTTCCCTTCAGGTGGCTCTGTCACACTGCTCCAGCTTATGGGACATAAACAGTTTATATTTAATCCCATGTCATTTATTTTTGTGTAAATGATAGAACCATTATTACTGGTATTTGTCTGATGTATGATTTTTTTTTCTATATACGTTTAATAATACATGAAAATAATTCTTCTAAACTTTCTGTGAAATACTGTACATGCAAAAACAAAACAACTTTAATCTTAATTATTAAAAAGAAATAATAGACATAAATTAATGTAGGAATCTTTAAACATTTGTAAAAAAAATATTTGAAACATTCTTACAAGAGATAAAAACATTTAAATTGTTCCTCACTTGTTTTCCAATGGTTCTCTGTCATTGCTCCCTCTGGAGCAGACCTGGGAAAACTGAGGCCCGGGGACCAGAAGTGGCCCGTTTGGCTTGGCCCACGAGACAGATTTAAGAAGCAACTGTAGTCTGGAAGTCAAAATATCACACAAAAAAATTGTCTGTCTGTCTGTCTGTAGCACCTATAGCACCTATTTCCACCTGTTCTCAATCCCAGTTTCATGAGATGTCCATTGTAAAGTTGTCATGTCCTGTCATGGTGTCCTCTTTCTTGCCCTCAGCTGCAACCGTCCTGAACTCCGTCCATCCTCAGCTGCAGGCCAGTGCCCAGACCGTGTTCCAGCCCCAGACCGCCACCATGCAGCAGGTCCAGGCCGCCGTGCAGCAGGTGACGTCTCAGGCCACGCAGGTCAGCGGCCCTCAGGTGGTGGAAACCTCGGCCACGCCCGCCACGACCAGTGTCTCCCAGTCCAACATATCAGTGGCAGCGCTGCAGGCCGGGGGCCTGTCCTTCAACCCTGCCATTGTGAGTCTCATCACTGTCTGTCCTGACTTTTGTACCTGTGTGATGGTCCGTCTCACAGACGTCCTATGTCCAGATCAACGCCGCCTCCCTCGGAGCGCAGCCGCAGTTCCTGAGTTCCCTCGCCTCCACCCCCATCATCACTGGAGCCATGACCAACATGGCCGGCCTCACCAGCCAAATCATCGCCAACGCCCAGGGACAGGTGTGTACCAGTGATACACAGACGATAACTATAGCACTGTGGACGTCCGGTAACATCTGCCCACGGGTCTTAACCCTGTTGGATTATTACGTAACATCTGTGAAGGTCATTGTTGATTTGACTACAATAATAAAAACCCCATCATGGAAAACCTGGGTTTCACCAAAAGACGTGGCCTTAAAAATTGTTTTGGGGATGAACTGCTGTATGTTGGTGTGAAAGTCACTAGATGGCAACATTGCAGCTCATTTAATTAATTTCACACTGGGTTGTTTGTACGGATAAAAAATATAATTTCCAGGCCTGCGCTGGCATCTGTTTCATTTGGAAAACCAAACCCTGAATGTAATAATTGGGAAATAAGATCACATTTCAATACATGGTACATACATACATACATACATACATACAGTACATACATGGTATTGATCCAAGTCTCCCAGTCTGTGTGGGGATGTAGCTCAGTGGTAGAGCGCGTGCTTCGCATGTATGAGGTCCTGGGTTCAATCCCCAGCATCTCCATCTGATTCTTTTTACCAGACCTCTCTCAGATGAAGTCGTTTAGGTTTTGATCATAAAACACACGTCTACCTGTCTTACTTTATTTTTCTGTTTTATGTATTCAGCCAATGGGGGGAAAGAGATGATTTTGACATCATATTGATGAATGTTCATGTGACTCAATTATTTATGATTAATCAGGAATGATCCACAACTTCCCTGTGATGAATCATCTGATATTTATCCATGATTGAATGTGAATGTGTTCTTCTTGCAGCCGTCTCTGCTCTGTCTGTTCTCTGCAGCAGCTGATAAGCAGTGACAACAATACTCTGCCTGTTTACTCTGACATTTTAAAGAGTATTGTTTCTTTGGGAAGGCTGTGACCTGTGAGTGCTCCGGTCTTTGAACCTGTTTTCTTACCCAGGAAGAATATTATGACTCAAGAGAGAAGTCGGTCAAAGACAATGTTTCAGTGTTTTTACTCTGTTGTAGCTCGTTGTTGGTATGACTAAAAAGCATGACTTGGGAGTGGGGTGCAGATGTATGGAAGCAACAATGTTTATTATCATTCCCAGGTGATTGGAACACTCCCCCTACTGGTCAACCCTGCGTCTCTCACTGGAGGAGGTGCGACCCCCACTCTGCCCCTCCAGGGTCTCCAGCTCCAGACCGTCACCCCACAGCTGCTGCTCAACACCCAGGGTCAGATCATCGCCACCGTCGGGAACGGACCTGCCGCAGCAGTGACTTCTGCCGCAGCTGTGATTCCCAAAGCCACCGCTCCGCCCACGCTGACCAAGCCCAACACGCAGGTGAACAAACTCAGAGATGTTACTGCTGCCACTGAACCCATTCATCCATGTTTTACTCAATGTTCTTGTCCTTCTCAGGCCTCAGCCACCACAGTCACCCCGTCTCCAGTTGTCATAGCACCTCAGCCGTCCGTACTGAAGAGCGCCACCACGCTGTCCTCCACCGTACCCATCACCTGTGGAGACATAGCGAAAGTGGGCCAGCTCGTGAACAGTCTGTACCCCTCCTCCTCCTCCTCCTCCTCCTCCTCCTTCCTCCTTCCAAACATAGATCCTTTGCGAGGAAACAGATATTTTTAACTTGACTCTTCACTTTTGTAGAACCACAGCAGGTAGTCAGCGGCGAGGAGAGCATTAATCTGGAGGAAATTCGGGAGTTTGCCAAGAATTTCAAGATCCGGCGACTGTCCCTGGGGCTCACTCAGACACAAGTAGGACAGGCGCTGACCGCAACAGAAGGACCGGCCTACAGCCAGTCTGCCATTTGCAGGTAAGTGACCGCATTGTTCAGGACATTGTAGAATCTTTTTCACCAAGCACAGTCACCGAGACTATTTTAGGTCAAATGTTAGGACTGTGTTATGACATGAGAGTCATTACACAAAGAAAGGGGAATTAAAAAAGAAAAATGAATAAAAGCATAAAAATGCTTTACAACAAAGACAGAATTTGAGCAGATTTTTTCCACTGTAATTCAATACATTGCATCAGTTGAACCACTATTGAACCAGTATTGATGAGCTGTAAGGGAAACTCACTGACTCATCTTCAACAGAACAATAACTTTGGTTCCTGCTCTCTGCTGAACTCACTGCAGATTCGAGAAGCTGGACATTACACCCAAGAGCGCCCAGAAACTGAAGCCAGTGTTGGAGAAGTGGCTGGCTGAGGCCGAGCACTGGAACCAGAAGGGCCAGCAGAATCTGATGGAGTTTGTCGGCGGCGAACCGTCCAAGAAAAGGAAGCGGCGCACGAGTTTCACCCCACAGGCCATAGAGGTTCTCAACTCCTACTTTGAGAAAAACGCCCTGCCCACGGGTCAGGAGATTACGGAGATAGCACGAGAGCTGAACTACGACAGGGAAGTTGTGCGAGTTTGGTTCTGCAACCGACGACAGACGCTGAAAAACACCAGCAAGATCAACGCCTTCCAGGTTCAGTAGTGGACAGAAGATTCACTGGACCATGACGTTAACGAGGACGTAGATGTAGATACATCTGTAAATAACTACCTTTTAAGATGGTGGAATATGAGATAAGGACCAGACTGCAGTCTTTGGAGAAGATCTGACTTCTCATGAGTCAAACTGCATGACTGTGTGTGTGGTACTAACAAAAGGTTTTAACTTTTTATTCTTCTTCTGCAGCAGAATGACTGACACAAGACTGATGTTTAAAAAATGGTTTGGCAACAGAGTTGTTTAAAGCTTTTACCTTCTTATTTCATCTCCTTACCACCAACGACCACAGCTACGGGCGGGAGGTCAGGAACTACAGGAGATTTAATCAGAATTTTCAGATGTACTAGATGTTTCCAAAAGACAAAACCTGTTTGGACAATCGTCATTTTGATACGTGTCGCTGATAATCACAGCCAGGATGAGGTGATTGATGAGGTTCATTAAGATTTTGTTAGAATATGTATCTGAAGATTAGAACATCATAACAGACAAGAACGTCATTGGATGATAAAGAAGACACCATCTAATGTCTAATACACAATGAGTCTTTGTCGGGATGTCAGACATTAACTTTTGGCCAATTCTGATTTTTCTGATTTTGTCCAAACCCTTGAACGTCTCACAGACCTAATGGCATCAGTTGTTGAAAAACAATATTACAGAATAATCTTAGGAATATTACACACCTGTGTTAATATTGTCAGACAATATTGTCAAACATTTATATTTCTGTTTTTGTGAGTAGCTACTCCACATAATGGTCAGCAAACCTGTAGCTTTACAAACATATCCCTAATCTTAATCCCTACCCTGACTCTTATCTGACCCATACTCTAATCCCAAATTTGAATCTTAATCTTGAAAAAACCCTATTCCTCCAGTAGGGAGAGCCCAAATGTCCAGTCCACCCTGGTACGTCAAACTAGAACACACCCTGTCATGTTAATGAAGTGTCTTTTTCATCTTTTTGTTGAATGTATTTCACATGTTTCTGTGTCCAGTGTTTTGTTTCACCTGTTGATGATTTGACGGCACATTTGTAAAATGTATCTTTGCACAACAGGAGACATTAGCCCTGTTTGAATGTCTAAAAAAACTCACATTTTTATGCATTGTCCACAGTCGGATCAGTTTTTATTCCTAATCCAAATATTTATCATATTAGTTACTGTATGAAGAGACTTTCTTAGAATTTCTTATTGTTGTTTCATGACCTTTGGTCTAAAAGGTGCAGTACATGTTTTTCCTGTTGTTTTAACATATTTTCAGATTCTTTAAGAATTAATTTGCACTTTATTAGATTATAATTATGTTTTTATATTTGACTTAAGCTACATTGCAGTGAATATTTAACCATTAACACATTTGTTACAGTAATACAATGATAATGTTTAATATGAGATGCCAACATTTTTTTTTTGTTAAATACCATTCTGCTACTTACATGGACCCCTGTGTCACCTCCCGGTGTGAGTTTGATGTGTGTTTGTCTCTGGATTGAATGACAAAATAAATGAGTGAATGAGTGTGAGAGATTGAATGGTTTTCATTGTCGGTTTTTGGCGGCAGCTGTAAATAACTAATAAATGCCATCTTTATTAAACGCTTGGCCTGTATGGATCTGACTGTTGATAACTGAGCACTGGTGTCGTTAGAATCTCTGAATTGTTTAGAAAATGGCCACAGGGTTGGTGGTTCTTAGTTGTTAAGGTATTTGTTAGTTTGCCGTTTTAAAAAAAACTCCTCTGTACAGATAACAAAATAAAACATTAACCGTTTAACATTAATCGTTAAGTAACACTGAAACCCGTACGAATCCCGACGTTGTCATTACCAGCAGTGGCGGTAATGAGTAACTTGGCGCATTGCAAAAAGGACCGCTTTAAAACAGTACACGAAGAAGAGAAAGCGGAAATGGATGTTTAGCCTTTTACCAGCACCGCTCTATAAACAAACAAAAGCTTTTCCAACAGCTTTCCAGGAAACCCAGTTAATGTAAACGGGAGTTTTCTCTATCATCATGCCCCTCAGTCACTGTTAATCCGGGAGTTTTTAGATTCAAGTCAGTTAAAAAGCGCGAGCATCTTCGCGACGACCGCTCCGTTAGAGTGGCTAAAGTGTTAGCTCGACATGTTTATTTTCGTGCTGGACAGAAGGAGCGCGGCGTCATGATGGCACGAAACCGCCGCAGTGCCAGCGACTAACTGCGCATTTATAGGTGAAGGTGAGTCGCTGCCGCAGATCTGCACCACTCACTTTAATATGAAAGGTTTGTCAATATATAAAGCCCGTTTCCAGAGAGCTGTGTGGCCACCGCGGCGCTGCGGTCGTGTGTACGGGGACTACAGTAGCAGCCACGGCGCTGACCTGAGGTGCTCTGTGTTCTGCCTCGTTCATAGTCATAACACGTTGTTGAATTACAGCAGTCGGGCTCCTTTGTTGACTCTGCTCTCACTGAAGGATTCACGTGCACGCGGCTGCTATGGCTGCAGATCCCAGTGACCGTGGAAGAACTGCGTTATAACCGCATGTGTTTCTCTGGACCCAGGGTGTGGGACACAAGTTTAAAACTTGGCTCAAGTTTTAAGCACGAGTGCGGTCTGCAACGACCCCGCGCAGCCGTCACCATGGCGTGGGCCCTGAAGCTGCCTCTCACTGATGAAGTGATCGAGTCTGGACTGGTCCAGGACTTCGATGCCAGTCTGTCAGGCATCGGCCAGGAGCTGGGGGCCGGGGCTTACAGCATGAGGTGCAGTATCACTTCTAGATGAGCTCTGAACTGCTGTTTGTTTAACTTTAAAATAAAATAATTCTGCTTTTGAATTTTTGTTTTTCTTCACTTAAAGTTTTACTGTAGCTTTCTGATTCCTTCCACGTCTTTCTCTAGTGTACTGTGAAGTTGTTTGAATGCCTTTTTAAAAGTATTTTAGTCTTCTATGTTTTGTTTGTTTATATTTAACTGATTTATACATTTTCTTGTCAGTCGTCTCATCTCAAATATTTAAGTGGAATATTTCTATTGAATATAGAAAAGTTTAATCATAAATGTTTCATTATTTGCTTAAATAATAGAGTTATTCAAAACAAAGACTTACATTCTGGACTTATTCTGTTGGTTTATTATACAGTAGTAGTATCACACAGTGAGATTTTTGTTATATGTTTTCCCTTATCTTTGTTCACCTGAATGCTCTTTTGCTTGAGTCTGTTTTTTAAATAGTGGTATATATTTCTAAGTCCAGGACAATGTTTATTTGACTAAATTGTTTTTCATGAATGAAAAATAACAAACGAACCATTGTTGACCAGGACAGTTGTGTCTCCAGATGTTGCCTCTTTACATGAGTAGTTTTATTGCTACTGAATGAGCTCTTATCTGTTTGGCTGTAAAAGCTGCTCAGCTCGTTCCTTTCCAGAAATTCTGCTGTTGATGAGAGAGAAAAGCAACGTCTGTGGACACAGTGGTATTTGGTGATGACACGTAAATGAACTTTGTGACAATCTAAACATGGAGCCTTTTACACTGACTGCACAGTTTACCATCCATTCTTGGAGTAGATTTAACTAATGAAGCATTTCATGGACTGTCTGTCTCTCTCTGTCTCTCTCTGTCCACCTGTCTGTCTTTCTCCAGTGATGTACTTGCCCTCCCCATCTTCAAACAGGAGGAGTCCAACCTGCCTCCAGACACTGAAAACAAGATCCTCCCTTTTCAGTATGTTCTGTGTGCAGCTACCTCACCTGCCGTGAAGTTGCATGATGAAACCCTCACCTACCTCAACCAAGGTCAGAGTCCTGGTCTGTGTATGTTCCACCTGCATGAAAACATTTCAAGAACTGGACCAAAATATTGTCACTGAAAGCAAACAGTGAGGAGAAAATCATGCGAAATACTTTGGCAGTAATTTAAATTCATATATTATGTCATAGTGGAGTGGTTCAAGCTGTTGTTCCCAACCTTTTCTGACAGGTGACCCCTCATAGAGGGGCAGCTCAGATATATATTTATATTCTGCATTTATTTATATCCATAAATCCAAAAAGATTAATAAAAAAATGAATTAATACTAATTTCAAGTTAACTCATTTTGATTCCTGTCAATCTCACATTAAGTTGTGACCCCAAAGTGGGAAAACTATGGGTTCACGTCTTTATTTAGTATCAAGGACATTAATATTTACCTGTTTGTTAAGATTTGACTGTGAGTTCAACACAGTCACGTTGATAATTCTCCAAACTTTGAATTTTCAGGTCAGTCGTATGAAATTCGAATGCTTGACAATCAGAAAATTGGAGAACTTCCGGAAATCACTGGTAAAATGGTGAAGGTGAGTTTCAGTTTCATGCAGAATTTAATGGTTAAAAAAACATTGATCATTTATTTAACATTTTGCTGGTCTAGATAATAAGGAAACCCCTTTAATTGTCCTCCCAGAGTATTATCCGTGTGGTGTTTCATGACCGACGGCTCCAGTACACAGAGCATCAGCAGCTGGAAGGTTGGCGCTGGAACCGACCTGGGGATCGAATCCTAGACCTTGGTGAGCACTGTGCAACATGTGTACATGTATCGATTGTCAGTAACACTTGTGCAGTACTGCAGTTCAAAACTCTTTCTTACCAAGACTTTGAACTGAGGTTGAAAAACAGGAGGTGGAATTATTAATATCTGGAACTTCATCTTGGACATCACCGTGTTTGACCTGCTCTGTTGCAGACATACCCATGTCAGTTGGGATCAACGACCCCAGGGCTAACCCTACTCAGCTCAACACTGTGGAGTTCCTCTGGGACCCTTCAAAAAGAACCTCAGTATTCATTCAGGTAAACTCACTGAACGCTTTGTGTCCACCTGCAGAAGATAACAGGAACAACTACAACTTTACAAACTTAAGTTGTAGATTTCAGACAGTTGGAAACATTTGAATGACATAATAATTTATTTCTTCTTCAAGGTTCACTGTATAAGCACAGAATTCACCATGCGTAAGCACGGAGGAGAGAAAGGCGTTCCTTTCCGCGTTCAGATCGACACGTTCAAGGAGAACGAGGCTGGAGAGTACACAGAGCATCTGCACTCAGCCTCCTGTCAGATCAAAGTTTTTAAGGTGACGAGCAAGCCCTGAGCAATGCAGAAAAATACACTGTATGTTATAATGAAAATATGACTCTGTTGTTCAGCCCAAAGGTGCGGACAGAAAGCAGAAGACAGACAGGGAGAAGATGGAGAAGAGGGCACCACAGGAGAAGGAGAAGTACCAGCCATCTTATGAAACCACAATCCTGACAGAGGTGACATCAACAGACAGAAAATCTCTATTTATGGAGGAATAATTTGACTGTTTTCTATTTAATTTATGTGTTTAATTTCATTTACCAATGGCTTCAGAACATCTTTCTTCTCACATAATCTCCATAGATAAAACTATTGCTGAACTCTCTTATTCAGACACAGTCCTAACTGTTTGGGCCTGAACTTTATTTACAAAATGTGTTGCAAAAAAAACCCAAAAATCTTGACAGGTTCAAATGTCAGTTCTTAACACTGTCAACATCAAAGTGAATAAAAAACCTAATATTTTTTCCTAAACGGGGCAAAAATTAAATAAAAACATCACATTATCAAAGTTATATTTAGTAGTTCTGCCCTTAACACACAGTAGATCTAAGAAGGTCCCACAAATTATTATTTTACACCTTTCTCCATCAGTTTCTTCATTGTGGAAAACAAGGCAATTGTAATGTTTGCATTAATTTTCTGTAAGGAAAACCAAATCACTGTAGTTTCCCAGAGTGCATTGGGAGTCTTTGTTTTGACTGGTCAGGAGTTCAAACCACAACATTGTTCCTTGTGCAACGATATAAGATGAAAAGAGTGATGAAAGAAACGTCAGACTGAAGGAGGAGACAGGACAGAATAGTCTCCACTGACTGTTGGTCTTCTGCTGCAGTGCTCTCCTTGGCCTGAGATCACCTACGTCAACAACTCCCCGTCTCCCGGCTTCAACAGCACGCACAACAGCTTCCCGGTGGCGGAGGGGTACGAGCGTTCTACCATGAAGTTCTGGTCTGTGTGTTGATCACATTCCACTGAAGGACTAACTGTGTGACTTGTTTACGTCTGCTTCCAGGAATGGATCTCCAAATCACCAGCCGGAGCCTGTTGTTCAGGTGTTGGATGTAAGTTCAAGTGAACGTTTGACTTTATGGAAGGAAAAAGTCATTGACTATTTGTTACTAAGAAAATAACTGAGTTAGTCATTTCACATTGACAGGATTGTAACAGTAACTATTGTAGAAATGACACAGGTATTTGGTTCAGGTTAGAACTTCGGTGTTTCATCCTCATGTCACCATCACCATCAGCCACCATCACCCATCAACAAACGAGTTTGAACAAGAAGTTGTTGGAGGGTGGAGTGAATGTTTCCAAACACATTGGTTTGTTCTAGATTCATATTTATTCATTTGTGTTGACTTTGTATTGGAAATTTCTGCCCTTCATTCTGCCTCTAAGGCTAGTGGTGTAGGTGTAGGTGAGTAACATTGTTACTTATGGACAGTATGGAGTTTCAGCGTGTAGTAGTTAGCATGGCTGCCTCTGAAGCAGAGAGCATAGAGTCCTGGGTTTGATTCCCAGAGGAACCAAAAGCTTATAATGTGAATCCTTGTCTGTGTGTCGCTCTGGAGTAAAGTGTCTGTTACATCCATGGATGGATGTACCTGGATGAACCTTTAATTTACATTTTTTTTTCAATCTTCCTCAGAATTTACTTCCCACAGCGACACCTCAGGACGCACAACAGTGGCTTCTACGAAACCGCTTCTCACCCTTCTGTCGTCTCTTCACCAACTTCTCAGGTAAAATGTCTCGATTTATCTACAGTACATCCAACATCTGTTCTCTGAGGACGATGGAAAAATGTTCAGGGTTTTTGTTGTTCTGTCCACACCAGGGACCGACCTGTTGAAGCTGACCAGGGAGGATGTCATTCAGATCTGTGGGCCGGCTGATGGTATTAGACTCTTCAATGCACTGAAGGGACGGTGGGTGGTCTTCGTGAGACAGAACATGTTGACTTTAACAATCTTACCCATATTGGCTGAACTAGGAAATATCTGTACGATTGTCACAAGTTTAGACTCACAATAATAAATAATGGGTTCTGGTCATTTTTCTGTAATCTCACACTGGGACCTGAGGGAATTATCTCATATCAGTTAATATTGGAGTTAGTAATTATATGTTTTACCAGCACTAATCAGACTTTCTTAATATTTTCAGATGGTATTGTAAACATATATTGGTTTATAAATGAAGGTGCGGCTCATCTTTCTGATTGTGTGTTTGTGTACAGTGTGGTTCGGCCCAGATTGACCATCTACGTCTGTCAGGAGTCGCAGCAGGCGCGGGAACAACAGCACAAACATGAGAACGGAGACGCTGCCAACGTCACTTTCTTTAGTGAGTCAGTTGAGCAGTCAAATCATTGATATGTATTATTTAAAAAAACCTTCTTCATCCACCCTTGTATTCTTCAATGTCTGCTTCATTTGAATTACCTGAAGAATACAATAAACACAACTTTTAGGCCTTGTTTTTGGCCGTAAAATCCCATCACCAATCAAGTGTATTAAGTTATTTTGGTTACTATCAAGACTGACCTGTCCTTAATCTGCAGTTTATCACGCCATCTACCTGGAGGAGCTCACAGCTGCTGAGCTGACGGAGAAACTGGCTCAGCTCTTCAACATCTCACCTCGACAGATAAACCAGATCTTCAAACAGGGTCCCACTGGAATCCACGTGCTCGTCAGCGATGAGGTGAGGACGCCGGGACTTTGTTCTTGTCTGGCGATCATCTTCACTCTGATTTTTGCTAGAGTTAGAAGATTAAACACACTTCAGAGTTTAACGCACTTCTGCCCGCTAACATGTGAGTGGGCAGTGTCAACTCACTGAAGTCTCAAACGGAATTCAAATCTGTCACTTTCTTTCCACAGATGATTCAGAACTTCCAAGATGAAGTGTGTTTTATTCTCGACACAATGAAAGGTAAGGAATCCAGATTAAGGTTCTCTCTTTTAGCTCAGTGGTGCCCAGATGGTTTTGTACCAGGGACTGGTTGGTGGGCATCAGTGGACCAGTTAGCAGGACAGTTACACTTTCAAAATAAAATATCTTTAAGTCTATATTCTGTTAGTATCAGAGTCATGACTTGATTCTTTCTGAATGGACAAACTCAAGTACAGTGGGGCCCTGACCTATGAGTGCAAACCACAGTAGCCCATGTTAGTGTGTTGTTGTCGTGTTGTTAAAGTCAATAGGCTTGTGTTCGCAACATATCTTAGCAAGAGAGAAAGAAAGGAAAAAATACAAATAAATGTATTTATTATACATTATTATACATCTGTCTAACCCTTGAAGTTCTACGAGAACCTAGACTCAGATGGAGCTCTCTGTTAAAATCTTGTGTTATGTTGTGTGTATCTCTAAACATATTAAAACAAAGTTCAACTGTTTATCCTTGAGACAGCGCCACCCACAGACTAGGGTGGTGAAGACAAACACAACGGTTCAGAAAGAGAAGGAACAATGAGAGAGAGACAGAGGGCGCAGGGTGTCGGCTGACCTGGGATCAGGCGTGAACACTTGTTGCTCTGTCCTTCCTCAAAGCTTGGTTCAAATGGCATAAAAATGTCTTGCCTTTATGTCAGAATAATGGTTGGTCAGTTAACTCGTGGGTCGGGGCCCTGACCTTTAGTACTACAACTGGGAACCACTGATTTTGGAATACATTTTGAACATTTTGCGAAATTTCACCATCAGTAGTTGGTTCTAACCTCTTCTTCCTTCCCGTTCCAGATGATACGAGTGACGGCTACCACATCATCTTGAAGTGAACCCAGAACAGGAAGTTGGCTTTGTTTTCCTTTAGACACGACCCAGTCTGCGACGCCACAGCCTCTTACTCCATTGCTGTTCTTGGAAAATGTGGGAATGGCCCTGTTGTTTTGAGGCTGCTAAGAGGACCCTGCGACTTGAGCACCTTGGCCCCTCCCCTCGTCCTCGTACGTTCTTGTCTTACCTTTGAGATAATGACTCTTTTCACACCGATCTGAAGAATTGTCCCTCCAAACAACGTCAACCTTAGACGGTTGCTTTCTCCCCTCTCTGTGGCTTTGTAATCATGCCAGGGCTTCGTGGTGCGGTCGTTTCTGCCGTTGCTTTGCCCTGAAGTCCACATTTCAGACCCAGTCGTTTGTTGTGAAATTGTCTTTTTAAAAGGAAATGCGCGGAAACCAAAACAAGGTAGAAAAGTGAAGTCAGCAATGCAGCAGTATTTCTCGTTCTTGTGCTAAGTTGTCTTTGGGAGTCGAACCAGTATGCAAATGAGTTTGAGCTGCGACAACGGCTCCAAGCAACAACAACAACAATCAGGTCAACTGACCCACCAGGACCTGAGTGGAAACTACTGACATTTCTCAGAAACTTCTCAAACTCCACACATTCTGTGGTTTGTAACAGCCGGGGAGGGAGGGAGGAAGGGTTGGGGGAGGGTTTTTGTCCTGTCCACTGGCTGCTGGTTGTTACATATGGATTGTCAAACATGACTCAACACTGTGTCTGTTAATGATCACACCAGCAAACTGTCACTGCTCTGTCACATTGGTTCCTCCCATCTGGTCTCGTGGTCTTTTCTTCTGTGACTGCACTATATTTAGATTATTCCTCAAAGTGTGTTTTAATTTACCTGCATTTCATCAATGCTGTTTGTTTTGTTTGGGGGATGTTACCACTTTAAAGTCCTAAAACATCAGCTGCATGTCTTTAAATTTGCCCACTTTGTTTTCAGTACATGGAGATGCTAACCTTAATGTAGCTCTGTCTGTTCTAGATGTTCACGCAGGCCTCGTCCCATCAGCATTATTAAAACTCTAACCCATGTACGGAACTGTCTGGTCCTCCGCCTTGTCTCTCCTTAACTGACATTTTCAGTAAATGTTATTCCAACAGAGGCCAAGAAAATGAACCATTTCTCTTCAAAAACATATTATTTAATTTTAAAAAATTGTGAGGACTAAGAAAAAAAAGCTTGAATCATTGTGGATTTCCTTGTGTTCCTGGTGCTTCTGTGTGTTTGCTGGTCTGAAGTACAACTTGTCCTGATAATCCATGTTTCACATTTTCATGCAGGTTGTTGTAATTTTCTTTTATTTCATCAAAACGTATCAACAAGAACCCAGGCGACCAAGATTCCATTATCTTGGTGACTTGGACAAAATAACAATACAGACCTGAGCTAATATTTTGACTCCTGGGCTTAAATCTGACCAGAGGTTCAGGTGGAGACAGGTGGAGACAGGTGGAGCGTTGGTGTGAACTAAGTATAATGATGTGTAAAAAACATGAATAAAGACTAAGATGCATTTCTACACTATCTATTGGTGACATTGCAGGAAAAATGCAGAAGCATAATTGTATTTCCACAGTATAATACGGACATGTTTGGTGAGCAAACATCAAATGGGCCACATCCAGGCCCCGGGCCTTAGTTTTCCTCAGGTCTGATCATCTACGTCTTACATTTTAGTTTTCAGGGATGTCTGATAACATGATTTGGGTTTTTCATGAGTTTTGCCAAATTTCCTTGAATTGAACACCAAGAGTTCTGAGACGTTCACTTCAGTTTTGGGGACAATATTGGAAAAACTGGCAAAATGAATCCCATCTAACATCCCTACTTATTTTTAATGGGATTATCCCATATTAGTGTAAGTCTTTTTTTTTATTACGATATTTCTCGGAATCAAAACAAAATTATCGCCATTAGTGTTTCTCATCGTTAACACCTAGACATTCTTCGTGTATTCATAAAGTTTCACATTATCGATTATTATTAGCGACTTTAGTTTAACCGATATAACGTCTCTTTTCGAGTTATCAGACTTTTTCCTGGTAAAACTACGACTTTGTTTTATTATTTCCATCAAACCGTTTGAACAAAGGCCTGAAACGAAGAGAGAGAGAAAAAAATCACAATATTTCCCAGCATGCACCGGCGCATGACATACAAGTGATGTCACAATAAGTATATATACGGCTAAAGGGAAGAATTCCTCTCTCCATTGTTACGTCCTAACAAACGGAGCCGGGGCGAAGAACAGGGGGATGAAAGACGCCGTCTTCGCTTTACGACATTCGCAACATTTTAATCCGGGGGGCGAAATTTGTCGTCACACCGAGAAGACGTAGCGAAGTTAGCCCCAGCGAGCGAAGCCGCCCCGGACACAGAGAGAGGGGGAAGGATAAACGGACACAGATGTCAGCAGCTCTGTGGACACTGTAGGAGACAGAAGACAGGCTTCTGTCCATTATTCATATTGCACAGAAATCTTAAGGAATGACCGAACGCGGCGGAACCTGTGACGCCTGCTCGCTGCGCTGCCTTCCACCGACTGTCCTTTAAATCCTTTAAATAGACCGGCATGCTGCAGTCAGACACAGCCGACAGCTCCTACAGACCAGTCCGCTTCTCTGCCTGATCCCTCACCGTGCACTTCACCGAGCATGGAGCCCGGAGAAGCGGCTTTATAATCAGATGTAACCGGCGCAAAGTGACAATCGCTGCCACCGCGGGATACGGCTGAAGACCGGAGTCCATCCACCGGGGGAGTCGGTACCGACGGAAGCATCACGGCGGCTGTTCCGAGGTGAATGTGCGTCTCCCATTCAAGGCAGCAGAGAGAGCGACGAGGTGGTTGGAATAAGGGCCCCTGTTCCTGCCCCAGGTAAGAAGGAGAAGAAGAAGAAAAAGAGGGTTTAGTATTTCACTGCTAATAAGTGTGTGTGTGGTGGGTGGGGGGGTGGGGGTCTCTCCCAGTCAGACTGATAATGTTCAACCCCCCCAGTCACTGCAGTTCATCCACCTGTCTCAGGAGGAAACTGTCTCAAGTCTCAGCTGTCCTGAAATAATGCACCAAAATCTGCAACATTTCCACCAAAAAGTCCTTAAAGTAACTGAGTGGTCGATGGCCGAGGTCCATCTCTGAGTCTGAGTTGAAAAATGATTCACTTCACTCTATGAGCTGCAGCGGCGTCTGCATCCAACCCCCAGTCCTGCACTGACTGACCACACTGGCCTGTCAGGGTGTCATCCAGGAATGAAAGACAAAAATCATAGCATCTGTCCATTATATCCATAGTATATTTCTTCATATACAGGATAGACTGAATACTAGACGTACTACTATCATAGTACACAGTAGGCTGGGCTGTGACACAGAGAGAAATGACCAGACCGACCGTGATGAGGCAGAAAGAGAAGGAAACCAGAGGCACTGTGACTATGAATAAATATTTAGATGTGATTTGGTCATATTTATGTACATTTTTGCTATAATCCTCTTTGGAAAATGACTCCCTTCCTTCTTTCCTTCCTTCTTTCCTTCCTTTGGACTCCTGACATGTTGGTTCCTGTCAGTAATGAATGACATGAACCCACACTACGTCGTCTGTTGAGCGTCTGCCAGCTTTTCTTTATTAATTATTAATTGTTCGCTGATATGTGATATGCATAAATAAACTCAAACAATTCATCCTAACAAATATTGTGACATTGTTACAGTTGACAAATGAGGCCAATGTTTCAGACTGCACTAATACTGCAGCTATAACCAAAGCACCGTCTGTAGAGAAAATCAGGCTAAAATGATCCAAGGCTGCAGATGCGAGGTGCAGACGTGCTGTGACTCCTCAGTGGTGAACGATGACTTTGTGTGACCTCTCCAGCTGATCAGCTCCAGCTCTGAAGGTTTACGTCCGTCCACGTACGCAGCAGAGACACGAGTGTTGATTCAAAGACTTCACAGTTGCCTCCGTAAACCATGCGTACAACGTTGCCATAGTGATATTTAAGAGACGAATTTGTGTAAGAACGGATGGAGGGAGAGGAGTAGGAGACAAGATGAGACAGACTGATGTTACCTGAAAGAATGACATCCATAACTGATCTGATTGGCTATATTGATTCAGAAATATTTACATTACAATTTTCTTCTGCACATACCTTCCATATTCCACCTTCATCTCTTTTGTATGTTTAAAACACTCTAATCGATGTCTTTATAAAAGGTCTGTCTAAGACTTTGTCCTCTGTCCACAGACACCCAGTTTCCATGGAGGCAGGTTCGTCCCTCAGCCTCAAACGACGATATGAAGAGGTGGACAACAGTTCTCCGTTCTGTAAGTTCTCCGACGATGACATCACCAGCAGTGACAGTGCTGACAGCTGTGACAGCCTCAACCCCCCTTCCAGCACTGCGTTTGCCCGTAAGCAACATCTGCAGTCTCCCCTGGAACACGCACAGCCAGGGGGAGACACTGAGTCCATCCAATCATCTGTAATGGAGTTACTAATATTTCTATTTGCCTCCAACCTCAGCGACCTCCATCCTCCGACAGCACAAGCCGTCGCCGAGAGGAAAGAAGGTTCGTTTTGACGTGGTGACGGTCTACTACTTCCCACGGCGGCAGGGTTTCACCAGCGTGCCTAGCCAGGGGGGCAGCTCCCTGGGCATGGCCCGTCACCACTCGTTCATCAGGCACTACACGCTGGGCGAGTTTGCACGTGAACAGGAAAGCAGCCACAAGCACACTCTTCGTCAGCATCTGCGGCAGGAGAAGCTCAACGCACGCAAGATGAAGGTGATGGCGTTGGTTGTGTAAAAGCTCTGCTGACTTTCTGATTTTATTTATCTAGTTCCTCAGAAGACCAGGTTACCAACATCAGCTCTGTAGACCTTTTTGTAGGGAGGCTAATGTCAGGTCAATGTCAGTCATAACAGTTGGACTGATATAATCTTATCATGTCATATCTGCAAGAATTTCTCCAGTAAAGAAAACACCATAATTCAAGGGTTAGGGTTTCGTCAAATGTGTGTATTTGGGGAAAGACGGTTGTATATTCAAGTGAATGTCTCTAGATGGCAGCATTAAATTGATTGGATTTGATTTATTAATTTATTTATTAATCTCATATTCATGCAGTGGTTTGTACAGATGAATAGATACATATTCACGTGTCTTTTTTGCTGTTGGTTGGAGATGTTGGAGATTCACAGCCTCAAAATCTCTGCTGTCATTTGCAGATGACGAGGAACGGCACGGTGGAGTGTGCTCAGGCCGACCTCCTCACCCTGGACGACGTGTCAGACGAGGACCTGGACGTGGACGGGGTGGAAGTGGACGACTGCTTCTTTCTTCAGCCTCTGCCCACCAAACGGCGCCGAGCTCTGCTGAGAGCGTCTGGCATCGCTCGCATAGATGCGCGGGAGAAGGCCGAGCTCAGGGCCATCCGCCTCTCCAGAGAGGAATGTGGCTGCAACTGTCGTCTGTACTGCGACCCCAGACACTGCGGCTGCAGCCAGGCAGGAATCAAGTGCCAGGTAATTATTGTTGGCTGCAGGCAGACTGCGGTCTAAAGGGGGCGCAGCAGTAGAATTTAATGTATGTTTCCACCTTCTCTCAATTAAATCTTTGTCAAGTGATAAAATGTCAAATATGTGTTGTTGTAGCGATCAGTTGTCATGGAAACAGATCTGTGACGCTGGTTTCTCTCAATCCGAGGTTTTCTTCAATCTGCAGGTTGATCGTTTGCAAGATGGAGGTTGATTAAAAAACAGATAAAAAAACATCTGCAGAAACTCTAATTAATGCTAATTAAGATCAATTCAGATATAAGTACAGATGATTGACAAATCAGCTCATTAACAACAGGCAACAGTGTTGCCGCAAGATGAATGTGCATGACCTTTGAGCTCAGTAAATGTGACTCATGTCACTGTGATGGATGAAATCACAAGACTTTAAGTATGAGGACTGTGACCCTGTGGTGGACGAGCACCTTTTCCAGATGTATCTAGAACTAACTGGGAATGAGGAACAGATAATAAATTAAAGAATCCCAACGTTTATAGTCCACAAATACTGACTTAAAGTTACACCAGTTGCATTGCTGCCCTCTTCTGGTCAATTTTTCACTCCCGATTCATGGGTGTTGGTGACTGGGTCTCAGTACACGCAGCTAAATTTGTTTTTTGGCTGTTGCCCCCTAGTGACCAGGGCCCCAAGCAGCTGCTGGGCTTTCCTGTCCTCAAGCTCCGCCCCTGCTGACAGGGTCTATCCAATCATGTCCTTTAATTAGTCAGTAACTAGATAATTACTGCAGCTGTTGGAGTCGACTGTGTCCGACTGACTCCACAGGTTCTAACACCTCACTCGTTGTCCCATCGTCCTCCCCCAGGTGGATCGGATGTCCTTTCCATGCGGCTGCTCCCGGGATGGATGCGGCAACATGGCAGGTCGGATTGAGTTCAACCCGCTCCGTGTCAGAACACACTACCTGCACACCATCATGAAGCTGGACCTGGAGAAGAGGAGGATGCTCCTCCAGGGCAGCGGGGACCAGTACCTGAGATCCGACCCCATTCCCTCCCCCAGTTCCACTTGCACTACATCTCCGGACCTGTCCACCATCGCCGCCCTCGACTCCGAGCTAGCGGAGAATGGGGGACAGGTGGTGGCGGAGGTTCAGCACCTCCTGGCAGAAGAGGACATTTTGGAGAGAGAGAACGAAACGGCCGTGCTGCACCTGCAGAGCGCCGAGGAGCAGGAGAGAAGGGAGAGGGAGGAGGCTGAAGGTGAAGCAGTGCAACAGGAGCTGGCTGGCGACGGGCTGACGGAGCAGCCTCTCTGCCTCCTGCCGGGGCAGGCGCAGGTGTCCGGGGTGGAGGAGGTTCTTCTGCAGGGACCCTTCCCCACAGGAGCCACAGTTTTGTGCATCAGTGACCACCAGGAGGAGGAGGAGGAGGAGGAGGAGGAAGAGGAGGAGAGCCCCACTGCCCTCCTCAGAGACTCCAGTTCTCTGCTCTACTATCAGCTCAGTCCAATAGAACCCGCCGCCTTTGCAACGTTGCCTAGAACAGATGACAAACAGGAGGAGCACACGGTGCCTGAAGAAACCGAGGACAAACCCGAGTGTGAGATCAGTGAGGAGGAGTCCAAGAACAATCAGCCTGAAAAAATAGTTTTGCCTGAACCTTTGGGCAGCGTGCTACTGGGCTCAGGGAGTTGTGCCGCAGCAGCAGTAGACGAGAGTCCTCCTGGATGTCAGCACGGCCTCCTGGACGGGCGGAGCCAGGAGGAGTCCTGCACAGAGGGTGAAGCAGAGCCACTGCCTCCAGAAGCTTAACTCCAGCTTCTCTGCAGATATTTTGCACAACAGCTTCATCAAAGATGAATAAATGACATATTTCACATTTGTTACTTCTATCATGGAGAATGATCACAGGTTACAATCGCTACGAAGCTGAGGGTTCACAGTTAGTGGGGAGATGCTGAAAGCACATGGCAACGTCTCCACAGAAGTGATGGAGACACAGTCAAAAAACATTGATACTGATGGGCGTCGATAAACGTGGCCTTAAAGGACAGACACTAGTAAAAAACACACTAGTATTTGAAGTAATTTGGTGTTGAAAAAAGTACGAGTCGTACTTTGTCTGTTTTCACACAGAAAGGTGTGAAGTCTGAAGCCTTTTATTTGCTGGTGTACGAAGCTATGGATCAACACTAACAACACGGACACGGATTGTTTAACTGCACACGAGAAGCTCTGACCACGAAGGGCCGGCTTTTCCTCTGCAGTCTTTGTGCCGTAGCCGAGTCAAATGAGAGACGGTTCGACCTAATAATCCTGGAAATACTTGTATTTTAGTGTACTGTAACAGACACGTGTCTGACGGAGGCCAGGTGGCTGCTTTGTTGTTTTATTACATGTATGCACATAGTGAAGTGAGGGCAGAGAAATGAAGGTGGAGCGGCTGCAGCTCTCCTCGACAGTTGGTGCAGATGCAGAGAATTCATCAAAAACTTAAAAAAAAAAGAAAAGGAAAAAAACCCACAACTACAAAACAAAGTAAATGATAGTTTGTAGTAATGATGCCTATGATATTATTTCTTTATGTACGGTGTATGTTCTGTGTGTTAGATGATGTGGCTGTTTTTGTTGTTTTGTTTTTTTTAAGTATAAAGGAAACATTTTCCTTCACGAAGCGATGCGTTCACTTACAGGAGCTGCTGCTCAAGTGGAAACGCATGAATCTGTCCTTCCCTGTGATAAAGGTTTAAGTCAAACCTGGTGTGAATCACAAATGTAATGAAGAATGAATTAAGTGTTAAGTGAAACCAGATTCTGACACGATGTGAAGCAAGTATTTATGATATGGACTGGGAACAACTTGTGTTTGTTTACTTTGTATTTGGTCTCGGTGATTATGTCTGTTTCACTCATGGACATACTGTATGTGGACATATGTGGACAGAGGGGAGGGGTCTGAGTATGAGTGAACTCTGTGTGTCTGTGTGTGTGTGTGTGTTTTATTCCTGTAAGTCGCTGATGTGACAAATGTACAATTGACTGCTTCTCTCCAACCCAGTGAGAGCGTACGATTCCGAGCTGTTTGTTACTGACTACTGCTGAGTAGTGAAGTGACGCAGGGCCCCCTGGAGGGACGTTACAGCTACTGCACTGCTAATCCTTAACGTTCCGATTATGTTGTGCCGTCATCCAGTATGTGAATGCAATCATGTGACTGAAACTGATGTGTTCGTGTGTATGTCTGCGTTCTGACTCTGACACCAAACACATTTGTTTTTTTGGCCTTAAATCAAAGCTGTGGCTCGTGGTTAAATGGAGGACATGCTGCTGTGTTTGAGGGGTCTGACCTTCTTCTTAGCCTTTTTTTTTAACTTGTCTTAATATGAACCTGCTACAGAGTTGCACCAGAGCAGTGGTTCCAAGCCTGGCTGCAGCACATGACGCTTACAACCATCACTTTGAAAAGCTAAACAACATGGATGTTGGACGTGGACTTATGGTGACACCTGGTGTTCATGAGATCTCTTCTTGTTTAGCAGAAGAAACATCCTTGAAGTAGACATCGATGATTGTACGTTGTCCATTGTTGCATCTTTGTTCTCTGCTTGCTGCAAATAGGCTTGGGTTTGTATCCACTGCATTGACCTGACAGCACCATGTGACTGTGGCTCTGACTGGTCATGGGAGAACTTCTCTCTCTTGTGCTAACTCTTGCCTGAAGTGGACACAAAGGTTTTTTTTTTTTTTTTTTACACAAAATAAAAGCCAATAAAACAAATATTTAACAAAGCAACAATTTATAATCCTTGTCTTCATTTAGATGCTGATAATCTGTGATTGGACATAGTTAACCAAAGGTTCTTCAATGTGTTATTATTGTTTACTGTTACTCTAAAATAGTTTTTTTAATTATAGGGTTTTTTTTCCCAGTTACAAACAGTAAAAATATTAAATATACACAAACTGAACCACAACAATAGTGTTTGTAACGAAACCATTCTACCTTCAGCTCAATAATGAGAATTGATCTGACTCTACTCCTCCTTTTCAGATTTCGTTATATGAAAATATTTTTTATATTTACTTGTTTACAATCGCTACATTTAATCTCAATTTGAACTAAGATGACTTTCCATCGGTCTGCTCAGACATGACATTGTCAGGCAGTCGTTGCTGCAATGACATTTACCACTAGATGGCAGCATAGACTCATTGCACAACAAACACTAGTATTAACACTGGTCACGTGGTCTCCATTCATCACTGCAGTTGCTCCTCAGTCTTAATATCACTGCAGATATAAATGCAGCAGAACATAAAAGCCTCCAGTAAAATAAGAAAAAATAAAGATAAAGTTAAACATGAATCATTATTAAATCACTGCTGTTGACAAAGAGTCGTCAGGACTGGCCTTCAGTGACTGACTCCCAGGGTCACAGCGCTCAGATGCAGAGACTCTGTGCTGCCACTATCACATCCTGTCAGATCGCATTTCTAACCAAACCCAGATAAAGAAAGGAAACACCTGTTTTTCAGCATTAATCAGAGGTTATCACGTTTGTTACAGGCGCAGAGATTGATTGTGTAACTTGCCCTTCCTGGTGTAACTGAAGCGTCAGCCTCCAGTCATGGCTGCCACTGTCTCCACTCAGAGCACCATGACAGAACTACCAGCCGTTTCAGAGCTTCCTTTTTAAAGCATGGATTGGACGGAGCCGGTGGTTGGAGTCAGGGTGACGTTCTTGGGGTGGAAAGTGGTCATAATTCAGCCTGAAAGTAATGCTCCAGGGAATGCTAACTTTTTCCCTGTCTCAGTGTGATGTCATCATAGACCCGCCCCCAAAGGATGTTCTTTCTCAATGGTAATGTTTATAAAAACCAGCTGATGTCAATGTCACTGATTTACCCTGTGCTTCATACGATACCTTAAATAAGGCAGAAAAACTAGACCACAGGCAGCAGTGGTGGCCTAGTGGTTGAAGAATGTTTCCACACTCACTTGGGTCCAGAAGTCTTCAGGTTTGAATCCACCAGAATCAGGATCAGAGTGCCCTTCGATGTCATCGTACCAACATAAGAAATTGAGCGTCCAGATAAGATGACCAGGACTGAGGTGCTTTGACCATAGTACAGTCCTGTTCCACATAACTTCCATTGGACTCACCACCCACAGGAGGTCTGTCAGTTTGGAGCAGTGTGATTTGGGTGACAGAGGTGGAGACCACTGGTGCAGCTCCTGAGATGAGGATAAGAGGAGGAAGAAAAATAAATCTGAACTCCTTCTGTGAAGGGTTGATCGTGGTTCATCGGGAAGGAGCTCTGGGATAACCCTCTTCTGGAGGAAGGATACAGGAAACAATATCTTCAGAGAAGGTCAGTACAAGTACCAACACTAAATGTAATGTTTACATCCTGACTTGATCCAATTCCAGCAGTCAGTCCATCTCTGGGCCACAGACACCAGGGCTGTCCAACCCAAAAAACAAAAACTGCCATAAAATCAAGGACCAAACTTTGAAAACTTAAAAAATTGAGATCTGCATGTGTTCCCTTCTCTTGAAATATTCAAAGTTATTTTTACATATGGTAATACTGTATGTGTCATTTTTAAGGTGAATCTTTTTTTAAAGACCTACAAAAAAGCATAAGTCGCCAAATCTACAAATTTGGTAAATATATATATAAGGTCTACTCACTGGAGGCCAACTCCAGCTGTCAAAACGTTCACTTTTCACACCTAACCCTTTAGACTTGGATAGACTTTCCAATGACGACCAATCAGCTTTCGTTACAAGTGGGATTTGTCCCGTTTTCTATCGGACAAAATGGTCGATTCTGTTGTTCCTGGAGCGACACGGCAGTGGGTGAGTGGAGAATCAACCTCAAAGACCACGGTTTACATTGACAAGACTGACAATACGGACGGGCCCGCTTCACCGTTAGCAACTGTAGCTTTAGCGTTGTCCGTTTCCGGTTTAAGGGTTCTACAGTGACAGGTGTTTGTTACGTCAATTTAGGTTATTGTTAAGGTTTGTGGATACTGTAGTACGTTCTGAAATGTCTGAATTATTGTTAAAAAATCTTATTTAAGGAGCACTGTGAGGAAATAGTAATATACCGGAAGTTAGCGCTTCGTGTTGTTGGTTTGTGGGCGTGGCACTTACCGGATATAGAGGTAAGGATGTCAACAAAAAGAAATGCGACATAATAACAGTATAAACAGAGATGTTTGTAGTTTTTCTCCTCTATTATTGTTTATATATATATGGTTTATACCTTAATAAACTAACATGCGTTCAGCCACAACGAACGAGACATTAGCCGTTTCCTTTAGCCTGCAGGTGGCAGCATAGTTCTAGGTGACAGTTGACACAAGTTTTCATGACGCAACGAACATTTTCATTCATTTGTTTCAAACTGTATTTACTTGTAGAGTCTTCTGCTCACGAATTCACCTAGTGGACAAAATGTGCAAACCAGACTTCTGTGCCCCTAAAGTCTGACCAGGTTATTTGAGGTTGTTTCCACTCTCAGCAAAGAGGCTTTATCAGCGTTTGAATGTAGATAATACTTCCTACTGAGGTTTAACATTTACAAAAATTATAATCCAAAGGTTAAGGATTGATGATGGAGCATAAGGGCAGCTGTACAATAAGATCCAGAAACTGGTAACAAGGATGGAAGTTTCCAAACGTTTGAGTTTCTGTTCTAACCCCAAAAATGATTTTGTTTTGGAAAAATCCAGGGAAAAAAACGTAAGATTTAAACAGTGCTTTTGACCAACTTTTGTAATTCTTGGATGTTATTGTCTTTGTCTCTTGGGTCATGTTGATGTGGACTAGACTCAAAAATATGCTCAATCTGATTTATCCAACTGAACCTTTAAGGTGGTTATAAACTGGCGACCTCGGTAAATGCCAAATACGGTAACAGGACGGAAAGGACCTGTGGCAACATGGCCCAGTGGACCCCCACAGAAGCAAAAAGCAGCTGTGTCCACAGTTGAATGAAATATGTCGCGTCTTCCCTGTCTGCTGGTCCCCAAAGACGTGTCCTTCCTCGCCGCATCCCTGATCCTCCACAGCTGCTCCTCTGACATAACATACAGCAGGAAAGTTACTGGAAAAAACAATAGAACATAGTTTATGTTTCACTCCGCTTGCATTTCTTTGTGTTTTTAATTTTACTTGCTCACGCTTCCTTTTTGTCCTGTAATAAAATCCATCCCATTTGCTGAGCGACTGGCGTCGTGCCTGGCTTTCACTGAAGTGGAAGTTCAACTTCTACAGTATGTGTTTACATAGTCTCTGGACATCAGCCTGGTCTGAATGTTTTCTGTCTTACAGAAAGAGAGAAAAGAACTGACTTTCTGTCTCTGACGCCACTGAAGTTGCTTCAGGGCAGAATTTCATTTGAAATAAAATATTTGCCTCGACAGTTCAGTTATTTAGAGAATGTGTTTTTCAGGTTTAAGATGTACGGCTATCTTGGTGTCTCTGGAACCTTCAGTTTTGGCTGACTTTACATTTAGCTGATGTAGGCACAATGGCTTGGCTGTAGTAGTAGTTTTTAGGTTGGTGGAGTGGCTGACTTATGACCCAACCATCCTAAGACACTCAGCACTTTGATGGTCTTCTATGTAGGAAGCCTTTCTCCAAGAAATACTTCATACTTACTTGGTTGGTCATGATGCTTTCCTTAAGCATTTCCTGTGGTCCAGGAGTTCCTTTTTAATGTTGATAATTGAATAATCACATTATATTAAAACCTTCTGAGGTGAGATATCTAAATCTTCTAACATGTTTTAGTTTGTTGTCTGTCGATGGTTGGTTCAATAAGGTTTAACTGCACTGGTGTGAAAAACTATCACTAAACTGAAATATTACAGAATTTCACCTACACTGTTGCATTACATATATCCTAATGTAACATGTTGAAGCCCCTCTATTGTGATATATATGGTATCACCAGATTCCTGCCAATGCACAGCCCTGTTTCATTTAGACATTTGTTGAAGGTTCCCTGAGGCTAGGCTGAACTCCACTACTCCACCCCTGCTAACGCCCCACTTCATTTGTTCTTCTAACGGCAGGTCGGAATTCTTTAAATTGCATTCACGTCACCTACAGAGTCTGTTGTTCACAGATAAGTATTTCCAACCCAGGACATATGGAGTATTTTACTGATGAAAGGAAATAGGAGAAAAACCTTTTTATTTCCATGATTCCCGGGGATTCAATGTTTTTGTCTTTTACTACTTCATTGTACGACGTTGTCCCAGCTCTGATAGTTGTTGATTGTTGTGGACATGTCCCCTCAGGCTCAGTGACTGATCAGTGACACGTTAGAGGGTGACGGGCGGCAGTGGTAGTGGAATTGAAAATCTGTGAAAAAATGTAGAAATACTTCCTGTTGTTTTTTTTCTCCAGTTCCTGTTGAATAATTAAGCAAATAAAGTCAAAACACCAGTTTAGGGCAAACTTTTACTAAGTTAATAATAACATCTAAACACTGCATTAAGGTTTATCCTTTTCCATAGCATTTTGAAATGACTTCTGAACACAGACCCTCAGTTAGCAGCACAGCACTTTTATAGTGGAATTTTTATCCATGTGACCTCATTTCCTCTGACAGTGTTGTTCCCTGGTTCTACCTGTAAAAACAAGGCTTTGCCCTGTTGTCTCTCAGTGGTAAGAGTTTCCATCCTCCATACTGTGTGCAGGGTTGCCTTCCTCTCTGCTGCCGACGCACTCGGCCTCATAGAAAACAAGTGTGTTTTTGTTTTGTTTTTTACTGGTGGGTGAGAGTGTTTTCTGTGGTGTTGTGTTAAAGGGTGGAGTTGACTGAACAAATGTGTTTATGTTTGAAGGTGCCAGTTTGTCAAAAGCTCAGAAGAATTAATGGGTTTTCACAGGTAATCTGTCCATGTCCCAGTTCTGGTGCATGTTCTACATTAGCATATTCAAATCATTATCACTCCCCCTAATTATAATGTACCAGTGGCAGGACATAAAGATCTCTTTGTTTGTTAGCAGCCTACCATCATCATCATCATCATCATCACCACCTTCTACTAAAAATAGCAGGTGTCCTTAAGTGTGCACATAAAGTGGCAAATAGTGGAAAATACACACACTAGATGGCAGTAGTTCAATCTATATGATGTCCTGTTGATAGTGAAGCCAAAAGCAAAGCATACTTGGGCTCCCTCTGGTGGTAATGAAGGGATTGTTTGCATAGGGTTAATAGGGTCCCTATGAGGTCAATAAAGCCATAGAATATTGTTGCTCCAACATTGGTTAACGTTTCCAGTGATAAGTAATGGCTGCAGTTCCACGTCAATGACCAGTGTAGGTTTATTGGATGAACAGGCTGGTCCTCGATGTCTTCCTCTGTGGTTGATTGTTTCTTATCCTGTTGGTGATTAGATGTAGAAATATCTCTTAACCTTGGAGTGAGATATAAGAGAAACAAACAACATCTCCTCCTTTGTTTAGCTGAAGCTTTTCAAATCCGATGACTGTCAAGTTATGGATCTATCAAACTGAAGGGTTCTTCTCTTGTACTTATTCATGTCCTGAACTCATCACACATGTTTTTAGGAAATTTCTCATCGCTGCTTAAATTTCACGCTGGAGTTGAATTCCTTAAACATGAGATCATGGTAACCAGGCTGCAGAATACTTTTTTTTTTTCCTTCCGTGGTGCTGTCATTGGAGCACATGTGTGCTGAGGATACGTCTGTGGTTTCAAGTTACCTTTGGGAAAACAAGCGTACCATGAGTCCAACAGGTGATGGACTTGATTGAGGGCCTTGTCATAAGACTGCAGCACGTCCCTGACAGGCACCTCCTGTCCAGAATTAATTACACATCAGGGCCGACAGCAGACTTTTATTAATGGCCTTTTTTAAAGTTTAAACAGAAAGGGAATCCCCTAAGAAAACAAAGGAAAAGTCAGTCTACGACCAGGCTGACCGTCTGGACACAACGCCAAAGACCTGAAATTTATTCATCATAAATTTGATCAAGTCATGTAGAGGTTGTTTTCATAGAGATAACAGTTTTCAGTTTTAGCAAACACTCACTGATAACAGGTGTCTTAACCAGATAAAGTGCAGGTTTGTGTTTGTAGAGCTGTGGAATGCTGGGCATGTTTTTCTGGTCGTTGACATTCAGATATTTCCCCTGGAAGAACAAAGACATCTGTGGTTCATGTTGTATCTTAAAAATGGCAGTAAAAGAAAATATTGACATAATGTTTGAGACGTTATCAATACCGTAGGAGAGTTAGTTGGTTAGCTGTGCAAACTGGTAAAGAAGGGGGATTAGGGCCGAGCCAGAGTTACAAGGTCAGTGCACTGCTCAATGTCAATTTGATCTCCTTCTTCATCCTTTAATGGCCATCGAGCACAGCTGCTCCCTGCGATGTCATGGTTCAACACTTGGGCGAGATACCACGGCTTTGTCTCCTCAGAGGGAATCTTGGAGAAATCGCTGGGAACTTCATTTGACCGGGATTGGAGGAGATTGATAAGGCGTTTCAGAAGACCGTCGGAGGAGACGGCTGCGATCACGACGCAGATTCACTCAGATTCCGTGTCAGACAGCATCTGGTAGCTGATAAAATATTTGAGTAGAAATTCAAGACCGTACCCACCCCCACATGCGCTCCCAAAAGGAATTAAGCACTAGCAGAGATAAAGGGTTGAGGGATTCAAACTGCCACAAATTCTTGGCACGGTAATGTGAAGGATGGTTAATGATTAGAATGTCTGCTGTTTTCAACAAGTCACCACTTCTTCCCTCCAGCTCCAGCACCAGTGTTAAAACAGGTGCAGTGGTTCTTTTACCATGAATACGTTTTATTCTCAGGTGTTAATGGACTCGGAAGTGTGAATAGTTCAGCCCTGATGTCTGAGACTTTCTGTTCATGGATCCAGTTTTCCAGAGTGTGTGTTGTGCTGTTCTATAATACAGTCACACACACACCACTGACACACACCATCATTTTGATAAAACTGCCGTTGTCTTGTTAAAATATTTACATTTCTTTAACCCTGCATTAACATTATTATTGTCCTCATTTCTGTCAAATCAAAAGAATTCCTAATAAAATAGTTCTTGAATCTTGTGAATAACAAACCTTCTCTGTGGTTTCTCCTAAACATGAATCCAATGTTGATTTAACATATGAGGAACAGTCAGACCTCTCCCCTCTTTATTACTGAGGTGAACCTGAGTTCAGACATAAACTCCTAAAATGTCTCTGTCTGCTCTGCCAATCATTTTTATGAAGCCAAACTCTTTAGAGAAGACTGGAGGTTTTACTTCTGACCCTACGACATCCACCCACGTCCACCTCACTGGGCTTTGGTGTTAATTATCACCAGATTAGAGGGTTCTGTATTTTCTCAACATCAGCATCGGACCCTGCAGGGCTGTTCCTGTATTTAGGCTCCTGTGGAGAAGTGGAGTATGACCACTAACCTGGGGAGGGGAGGTCATCTCCCGGCCCTTTAATAATCCCCGTTCCCCTCTGGTGCAGGCAGCTCCTCCACAGCTGCTAGCAGGTGAATCAACGCATCCTTTGTTGAATCACCTGAAGATCTGTTTTCTCTGGTGAATCTTCTATTTTTTTTTTTTTTGGTGATTACAGAGTAGAAGACAGTGAGTCAGAGTCTGAACGTCGTCGTCTGTAAATGTAACAGCTGACTATAATTTGGTTCTGTTCTGTTCCTTGACTCATCCACTGTAAAGCACACTATAGTTGTGATGTGGTGATGTTGAGGTTTAAGTCAGACAAGTGTGGGCTGGGGTCTTCATCAGTCACAGATGGATGATCCACCAGGTGAAGGCTGACACATAATGGATTAAATTTGGTATGAAATAGGGATAAAAGGTGACGGAGGAGAGGGAGGGAATGGGGGAGGATGTAGGGAGGAACAATGAGACCAGTTCCAGCCGGTGACAGATGAGATATATGAATTGTGTGAAAGCTTTGCTGCTAATGCTGGGCTTTAAATCACAGCTGAAACCAGGGCGTGTTCCTGTTGGACAGAGACAGAACTCAGCGCCTCCTGCTGGGTTAATGGCCATGGTACCTGGTGCCGGGAGCCAGTGTGGCTGCTTTTGAATGTAAAATTATGCTGTGGAATTGGAAAGTCTACACCGCTGAGGAAGACAAAGGAAAACCACTGAACTGATGAATAATAATAGATACATGGACAGTTAGGGAGTGTGTTCACCTTACTTTATAAAACTAGTAGCTGTAGATGGTGCTTTGTTAGTTTCATTAAAAGGGTGGAAACACTTCACCTTGATTCTCAGAACATTCTTACTTCTGTGATCCTGTTTTTTCAACATGTCTTTGGTGGAAAATCACTGCTGGTGTTAAATCTTTGTTCTCAGGGCTTTGATTCCTTCCAGGATCTTGATAGTCACAGATTTGTCCATCAGAATCTTTCACCAACTGCAAAATGTGAAGGTTTAAGATCCTACAACTAATGTGAAATGAGCCAGAATCAGATTGAACAGAGACCTGCACAGTAGTTTGTCTGTGATAGAGATATAAATCCAGCTCCTCTTCTTTGTGCTTATGCAGGCTGAGGGAGCACTTTGTCTGATGGACGAGGACATAAGAAAAGCTTTAAAGTTAGTGTAGTTTTTAAAAATATGCCAACAGTCCTAAAGACAAAACAGTGTCAATTATTCATGAAGAGCCAAGTTCCTGCTCCTTGTCTCATATGCACTTTCCTCCTATATCAGCTGATGGATCACTGGTCTTGCCAGCTTTGACCTTCAGCAGTTTCTTCTCAGGGGAAATTATTGGTCGGAGGAAGTTTGAGTAACTGGCGAACAAACGGTTTCAGGCCACAGTTCCTTGTTAAACCACAACATGTTTGTATTACATCATGGACATGTGCGACTCAGCAGAATCTCACCAGTGAACAATGTCTCCACCCTCAGACAGTGGAAATGAGTAGGTGTGGAGTCACACACCCCCACGTCCTGCCTCTCTCTACTGAGACACTTTAACTCTCTCTGTGAAAAACAGTCCATCGGATTCTGTGTTTTTGCAGCCAATGATTTGAGGACAAACCATTTAATATGATTTGATTCAGCACAGGGAAGTCGGGGGGACGTCTGCTGATTGGTGCTAATGTTGTAAATAAACACCCTGGAGAACAGGAGTCAGGAACCATTATTGCTGTTGTTCTCAGAAGTCATCGTTGAAGCTTGGAAAGACATAGTTTCAGCAGCGTGATGGTGACAATGAGATTGGAATAACAGTCTTGGCTGTTTTACTGCTCTCCTACATAGAGAGACACATATGTCTGACCTGGGAAAACCTCAGGTGTTTAACTGATGTTCCATGATGTTGATGAAGGTGACCTGCTCCATAGATCATCTGGACAGAGTTTGTCGTAGGTGTTGGTATCATTCTGCTCTGCTCTGCTGTGGTCTATTGTTCATCAGTCAGAAAGAACCACAGATCAAACAGAAAGTCTGGTGCTTCATCAACTCCTTCCAGTCTGTTTCAAATCAATACTTTTAAGTTTTCACATCTGAAGGCCCTTCATAGCTCAGGAAACAGAAACAGCTCCCATCATGTAATGAGTCCATCTCAGTTCTTCTCTGCTCAGTGTGTGGTGACTTAATTGGCCTAAACCGCAACCTCCTAAGGTTTAGGACCAAAAGGACGCCCAACACGACTGCTGTGGAAATATCACGTATGAGCAAAGGAACGCCTTAGTCATACTTCTTGCTCTCGGAGAGGTCTCCAGTGTTGTGTCATCAGGGACGCACGCCTCTCAGCTGAGAGCACGGGTTTTCCATGGACATGAATGGCCCCACCCAGCCCTGGTCCCTGTTGTCCTCATCCAAATCCTCCACTCTCTACCTCACACTAACATCATCAGCCTGGGCAGCACCACAACTGAAAGACATGGAAGCAATTATAGCAGCAGGCCAGAAAAGGCAGGGTGCAGTCCCTAAAGAGAGAGAGCAGAAAACTATATTTGAATATGAATGTCTTGTAATAGCAGATGAAGAGATCTCAGCATATGTTCTTAAAGAGGTGGCAATTTTATAGATATAGAAGTGGTTGATCTTCACCACTCTGTGGTGACAACATCTGCCCCGAGACTTTCATGAATCAGAAGACGCTTTGGAAAAGGCCTGTCTTAAAAGATCATGTGCAATAAAACAGATTTATTTGACTTTCTTTCCGGTTATTTATTCTTTTTCTAAGGAGTTTGTTCCTAAAACAAAGTAGTTGGTTGTGTTGATGAAAAATAACACAACATGACAATACAACACAGACAGGAGGGTTTGGAGAAAAAGCCAGAGAAGACAGATTGAGATGGTTTGGACATGTTCAGAGGAGGGACAGTGGATACACGTTGGTAGAAGAAGATAAAGAAATTGATGGATGCAGTGAGGGAGGACATGGAGGTAGTTGGAGTCAGAGTAGAAGATACAGAGGACATGGACAAAGTGTTGACTCCCTGTAGCAACCCTTGAAAAAGGGACAAGCCAAAAGGAAAAGAAGATGGTGGTGGTATTGATAACCTTGATTACTGATGATTTCTTCTGTCAGAATCAAGCCATTTGCAGCACCATCATAAAACTAAAACTTACGTTGTCTTGGCAATACTTCAGAGTGAAGCCGGCGAGTCAATACAACACCTTAAAGTCCTCTGAATGTGGACACAGATCCCCGTGAGTCAAAGAACGAAGCCAAGGCTCCCGTCCTCAGACTAAACAAAGTTGCCTGAGGACCATGGTGTGTACTTGCTGTGTGCACTAGGTCACATGATATCTAAACACAACCAAAAACAAAAACATCTCTGCATCTCTGTCTCTGTCTCCTCAAGCTCAGTCTCACTTCTCCATGTCTGTATCTCCAAACCATACATGGTAGAAGTAGACACACCACAGCACTCTTCTGGTTGCTGTCCTTAAAGCACCACACACTACTAACATCAGACTCAAACCAAGGCTGGGATCGGTTAAGCAACAATACTTACAGGTAACACGGTCTGTACATCTAAAAAACATGTTGCGTCCGTTCAACCGTTTTCTCATGAATTCAGATTTAACTTTTACCTCAGAATCCAAGCGAGAACGGTTCTCACTGATTTTCTAAAGACTCTTCACACATTTTTCTCTGATCCTCCCATCACACCAAGGCTATTTTTATTTTTCTCTGGTGTTTCACCAAAGCAGCAGCAGCAGCAAGTATCACTTGCTCTCACAAGGGCATCACAAGATGAGATTTTTTAATTTCTGGGAGCGACACAGTCCCCTTCGTGTCTGCGGTCTGGGCCAGAATCTGATGGACTCGGGCAGACCTGGCCAAAAGAGCTGGTCTGCACGATGACAGGCGCTCCTAGGGGAGTCCACCCTTCCCTAGTTACTCATGAAAACCAGCATTTAAACATGTACACGCTGACTTAACGACTCAAATATTCCTGGCTGTCCATGTCTCACAGATGCAGGGCTGGGACATTAGGGAGGCAGCTGGGAATTGGTCGTTACATATGCATTTATGTGAGTCACAAGGTTTTTGGTAAAATAAAACAGAAAGTGAGACCGACTGAGTGATGGAGGTTGGGTATTAAAAAGCAAAATTCGGTGTTAACAGCTTCTCCACCTCTGCATTCAGAAGGAGTGAGGTGGACATTCAACTAATGGAAACCAGACACATAGGGTTAAATGAAAACCAGTTTGTTTTAGTGGAAACCATTAAAGATGAAGCTGTGGGAGAAAAAGAAACAGAGATTGAAAGTCAGATAAAGTGAAGGAGACCTGGGCAGATGAGGAACTTCAACCATCATTCGCCCTTGGAATCGGAGTGAGATTGGATCAAGGGTTGATGTCAGTGCCTTCACCCAGTGATTGCTGGTGTTGACTCTATGTTGAATGGATACATTTCCTCCTTCAGTTGCATGATGGGAATTACGGTCGGATAAGAGGAAAGCCAGCTTAGAACTTTGCGAGATATCTCCATGCTGTGTGTGTGAGGAGGAGCTCTGCTGGAGAACATCATATTGATGTGACACCCAACTGTAAACACACACACACACACACACACACACACACACACACACACACGCAGAGATAAGATCCCAGCTTTCATCCAACCTCACTGAGTGGTTGTTGAAATGCAGCCAACAGCCTGTGTGAAAAAAAGATACAAAAAAGTAAAACGTTGAGTAAAGTGTGGTCGTGTCTGTGATGGGAAGAACACGAGGACTTGGGTAATTTGGGACATTGGGACGACAGATCAGATGATTCATATGTCCTCATTTTCTAATACGGAGGTTTTCCCATGACCATCAGACTTTAACTCCTTTAATTTCCTGTCTCCTTGTCTCCTCTGCCTTGTTTTGCTTCCTCTTGACTCTTTCCTTACTTCTACTGTACACCAGGTCATACAGAGTGAGTGACAGTCGGTGTGTATGTAACGCACTGATAAACAGCACAGACAAATGCACTTCCTTTTTTAGAATCACACAAGGGTTTGAGTCACACGGCGTTGGCAGCAAAGTCTCTCTGGGGAGGAAGTTGTTTGGCCCATAAGTCAACATTTTAGCACAATCCTCAGATGTGGGTATTCATGCTGTTTTGTATGACAGACATATATTACCATGAATGGTCAAGTCCTTCTTGGAGCAGTGAGACATTTAGTCTCCAGGTGGTGGAGATGAATCAGCATCCAGAGCAGTGGTGTCACTGCCTAAATAGGTCTGAGGAGCTGGAAACACACACGTCATGGTTACTTTAATTGTCTTGTCTGTAAATACAATCAATAATACAGTTTGGGTGGGTGTGTCACTGGGGGGGGGGTCAATCGGACATGCATTATTTGAAGGCATCATTTTTGCCTGTGTTTTCCCTGATCATTTACTTAATGCTAACATTGCTTTTAATATAGTTCTACAGCAACAGTTTATGTTTTTGTGATGGAATAAATAAATGTTTTAGCATCAAGCTACCTGTGGATAAGGCCAAAACATTTAAGCATTTCATCTTCTCATGGTGGAGAAACTGTAGCTCTGGAGAAGAGTCTCTTCAACACTGTTGACAAATAAATGCATATCAGAACATAGTTATTAGATAAAACATTTACTTTAGATTAGATATTTACAACTATTTGTGGTGTTAGTTTTTACCAAAGATAAGTTATAGGTCAGGGTTAGGGAAGACGTTGGACTGATAAGAATTTGTGTTTCACAGCAGTTTTCTAGTACCGTAATAAATTCACAGCATTGATTTATTTTGAGTTTGTTCTAATGTTTCCCCCTAAAGGTGTGTTCAGGAGCTGTGTATCCCCCTCTACTGTCGGTGGTCCCATTAGTTAACCCTGGGGAGCATTTTGTAATAAGTCTCACTAAATGCATTCTGTCACATCTGTTTACCATAATGCATTTAAGCAGCACTGCACTTAAAAACAATGCACCTCATTATGGGTGGACTTCCATAAATCTGCATTCACTCTGTGCTCTGGCGTCAGACAAGTCTCATGTGGAGACATTAAGTCAATAACTTCAACATCAAGTCACGGGTAAATTTAGACTTTCTCCATGTCAGTGTCAAACTTCTGGGACTTTAGTTCGTAGAGTTTTTTTTTGTTAAAAATGTTTTTTAAATCCAAATTATTCAATTAATTCTCATTACCATCCTTCTGCCTTTTCCTTGATTAAGGAACCAGACTGGGGTTCAGGGGGTTTCAGGTGTGAATCCACCAGCTGCCAGGTTCCCACTGGTTTGCACTCTAACCCTAACCCACTGTTCACTTTGGTGATGGGTTAAATGCAGAGATGCCATTTCCTTGTGTGCAGTGGTGTGGATCACCACGTCACAATGACGAGGAGTTTGATTTTCTTCCTGTTTTCTGACACATCATTTTTCCTATTTCATCCAATTGCTCCATCTCTCTGCTCCTGACTCCTCCTGAGGAGTCAACTTATTTGCCCCCCATGGTCTACGAGGTCTAACCCTAAATGGCCCAAGGAGTTCAGTCCTCCAGGGCAGAAACAAAACACAGACGTTAAAAATGATATTATTTATAAACACATGTCGTTGAATTGTAGCCTGGATAAACAGGAAAGTCTCTCTTTTCACTCCAGATGCTGCCGGGGTTATGGCTTCCCTCCAGTCGTCATCAAACTTGGGCACTCTCCGTGAAACCAATTGGCCCACTGAAACTTTTTCCATAAACTTAGCCCAGAAGTGGATTTTAACTGCAATGAAAATACCTGCATTAATAGCCCTCTTCCTACTGAGTCTGGGTTGTATTTCAGCAATGAGTTTCAACAACATGTTCATATTATTTCCTGCTCCACTGTATTAATATCTGCTGCCCATAACAAACTGCTCCATGACAGGAGGACGGGAGTCAAGTCACTGGACAAATAAACCTGCAAAACAGGTGATTTGTTTTCAACCATAGGAGGAAATTTCACACATTTGGGGATGAGTCGAATTACGAGTCATTTTTCCAACCATAACAGCTCTGCTCACCTTCTGACCCTTCATTAGAGAAGACACTCAACTTCCACTTGGCACTGTTTGCATTTGTGTCCCAACTCTGTTTGGAATGTAACCTTATCCAGGCGACAAACTCTCTACGTGCCAGCTCCACTCTAACACCTTCATTCATCTCTTCCCAAAAAAGATGTGAAACCATGAAGCCGATCATTTCCCAGGATCCTTCGTCCTGGGATTGTTGATTCTGAACCAGACGAGACAAAGAGACAAACATCTACAACAACCTTGGGATGTGACCTTGTTCTGATGGTCTTGGTGGCGTCACAGAACCATGTGCAGCTGATAGTACAGCTAGTACAGCAGTGATCCTCTGATTGTTTCTATATAAGGCTGTGACACCTCTCTACCTTCAACACTGACATATAAGGAGGAACGCTGGCCGATTGGGAGGTGGGGAGACATTTTACTGGGCATTGTGACTCAGCATTCAAAACATTGTTCCTTGGTGTTTACAGAAAGTGACACAGCTGAGCTATTGCACATTCCTCTCAGACCTCCACATGGTTAAAAAGCCACCGTGTTGTTCATCAGTCCTGGCTTAGTTACGTCTGGACAGGATGTCGTGCACAATACATCAGGAACCTGACTGAGGAGAGATAGTGGGAATAATAGTGAATTACCACAGCACATTAAGTTAAAAGGTATAAGGTTAAGAAATTTCAACAACTGTGATAATGGGCTAAAAGCTTGAAGGGTGCTATTCTGGGACTGAGACAATAGAACATTGTTTGGTGCATTCACTGAGAGTTCATTGGCGTCACCAGAAAGTTCCCTGCATTCACTACTATTTGACTTCATGATCAGGAAATGGTTCTTTGGTGGAAATAAAAAGGTGACATCTGTCATTTTTAGGTGCTCCGTTGGTGAATGGTTTTTGATTTCCTTCTTTTTTAGAGATGAGTTCCTTTAAATATGACCTTAAAATCCTTGGTGTCTCATTGTTTTGACTTGGTATAAATCGAACCTCAAACCTCTTGCCAATAAAATACCATGGTCCTCTTCACCATCGTACATATCCTTAATCCAGACATGGTCCAATCATAGGCGAAATATTATTAGGACTCCAGGCCTGCGCTTGTATTTGTGTCTGTAAATGTCAACAGGAAGCAAATATATTTAACCATCTATTTTAACTGTGCCTTTGTCATGGGAACGTGGGTGTGGCCATGGGCTCCATCATGGTACCAACCACGTCGGGCCACCTTGAGCGGGTGTGGGAACTGGGCTGAAGTCAATTGGATGGTTATACGCGTGTGTTGTGTGAAGATTGTAATGTGAAAGAATATCCCAGGGCTCCTCCAGTGTTCACACTGATTAACTGCACTCTCCTGCTGAATTTCCAGATACACACACTTTACAGCTGCATTCCTTCTTTGTGGGCCCAGTAGGGGGCCCTGCAGCCCGGCCGCCCTTATGGAATCACAAAGGAAGGGGGGGTTATGGCCCACATTGTTACTTTAAAGAGACAAATAAGGCATCAAAATGAAATGTGAAATGTGACAACTGTCTGTGTCAACAACTTCATCTATTCTCATAATTATTAACAAAACGTAGTAGTTGTTTTACCACCACCTGTAGAACATCATTATAAATAACAATAATACATAAATATATAGCTTAAAAATGAAAGTGTGCTTGGCCTTTGAAGAACAGAAAACCTCCCTACAGGGGGTGCTATTGACAATTTTATATGTACTGTATATTGCTGTATACCATAGTTGCAGTGGTATAATATAGTCTACTGACCGTAGACTGTATCTTCTCTAATGTTTCCAGAGACTTTCTGGACATTGAACAGGAAAAACAGCAACACGGGGCCGTGTCACTGCAGATCAACACTTCAGTGAAAATCAGGGTAAGTAACAAGTTCAAGGACTATTTCTCTTCTCAAAAACAGATGATTTCATTAACTCAATATAAGCTTCTCTCAAGTGTCTCCAATGGTTAAAAACTTAAAGATCTGCTGGAATTGTTCTGACAAATTTTAACTTTTTTCTGAATCGGTCATGATTAATCAGCTGTATCACAGAGTGATCTTCAGTTACCATGTGATTAATAAAGTAAAACCTGTATTTAAGCCATTGGTGCCGTATGAAAACCAGGGGGCGGGGGCCCCCAGTGCTGGTTCTTATTGCCGACAGGTCAGGGTGACTGTTCAGTGTGTGAACTGTAGTATGAGGTTAATGGAGGTGGTAGTGGGTCGTTTCCCCTCCTGCAGCTCCCATGTCGCTCTGTTAAATCCCACTGATGAGCAGATGTAAAAACACAAGTGCTTATTTGGAGCTGTTTTGTGGCCGTGTTAACAAGGCAACTAAACAGAGACACAGTTTGGATCGTCTTTCTCCCCACACACACACACACACACACACACACACACAGACAGACAGACAGACAGGCAGACAGACAGGCACTGGCCCAATTTATCTGAACTGACAGTGAAAACTCACAAGAGGAAGCAATGTTGCAGAAGGGTGTGTGATCTTTTCCTTGTAAAGAGCCGCTGGGATGATTTTTCAGATTCGCAAACAAATGTCATGATTCACTCCGGCACTTAGTTGCTAAGAGCTTGTGTTGAAAACAATGAACAGTCCACTCAGCAACAAGAGCCAGCTCTGGACTTCCACTTTTTCACATCAACAAATCTGTCATCCTCCACACAACCTCTCGGACTGGTTGGAACAATCAGCCGCATCATCGCCCTTCCCTCTTGTTATTGGGGAATGTTGTAGAAAACAGGAATACGAGAGAACATGGATACACAGCAGATGTTTGTTTGTGACGGACACACACACACACACACACACAGTACCAGCCTGGTGAAGCAGGAAGCCTGGCTGGCTTTAACACCGGTGGAATTTCCTGCCGTGGAGATGTGTATCGTGTCATTTCAACAGTTAAAGGGAAATGTAGTTGTTTTCAGACCTAAGGATTACATTAGGAGAATTTTTAAGTGAAAGCTGTGGGAACCCATTATTGAACAGGGCACCTTATTTACTCACGTCCCACTTTTCAAAATATTGACTTTTTTCGTTCAGATACCACATTTCCCTTCATTAGAGCGCGGTGGACAAGCCCTCTTTTTTGTCAGGCTTAATTAATCACGAACCCAGTCTGTCCCGAACCGGTCGACAAACAGACAAATAGCAAACAGCTGCTGATTGTTGTGACTGGCGTTGACTTGTGGGAGTTTAAAGCACTGACTTTGCTGCTGTATCCTTTGTGTGCTGTTTGTTCCCAGAGTGGTAAAAATTGTGTTTATTCTGAAACTTAAAAGGCCAACAGTTGCCTGATGCGTCGTTGTTGTGTCCCGGCCCAGTCCAACACACAGTTTCCAATAACCTCTGTTGTTCAGTTGCCCACTTTATTGGTGGAGACACCAATGTATCAGATGATTCCAATGTTACTGTATCTGTTCAAAGGCTTCCTGTTATCATACATTATTGTTTATAGGTTATTGTTAGGTGGATCAGTCCACTTAACTTTGTGTAATACGTATAATATTGAGTTAAGTGTTTTCCTATTTGTGCTATTTTAGTTGACTCTTTGGTATGTGAGCCACTGGTGATCCCTCTAGTGGTCCCCAGGGTGCATTGACGCTAATTGACTGGTGAGTTATTAAATACAGCAGCTGTTTATCCCACTGTGTCTCCTAATCTTTCAGGTTTTATATATGAGTTAAACTACTAGTTTATTATAATGGCATCTTCTGACCCAACCACTCTAGTAATAACCAACACCTGTGCAGTTTTAAAGTCTCCTGTTCTCAGCTGTGATCCTAGAGAATTCAATGGAAAAAAATCCACCAGCACAATAATGTCTTTTTTTTTCCACTTTGGTCCATTTCTTTTCTTTCTTTTCTTGTGTTTTTTTAATCTAAATGAAATACTTACTGTACATTGTCCTTAGCTGTGAAAACTCAGGATAGGTTACTTGCAATTTTCAACACACACTTGCAGTAATAATCTCCCCAGGTTAATAGCTATTAACCAAAATTAAAGTGCAACTTCCTGTCTACACACTTTATATCACCCTGTCAAATTCAGTGACCAACAAATGTTGTCCAGTATAATCTGACTGTTGCACAAAGACACATAACTGAGCGTTAGAGCGTGAGATTAATGTTGCCATTCAGTCAGTTATGATGTTCTGTCTCACTTTATTAGACAGATTACACAGCTGTAGATGGTCTGTGTATGTCTCTCACACACACATATATATATATATATTTAACACACACACAGAGATATATATGTCTGCCTTGCAGACGTGCCCATGTGTCATGGGTCTATATATAAAGTGCAGGGGCAGCTGTATGGAGGTCTGTTCAGTGTTCAGTTGATGTCGTTGCTGCCTCAGTGACCCAGTAGATGATATTAAAGTGGAGGTGGAAAATACCCACACCCTTCTCTTCTCAATGGAAATCATGTTGGGAATGAAATGGAAAATACTGTTCAGTTCAGCCAGCAGAGCAGTTTCTGGCTCCTCACACAGAAATGCCTGGAGTGACACACTTGAACAAGCTCACACCCTCCAAGAACAGCTTCTCCTGGAGCCTGGACCTTTGTGGTGGTGATACCCTGTTCCCCGCATTCCTTAACATGTGAGAACTGTGTTTTTACAGATAATCAGATGAATTGGGAAGGGAAAATGTGAGGATACAGGCTGGTGGTTTGCCTGCTGGGCAATGCTGCCTGACCCACGTCCACCAGTGACTTTGTGCCTGTGGATAATTGATGAAAAGATCACCCCCCTCTAGCACAACTGTTAATAGTTGCTTTATTTTGTTGGGGTTTGATGGACCTCTAACGGTTGTCAATAAATGTATGTATATTTTGAATAAATAGTCTGTTTAGTATCATTCATGTCTTGATTTAGATGATTCAAACACTATATTTAAGCCCTGAGTGGAACATGTTAATGTTTAGTTTGCCACAGCATAACTCTGTAACATAACAGCTACCTTAACTACAATGAACTGCATGGGCAGCATGGTGTTGTTTCCCAAAGACTGGGTTGTGACCCTCAGGTGGGTCGCAAGAGAATTGTTTGGGTTGTTTTGTCTCATGTTTCTAAGGAGTTCGCGATCATTTTTTACTGATTTTATTCTGTTTTTTTGTCATTTAAAGCATGAAGAATGCTGATAGTTCAGATACCATTCAGTCAACAATGGAACATCTCCATTAATGTTATTTACTGGTCAATATTTATGATTCATATCTATCTGATTCGGGCGTGAAAGTCCCTAAATTGTAAAATATAGGAAATATAGGTCTCCAGGAAAAAAATGGGAGACACTGCTGTGTAGGATTGTTCTTACAATAGATCATTATCATTAAAAATGACGATGATCAAGTGAGTTTTTCTTCCATTTCAACACATGAGTGTATTTGTTTTCAACAACAGGTCAGTCAGTTATGGGGGGGGGACTAAACTGACCCACGTCTCTAAATAACCTCACATGGCCTCTGTGTGAGACTGACCTTCAGATCCTCAAACCATTCAGTCAAATATTTGTTCTTTATTCCATCAATTGATAGAAGATAAACAAACGTCTTTGGTTGGAACATCTCATGATGTTTACATCGTGACATCAGTGGGAAAGTCACTCACTGCATCATTCTGATTCATGTCAGTGTCTCCACCAAACTTTAAACCCTGTCTGTCATTTATCTAAAAGTCCTCAACAAACTCAGCAGCATCAGACCTTGTCAGCACCAGAACCCCCCCCAACAGCTGTCGGCTGAACTCCCTCCCCAGGACCCACCGGATCTGTCCCCTCAGTCTGTCAATCCCTGACCCCTTTGTCAGGACCCTTTTGGACCCGTTCTAAATATGACGGATGTATATTTGACAGTGCGCTCATGTTGCTCCTGCTCCTGTGTCTAAATCTGGTCGAGAGCTGGATCGGAGTGAATCACTGAACCAACAGTCACTAATTCTGTCCCGTCTGGTTGGTTTATTAAAGGTCTCATTTACCACTTTCTCGTGTGACTCACGGGCGGGAACATACAACCTTCCCACACACCCCCAAGGAACACATCACATGACCAAATCCAATCTACACTGTAATTACACAGATGTACATATGGATCGCACATTCAGCTTCGTAGTCGTGCGATAAACGTGTAATTAACACAGAGTTTTCCAAATAGGTCTCGGCTTTGTTGTTGTTGCCTTTCAGTGTTTATTTGAGCAGCAGCAGCAGCAGCAGCAGCAGCAGTGGTTGTTGGCACTTTTTGACTACGTAGAAACATTTGATGCAGTTGGAAAGTAATTACAGCGTAAAAAGAACCTTCTTTTTCTCTTTCACTGAGTGTTTGTGTGAGGTTTTTCAGACTGTTATGGAGACACAGTGTTGATTGATCCAAAAATCATTGTTTATTGACATGTAAAGAGAGAAGAAACACGTATTTCTATAAACTACACTGACATTCTTATCCTGTGAAGAGTAAAGTCACAGAATTGGTCAGTTTTGATTCTGTTCCCAGAGGATCCACAACCTGAATAATGTTAATTCTTCTGGGTCAGTCTCTTATCTCTTTGGATAAAAGGGCCTGATAAAGGCAAACATGTAAGTGACACAAACTTAATATAAACTCAGTAACAGGGACTTAAAGCATTAGAGTATTTGAAAAAACACACAATTATATCAAATAAGCACTGAATAATTCAAATTTATTAGCAAATAGAGTGAAAAATGTTACAATCCTGGCATTTAATGGTGATGAAGGGGGAACGTGGGGATAGAAGGACTAAAAAAGGAGCAGCTGTGTGGTTTTGAGAGACCAATGTCACTGTGCCAGTTACTGAGCAGCAGCAGCAGCAGCAGCAGCAGTTGGAGACAGTTTGAATTCCAGACCTATCAGTGAAAAGTCCCAGAGGTTTGAGGTTGAAAACTCTGTGGAGCAGAGCAGAGCAGAGCCACGACCAAACTGTGGCTGGACGTTTGAAGATTCATTGAACCTTCCATCACCTACTGAGACCTGTGCTGACATCAAACTGAAAAGTGTGAGATAAGACCAGGAGCTTGATAATCTGCCCATTGTTCTGGTGGTTAATGGTGTGAACGTTAATGATAACAAAGTCTTAGAAGTCACAGTTCAGTCGAGGAGATCCAGGACTGAAGAACCTACCATGTGGTTCAGACTAGAGTCATATTCTTATTTTTTTGTAATAATCAAACCAGATCTTCACCCTGGTTGAATTAACTCTTCAATACTGAGGCCGGTGGAATATTTTGGAAGTTATCATATATTTATATATCATCTACAAAGGACTTTACTCTGATTTTACTGATGATTTTGACAAATATTCAGCTTTAATATTTGTTGCATTTCTCTGTTTTTTCTTTGTAATCTTTGAGTCAATTGTGGGACAAACTCTGGACAATATATTTGACTCTGACTCTATAGAATATTGATTTATTGCAGTCTTTTCGTGGAGCACATCTGGAAATTTACTATCAACATTCTACACTTGACACCGAGTTCTACAGCTGCACGTGTGTATTTATATCTAACATATAAGATCCAGTATTAGTCACAGTGGAGGAGGAGCAGCTAAAACACCGACCCTTCATCTCCAGGGATTAATAATCTGACTCAGACAACTGGCTGTGATGCTGTGGGGTTGAAGGAAGCTGCAGGTCAGAGTAGATCATGAGAAGATCCCTTCGGTAGGGAATCACTCAACCAGGCTCCTCCTCCTCTTCCTCCTCCTCCTCCTCCTCCTCCTCTCCTCAACTTTGTCACGGCTCTGGGAACTCCCTGCTCCCTGAGTCTGTGTCAGGCCAAGGTGCGCGGCGCAGAGTGAAAGAGTAGGAGGCAGAAGGAGGACACGGAGAGAGGAGAAGCTGACGGAGCATTCATGGTCAGAGTTCCAGGGATGCGGTTTTAGCCAGACTCCAGCACCGCTGTCAAACTTGGATCCGCACAGAACCGGGAGAACTCGACCTGATCTAGAGCAGCCACTGTGGGTCCAACCAGAGAAAAATGAGACTGGAAGCTTTTTGCGCAGAGACGCCGAGGATGGTTGCGCTTCTCTCCCGCTCCCTTCTCTGTATCTTCGGTTTATCTCTAACTTTTCCTCCGCCCGTCTGTGAGGCGTTCAACCTGGACGTGGAGAACCCGGCCGTTTACAGCGGCCCTCAGGGAAGCTACTTCGGATACGCCGTGGACTTTTATCTGGCGGATTCATCCAGGTGAGTTTCCATCCCCGGGTTTGAAGGTTTTCACCAACAAAACATTTGTTCCTTGTGTTGGAGACGATCTTCACCCAGTCAGTTGTTCCAACGTGCAGAGTTTCCGTTGGTCTGTGATGGAGGTTCTTTGCCAAAGTTGAAAACATTTACAAAAATCCCTCTGTTCGAGTCACAGAGCTTGGAGTTCCAGTAGAAGAACGAGCTGCAGCAGCAGCAGCAGCAGCAGCAGCAGCAGCAGCGGTGGTTTTATTGTTTCACGGACTGGAACCAAACGCTGCTGAGTTGCGTCTATTTTTGGGCATTTGATGCGTTTTTACGCACAGTTTATTGGGCTTCACGGCAGTTTTTCCATGAAATGTACGTAGTGAATGTAAAGCGGAACCATATGATGTCAGTGTAAAGTAGTGAGTCCTTCACTAAAGTACAGACGCCCATTGATTCAGCCCTGAATTCTCAGTCCATGAAGAAAACGCCAGTGTCCTTGAAAGCCATCCATCGGGCCGACCTTCAGGGTTGCCTTCACTGTGATGCTTCTTAGCTTTGGAGATGAGATCCCAGTGACACTGAGCATTTTACCACAGTCTCCACATTCTTCCCTAAGAGATTCTGGCCTGAGCCGTTCTTTGGACTTCAGTTCATGCATGACATGCCTGTGGTCAGGGCTAATACCCCAGTAGTCTGTGGAGAAAATAATAGTGCGGGGCATGTTGTCTGTCCCAGGAGCATGTAGTCTCTGTATGAGGTGAAGGAACTGGGAGGCTGCTGACAGATGTGCAGACCTGGTGATCAGTGGAGTCGACGTAACAATCATTAACAAGGAGGTCGGGCGGTTGCTGGTTGGTTTCACTGATCAGACTCTCTGTTTGGACCGGTCTGGTCCTGTGACACCAGACCACTGAGTGACCGGCCAGTTCACTGGGATCTGACTTTGTGGCCACTGTGTCGCCAGCAGGACTTCACTCGGTTCCTGCCAGTCTTCTTCACTCCACCACAGACCTCTCCCAGAGCTGGTTTTACCATCTGTCATGAGTGATCTGATTAACATGTATTGACTAGAACTAGTTAATTACAGGGAAAATCATGTGTTTAAAAAGACAGACTTAATTAGACTTTTTAAAGTTCCATCCTGTTGCCTGCACTCCAGCCCAGGAGGTGGCAGTAACGTAGGACATTTGTCTCTACCAGCCACAGGACGATGCAGTGATTGATGTCAGCAGGTAAAACCAAACCACTCTGCTGACCAAACTTTAACAAAATAAAACAGCTGGTCAGGAGCTGGTCACTAGTCCTCCTTAATCCACACGTTATAGTTGAGTTCATTTGATTGAGATGAAGGTTGAGATATTTAAATGATGAATTCTCTCATTAACTGATTCCTTCCTTGGCTGCAGTCCAACACTTGTGTTAATAGAAATGCTTATAAATTTCCAAAAACAACTTCATCTTGTTCCATCTCTCAGGTCACAGTCTGACCTCAGACATGGACGGCTTTGGTTTCTCTTCCTTAAATCTACTGCCCTTCATTTCTTTGTTTTCTGAGAGCAGCTCAGTGATTTAATGTGCGGGGGTCTCTGAGCTCGGACCCTCTGTTCTCCCCCGCCGTCCTTCCCCTCACTTCCCTCCACGCTGATGTCACTCTGTGGTGCTTTTTAATCCATCTCTCATGTAGTCCACCACCCCAGCTGCCGTCCCATCGTCCCTCCCTGTGCTATTAAGTGTGAGACGGCGTAGACGTCATCTCGCTCATGACTTCATCTGAACTTTCCTACACGTGTGTGGAAGATGGAGATGAAACAATGCCTTGTACTGTGCGTCTAGAACAGGAGTAATGAGTCTGAGCGCAGCTTCCTCCATCTCTGTGCCCTGTAATCTCTCTGTGCACAAGAAGTTTTCAGAAGTCAGATGTTGAGAAGAAGAAGAAGAAGAAGGACAAAAACCCAGAACAAAGAATGAAAGAGCAGCTTTAAAACCATGAATCACAGATTTATCTGGAGCTCACAGACGTGTGTTGAACCTCTTCTCCTCACACACCAAAAATGTATCAGTCATGAAACACAGTTTGTCTTATCGCTTACTTTTTCCATCACATCATCACGACCCAAAGTTTGGAAACACCACAGTGGGGGAGTAGCTGGAATCCCGTGGGTGAGGTCAGTGGATGGTTGCCTGGGGAGTTTATGAGCTGCTGTGACCTCCTCAGTGGAAGTTCTGCCACTTATGAGCAAAACATTGTTGGAGTGAGTGTGTGCTGCAGTGTTGGGCAAGTGGGAAAGAAAGTGATGGGAGATATTGATGCAGAGATGTCATTTCAAAGGCTGACTTTCTCCTGTCCTCATCCTGGACAATGACTTTGTCTATCGTGGCCCGTCCTGCCCTTCGGCCTGCAGTAATAAAATTAAGTTTGAACCCTTCCAGACAGCCCACCGTAGGAGAACGCCCCGGGATAGAGTTGGTGAACTCGCCATGACTCCGGTCAGATGTTCATCCAGGGGCGGCGTGTGTGTGTGTGTCCTCATGAGTGTGTGTGTAGTTTTAATGTTTTGAGTAGTTGAACCTCTTGACGTCCGTAGTCCGTGTCAATCAGCACCCGTTGCCTCCTCTACTCTGGAGGGAGAACTTCTGAGGGTGGACTTCATCACACTGCTCATCGCCCACAGTCACTGACTCTTCTCTTTCCTCAGTACCAGGCAGGAATAAGGGAGTTGATCATAACAAGATAGAAAAGTCAAAGGTTCAAGGGCTGTAAATAATAACAGACCTGGTCTGGTGTGTGTGTGTGTGTGTGTGTGTGTGTGTGAGAGAGGGAGGAGGGGTCAACTGGTCTGGTCTGGAGGATGAGATTGTGAGTAAAGATAATATATTATAGAATTTTTCACAGCCTTCATTTTACCTGAAACACTTCCACTTCATTTTACCAACAAATGTGTCAGTTAAGGACCTTTAAGGACTTAAGGTCCACAAGACTTTGGGTTCGAATCCCCCACCTGCCATGTTACATATGAAGTGTCCTGATCACAGCACTGTCCTGACCCACATAACGTGGTTGTGGACTCACCGCCCACAGGAAGGCTGACAGTGTGGATCAGTGGAAAAAGATAAAAAGACAAAGATGTTTGAAAGAACCTTAAACCTTCTCTCTATTCTACATGTTTATACAGAAGTCCAACAAAAGAGTCATTTTAAAAGAGCTCAAAATGTTCTCAAAGACAGTGATGAAGCTGCTTCCACCAGTTGGCTCCAAAATGTTCAACGTCCGTTGTAGAACTCTTTGGGCCCCTCAGCCCCAGAACAGACCGACTGACAGATATATTTTAAGAAGGTGACAGCGATGTGCGTTAGTTGTACCATTAGGAGCTCATACCAGAGCTCAGCTGGTCCATGGAGGTCAGTCTCCTGGAGTTCATGCTGTGAACCGGGTTAGAGTTGAACTAATATTGACATTGGACCCTGGTCTCCTCTGACCACTAACACAGCAGCATCATCTCTGCGACCAAACCAAAGTCCCTGTCCACACACCATCAAACCTAAAGTCCATCCTCAGCAGCTTTCTCTGAATCCAACTCTGTAAGTGTTTACGGCTGCAGGAACTGGGCTCGTGCACGTGGCCCTGCTGGGCTGTTCTGGGCTGATCTGGGCTGATCTTCATCCAGGTTGTTGTAGCTGAACATAGACAATATGATCCTTTGTCTGATGCTAGAAGTTGTTTACTGCTTTTTTTCATTGGTGGAACTTTCAGATTGGTTTAAGTCGGTTCATTTTCTTGGCTCCATGATCAGTCACCTTCATTTTCTGTTGTCAAACGTTATGCACCACACTGCCCCCCAGTGATGACCAAGTAGGGGGAGGGAGGGGAAGATTAATGAAGATAGAAGGACCACGGCTACTCTCTACCTAAACTGAGTGACGCATAAACTCCTTCCTGCAGCTTTTTTTACTGCTCTGTCAGTAGACTGGTCGGGGGGGGGCACAGTCTCAAAGTCTCACGGACCCCAGTGTTGCGTCTGCAGTCCTGCCTCCAGGACGTCATGTCTCTTCTGGCTGGCGTTGACCTGACTCATACTTGGCGAGATTAAATCTCTGAACGCCCGGAGGCCTGGTTTGTTTTAACCTCAGGTCATGAATGGACTCGAACACCGAGTCGAGTGGAACGGCTCACAAAGCCACCATCCAGGCAGCCACTGAGACGGGACACTGAGACGGGACACTGTTGGAAATTTGAATCTGCATAGAATTTCACATTGGAGGTCAAACCTCTGGCTCCTGACGTCCATGAATGTGTGTGTGGGTGCGGCTGGATCTCTGGGTGCAAAGTGTTTCAACAGCTGCTTCAACCCCCCCATCCCACCATCCCACCCCCCGTCATCATGTTTAATGATAATACAACAGGCTCTGTATCCTGAGGTGAGAGGACTGGACCCCCTGAGGAGGGCATTGTGTGGAGAGGTGTGAACCAGCAGCAGTTAAAGTCCCTGCAGTTAAAGACCTTTAGGGAAGCTGACGTGAGAAAACGGGGGGTGGAGGGTGGAGGGTGGAGGGTGGAGGGCTGCAGTTTGGTACAAGAATGTTTGTGTTTTGCAGCAGCGACACAGAATGTTTAAATTGGTTTTTATTCGCTGCTTGTGACACAACATGTTTGGTGGTTTTAACAAAGTAACTGTTGGTTTTCACACATTAAAATCAATCGGGGGGAGGAGGGTAAAGAATTTATAGAGGGATGAATATAAAACTTTAACAGCTTAATCAGCTTGGTGTTAATATTCTCATCCAGCCTTCCTGCCAGAAATCACTTGTTTTTGATATTTAACACATTTATTTGTTACTGTGTTCAATTGTAAACCTAATCTGAGGAACCAGGTCTGGTTTAATCGGAGGTTTTCCAAGACTGACATTGTGTAATGCCAGGAAATGTACTAGTACCCACTCTTGATTCCAACACCGGAACCACAAATTAAATGAAAGCACCAGAAAGTCCCAGAAGGACACATTTTTTTCCCTGGCCTTAAAATAATTGCTGTGTAAGAGGTAGAAACTAAAAGAGCGAAAATGAACCGTGGACTAGAACTCGCAAAATCTTCTTGGAGAAATCCTCACACTCTCACTTCAGTGAGTGAAACAACTGAAGTGAACACATTAGTAAAACACCTGGATACAGTAAACCCAAACAGGAGAAGGGAGAGTTTGACAGAACTTTGGCAAAATGTAAATGAACATGAAGGCACAGTGCATGGACTAAAAACATGGCTGTTATCACTCCTGCCTGGAACTACATGATGAATGGCGCCTCCTGTGGCAGCTTTTGTGTGTTGCGCAAACCTTCTAATATTTTACCACAGTCTTAATTCTTCTTCTTTAGTTTAAAAGTCTAACCTCGATTGATAGGTGGTTCCATGATGTTGGCGTCATCACACCTTTCTTCCACATCTGCCTTACAAATAGAAGGTCCTGCGTTCACTCCCTAGATCCTGAACAGCGCCTCCTGTGGTAGCAATTGTAGGTTGCAAAGATGCAGACTGTTCTCCAAACTCTCTCCCCACAAGAATAAGACACTTGCATATGACAACTGCATGAATAACGCCACCTGCAGGAAATGGAGGATGTTGTTCTAGAGATTGGTAGCATGAGTCTCTGACTGTGATTCTGCAGCTCCTTCCTGGCATGTGGAAAAACTGTATGGAGTGAAATCATAGATATGAATGACTTCAGGTCAGTTCAGTTAATGCAGATCCAAGGACCAGTGTCTCCGGCTCAGCACAGTAGACTCTCTGTAGTCAGCACTCGCCATCCCAGCAGGCACTGCTACTCTCATCATTTTCAGTTTCCAGGTCAGCACCACGTGTGTGTGTGTGTGTGTGTGTGTGTGTGTGTGTGTGTGTGTGTGGACCAGTGTAGGTCCATATGGCAGCCTTAAGGAATCAAACGGCTTCTGTCTGGCATTGGCTGCAACCGAGGACACAGGCTGTTGTGCTGGTTTAGAATCCATTCATCACATTCTTCTTATTCCACTGATCTCACTCTCACGCCCGTGTAGTTCATTGAACAGCAAACATGGCCGCCGTACGATGATGCAATAATTAGTTAAACACATTAGATTAATTTGATCTCATTTCCTGTGAACCAGGTGTGATTTAATTCTGCTGAATCGACAGGAGAGAAGTTAACTTTATTTTGGTGAATCACTGAATCTTTTTCTTTTTTTTTTGATTCTACACTGAGAGCAGTGAAGGTCAAGAGCCCCCTCTGGCTCACATCACGTCACTGCACTTGAGTGCTTTTACTGATATGGAACCACTTTAGAGTGAAATCATGTGCTGAAAGCTTCACTGAGTCTGTGCAAACTTTACCTTCGACGTTTATGTGCAGTGACTACAGTGTTCAGTCATTTCACCAACTGTACTGACCGTTGTTAGCTCTCAGTGAAGCCCATCCATCCATCCACCCATCCATCCATCCATCCATCCACCCATCCATCCATCCATCCATCCACCCATCCATCCATCCATCCACCCATCCAACTTTGTTTGCTCCCCTCACTGTAAATGAGTTCGACTCATGACATCAGGGAAAGACTAAATATAAAACTGACAGAATCTGCTCTTTGGACCAGAACAAAATAGTCATGTCTGAGTCCCTCTCCTCTTCTTGTCTCCACTGTGTTTTCGTGGTTATTGGACCATCATGACTGTGGAGTTGGACTGTCTGACCAATCAGACATGAGCACTCTCCAAAGAAAGCTTTTAAATACCACCAGGCAGACTTTACTCATGATCTTTGCTGCACTTTCACCAGGAAAACGCAAGTTCAATTGTTTCGAGAGGGAGTTCCACTGGTCTTTTCTCAAGCTGTCTTACATTTTCCATTGTCCTTCAGAAGCCCAGCACTTCAATATTCAAAATCCCAAACTATTTTTAGCACGAATGCTGTCGACATGTTTAATAGAAGCAACATTTGCAACATCTTAGAACCTTGACCTGAAACTGGGCTCAAACAGAGACTGTGATCATTTACACTTAGACCACAAAGTTCACTGTCCTTGTAAACTTCATAACGTCATAAATATCCTTCCATATGGAGTCGTATCACTAGGTTTGAGATAATCCACCAAACTTCCTGTGCCGTCAGTGTCTGTAACTAGTTAGCTATGGTAATCTTTCATATGCCGTCCTCAGCCCCCCCGCCCCACCTTCTCGTGCCTGTGACGTGTGGTGTTTATGGCTGCAGATGGTGAGGACCACTAATGCTGGTCTGGCAGGATCAGCAAATGTGTTTCTTTTTCCTCACCATTTCCAGCGTGAAGCAGTGGTAATAGTGTTCAAGTGACATCAGCGTTTGCAGCTGTGCACTGGACAATTAAATGTGGAATCAAGGGGTAAGAAGAGGGGAGGGAGGGTGGGAGTTAGGGGCACAGCATGTGGGGAGGAGGTTAAAAAAAGTCTTGGCACTGACTTCATCATAAACTGTATAAACCATGGCTGCTGGTGATAGAGTCACATCAGCGAGTTCCTGGACTCTGAATGCAGCCTAATTTCCTCAGTCGGTCGAGCTGTTGTGGTTCAGACTTTTTCTCTTTCACTGCTGAAGCTTTGAATGAGGAAAAACTCAGTCTCCGCCTGTTGTTTACACATTCCTCAAATGTGACTGTAGTTTAATTAGTGCTTAATTGTAAGGCGGGACATGAAGGTCATTAGTGGCTGCTGTTTGGCTGCTGGGACGTGGGCTGTGACCTAGAGAGGGCGCTACTGCTTTTGATAAGGTGGTGACTCTGTTCTTTTTCACTGGACAATGGGCGATGGGTTTGTAACCCAATGAAAATACAAACATTACAGTAAATAATTGTGGTAAATGTCACATGACCCTTCATTCAGTTTTGGCTTTTGGGAATTTTAATATCGTTTGTAACACGATCATAATCAAATGAGTTGAAGAAATGCTGTTTATAGCTCCGTCAACAATAGGAAACAAGGACAAATATAATCCAATTTATTTCAACATCTTCCTCCCCTGTAATCTCATGTACAGGATCTAAAAGCTGCATCTGACTTCTCCACTTTCCTTCAACCAGAAATAATCCCAGATTAGTGTTTCCTTTATTCCCACAATCTCTCCTAATTCCACTGGATCAGCCCATCCTCCTTCAGCCAATCAGCCCAGACCTTCTCATTGCTTTGTAATTAAATATATTGGCACAGTCTCCCCTGGAGCCTCGTCGTCTTTCAACGGGGTTTGTTATGCAACACAAAGTGACGATCTTTCATTAGATGTTAATGAATCAAAAGCTGAGGTGGGCGGGGCCCAGACTGATGCTCCCCAGATAGAGACCAATTAAATGCTAATTCTTCCACGTTTACAACACCAGCAGATGCTTATCAGTGCGTGTGAGGCTGAGGCATGAATCCTAAAAGGGAAAAACCTTAATCCTGGACTGATTACTGCACCATCCACATGTTCTGTTTTTTCCTTTGTGTTTTTTTTCCCTTAAAAACCTGTCGTTGGCAACAATGGTTGGAATCTGTTCAAGTCCAAACTCATCAGAACTTTCCCTGGTTCTGTTTTTATCAAGTGTTGTTTGATGAGAGGCTGATGATTCTTTGTTCTTCGCCGCTCAGTCTGTGTGTGTGTGTATGTGTGTGTATACTGGCTGTACCATTGTTGTGGGGGACACTTTCTACTAAGACAGAGGGTATTCTGAGGTTCAATATTTAATAATAAATCAGGATTACAACTGGGATTAAAGAAAGGGTTGGGATTAGACATAGATGTTTTTTGTTTTTTAAGGGGTCTGTGAATGTCCTGTAAGATTTCCAGGGCAATTGGACTTGAAGATGTTTCACCTCTCACCCAAGATGTCTGTTATGTCCACTTGGACTCAAACTATCTTTTTTTGGATTAAATGACCTGGACAACTGAGAACACTCACAGAAACATCTACACTTGGTAAATTAATAAAGTCTTGGAGACATCTTCTAATTAAGATTTTAAATATGATCAGAATTATGGTTCGATTAGAGACATTTATCAGGTGACGTATCAGATGAAGTGTTCCAGTTCATTTCAAGTCCAACTGTTACATTGTTTGACACCAAACCATGTTCTGTCGTGTTGGTTTGGAGCTTGGACGTCTTCAGGACATAGTTGTCAAACCTGGTCATTAATGTTGCGGTCCTTGCAGGCTGCCAGGATTCCAGACACATGTGGACTGATACTGGTCCTGTGGAAGGATCCTGATCCTGATCCTGATCCAGATCCTCTGGGTCTGCCTGAGATTTTTCCATACATTCACAGCTAATGTTGTGATCATGGAGTCTTGTTCCAACCTAAACCATTCTCTCCTCTGACTTTTCCTCTTGTCCTTGGCTCTACAGTACGTACTGACCAGCAACACCCTGATTTTTTCAGCATGTCATAATGTTTTTGTCTGATTATGGGGAGGTTGTTTGCTTTGGATTAATTGTCAGAGTTTACCAGGCCTTGGAACATTAACAGCTGCTTCAATCTGGCTGCCGTTTTTCCATCTTCCTCTGGACCACGCTGGGTACTTCACCCCTGGGAACAGGATGCAAACTTCAGACAAAAAAGTTAACTTTTAATGCCCTATTGGAAGATATGTGGCAGGAAAGGGTGTGCACTTCCTGTCTTGGAGGCCTCCAGACTCTGTCTGGTTGCGTTGATCCCATGCATTGCTTGACTTGCGTCGGTGCCAACCTCGGTATCTGTGAGTCTTGTCAAGTCAAGTCCGTCCTGAATGATTTGATGACTGAACTATTTGTTTATCTTCAAGGCTGATTTCTGTTGCCAACATAATGATACCCAGTGTCCTGAGTCATCACATCCTCTCTCTCATCTAATTACTACGTCCCATATATTCTTCAGTCTGGAATCCACCTGCAGTCTCACGACTGCTTCCCATATCTGCTGAAGCAGTTGGCCGTCCTTCCAGTATAGCCTCAAGGACGAGGGTTTTAGTGTGGCAGCTGCAGCATGAGGAGTGTGACTCCACTCAGCCCGTCTGCTTTGGAGTTTTCCTCCTGAATATGCCCCTAAGGGATGGCTCTGGAACTGCGCAAGAGTTTCTCCATGTGTGCCTGACTGCACACAAGTGAATTCAGTTGTGCTGTATGTGAGACTAAAATGTGAACACATGTCAGATGGTATGGGGTTATGTAAAGTGCCACTGCAACCTGTTAAAATAGTTTGCGTCTGAGTCACAGTGAAGCTCAGTAAACAAAAAAAAGTGCTTTCAGCATCATGTTCACGTCTGTGTAGTGGGAGGGGCTGGAATGCTCCTTATAATTAATATCATTCTGGATGCTGGGGGTTATGGAGGGGCCTGAGTTTATGTTTGTTGGAGTTACGTGTTGTTATATTTGATTGACTGCAGGTTCTCTCTCTGTCTTTGTTTTTCTTCTGCAGTGCCAGTGTGGTGATCGGAGCTCCTAAGGCCAACACCAGTCAGGTCAACGTGGCAGAGGGAGGATCTGTCTTCTACTGCCCATGGAGAACCACACACTCAGACTGTCACACCATTGAATTTGACTCAGAAGGTAAGAACAGCTGTAGAGACACAATCACATTTGCTGTTTTCATCAAGTTACCAACCAACAGGTCAGAGGTTACAGGGTCATCAGTATAAGAAGAAATAAAAATGTTAGTGTAGAAAGTGTTGTTCCCGGGAACTATCACCTGTATGTGGTGGTGATCTGATCACATTACCTTGTTAAGTCTGGCTGTTGTTCCGACACAGTTTTGTAACCATTAGACCATTTCCTCTCTGCTCCCGTTGTCAACAACAGACCTGGAGTCAGGCGTCAGTGTTCCACTCCACTGACCGGAGCTGGGTCACCTCGGCTCCTGAACTCAGGATGATCATTTCTTCTTGTTTTTGTCGTCTCTTTTGGGGGAAGAGAAAAGGACAATGAGGTGTTGAAGGGATTTTTGCCGGACACTCCTTCATTCTTTCTTTGGTTTGGTGTCTGTGTTGGTTTGCCCCCCAGGAAGCTATCATGAGATAAGAGGCCAATAAACAAATGTGTGACACAAAGACATGTCCTGTTGGTAAGACAGGTGAATCAGACACCGCCGGTCCAGACAAAAGGGTCAGGATTAGTCAGATGTGAGTAAAGCAGAGGTGGAGGATTTCTGGAGGAAGTGTGTAAGGTGGCCTGAGTAGCCTGATCCTCATCTCAGTGTGTGGACAATGTCTCCGTCTGTTTGTCTTCATCGACAAAGGAGTGAGGATGGAGGCAGATTAGAGTGAAAAACATCAAGACGACACGACTGAAATTTTATTTGCAGTATATGTTTTTATTGCCCTGAGTGTTTCCTGGTGTAAACTCAGTTGCCTGAAACTCTCTCCTTGCACTGACTCTTTGTGTTTCTTTAAATGTGTTGCACATCCTCAGTGTTGGCTGGAGGCCACTGGGCGAGATGTGGTGTGCACGCACACAGGCCTCATGGTGAACGTTAGTCCCCTGGGTTGTCAGAGAGTGTCCTTCAGATTTTTACAAAATGTCTTTGAAGGACCTGATTAGAGACCCAGAGCCGGTTCTGGCATCTGGATCGGAGCGAAGCGACTGTACAACGGAGAAAAATTCAATACACGGACATCTGCTCGCCACCGCGCCGCAGCCAAACAGCTGTTTGATGGATGACATTTACTGCAGCGAATCCATTCAGTGGAGCTGTGACTGTTTTCACTGTTAACTGTAGTTAACTGTAGTTAACTGATAGTTAACTGATAGTTAACGGTCATGAAAAAACTCAGTCATTGATGAAGCTCCGTAAAGTTGGTAACAACAAACAGGAATACAGAGAATTTCTCCAAACAACAATCAATGTTTGGAAACTTATTTAACAGATTCTCTCAGTTTATTCAGGTTCATTTTGTGAATTCTCCCAGGATATGAGAAGGTCAAAACCTTCATGTTGAAAAGGTCCAATATCTGCAACAGCTCCAAGAGTTTTATCATGGAATTGATCAGAACTCACTTCACATCTGAACCAAACCTCCACAGAGAAGCTGCTAAGATGATTTAACCTCTGTGTCTGATCTGGCTCCATCTTTCTGTTGACACAAAGTCTGTTCCAGTCTTTACTCAAGACAAAGAATCAGGTCAAGGACCAGTTACATACAGAACAATGTTGAACGTGGCCTGATGCTGGTCTTGTAGTCTGGTCTTGAAGCTACACCTTCTAGCTACACAGGTTAAGGTTCAGTAAAAACCCTCACAATATATTTTCTACCAACCGTGTGTTGTTTTGTCATCGTGTTTCTCAAACTCAAACTGAAGGATTGTGACGTCTCAGCTCTGACACAGGACACAGGACGCAGCTCCTCTTCATTAACTCCTCTAATTAGGTCAAAATGGACGGAGGCCTCCTCCCGTCCACTTCCTCTTCCACTGAGATAACAGCCTGTCTATCTGACAGACGGATGGGGCAGGGAGAGGGTGGAGGGTGGGAGCGGGTGGTGGTGGTGGTGGGGCGGGGGGGTCATCGCAGAGAAACCAGAGCCTGGTTCCTCTGTCCACTCGGTTCCTCCTGCTGCTGATGTGATGAGTGAATTTTGCCATTTGTCTTCAACCCCACATGGTCCACACACACACACACACACACACAGGATGGCGAAGGCTCTCACTCCACTAATGACTGTCCTGTCACAGTCTTCAAAGGCAGTGGTCGGTCTGTATGGATCCAGTCCAGACCCCCGCACCGCTCTGTGGGTCCCATGGGAAGGCGGGTCAGGCACCGTGTCACTTCAGGCTTCCCATGGAGACGTTGGTCAGAGGACATGTTATTGTGGTCTTGTCTTTGGCTTCTCCTGTGTTTTCATCCCAGTGCTTTTCACGTGACTCCAGCTGTCTGCCTTCAGTCGCCTCACAGACAACAAACACAGCTCTTCACGGACCATATTAGGAGCGGCTGAGTTAGTATCACCATGTGACAACTTTACCTTGTTTCTCTAACCCTCACCCTTCGCAGATTCTCTCACTCTCTTTTTTATAGGGTTCTAACAGTGTCCTGAACTTCCACTAGTCTCTCCCAAACCAGTGCTTCCAGTAGAAGTTTTTTTCTGATCTTCTGCTCCTAGTCCAGAACTCCTGGGTTCACCTCCTGGGTTAGGAAACTAAGATCAAATCCCAGTTAGGTTGGTGCTTCCAATGGGCTCACCACCTGGAGGAAGGTTCACTAGGGGCTGGTGCAGTGGGATTTGGGGGTAGATGGGGTGGAGGGGAACAGTCTGGGTGTCTGAGAAGAACCTCAAAAATGTGAGGAGCCAACGTGGGAGGGTGGGTTTGTACTGGTCTAACACAAACAGTGGCACCTGAGTTAGGAAAACACTGTAGAGGTTAGGGTGTAGTTCAAGGTGAAGTCGTCGTCGGCTGCTGCAGCAGATTAGTTAAAGTAACAAGATCATATGGAGCTGTTTGAAGAAGTGATCATGTGACTCCCTCTATAACAGAACCACATTGGGGCAGGGGTTGGTGGAGCAGAGTGGCTGCTGTTGGACCTTGATGAATAACATGGGCAGGAAAGGCCAGACATGGAGATTAGGCAGAAATACAGGCTGGTTATTAAAAAACACTAGTCTCTGCTTAGAAGGAGAAGGAGGAGGAGGAGGAGCAGGAAGAGGAGGAGGAGGAGGAGGAGGAGGAGGCTGTGCTTTCTGAATGGAACAGAGAAAAAAAAGATGTTTGGAAATGAAGTGTTGGTGGTTTGAAAAATGAAGAAAGTGAAGAAGTTACTGCAGATTAGGGCAGAGAGAAGGAGGAGTGTGGGTCTTCACACTGAGGAGACCGAGGTCGTAGTGTGTGTGTTTTGCTTGGACACCAGTCATGTCGTTGTTTCCACAAAGACACGGAGGAGGCCTTCACCCTCAGCTCCTGGCCGCCTCATTGGCTGGAAATACAGACCAGGGCCAGGCAGACGGGAGAGGGAGGCTGAGTCCAGGCTACTCTCTTCACATGGAATCAACTCATGATCCTTTGGAGTCTCGATCAGACACGACTCCCTGAGAGATTCTGCTGAACTCACAGTCAACACGCCCCGGTGTGATGACGTCAGCAGAGCAGAACTAGTCTGAGAAGAAAGAGGAAACGCGTCCAAGACATCGTGGTTTCACAAAACACTTCCACTTCGCTGCAGCCCTGGGCCTTGTCGCGATGTGACTGTGAAATGGGTCAAATCAATTTGTTTGGATTTCAGTCTGTCTCCCCTCGGTGGTCTGTCCTGTCCTCCAATGAAGATGTGTTTAAACCTGACTCCTCAGACCATCTGTCCCGTCACCTGCTGCTGGTCCTGTCACTGACCAGGTGGTCAAACACGTTAAATCCATCCAGGATCAACTGCAGAGGCCATGCAGTGAATACCATTCTGTTCAAATTCTCACTTTTCTATGCATGAAAAACCATGGAAGTGAAGCCCTGAGTCCTGCTGTCTGCCAATTACAGTCCAGATGTTTCCAAGGACTTGGGAGGGAGAGGGAGAGGAAGAGGGATTTGGGACGGTGAACGTCCAGCTGAAGGAATGCATGTTTTCTTCGCACTCATCATAAATCATTTTCTTGTCTTTTTCTCAGGGGATCGCACCGTTTCACTCAACGACACAGAACATCAAGTGGATTTTAAGTCTCACCAATGGTTCGGCGCCACCGTCCGTTCCCACGGTGACACTATTCTGGTAAGAGAACCTTCTGGGGGAAGATTCCGGGGGTCGGGTTGTGAAGGAGTAAAGTTTCTGCTCTGCTCAACATTAGGGCCACGCTCGGTCTTTGTCTTGATCCTTCAGCCCTGCTGTTCAGGCTGATAGCACTGGCAGTGACCTGAGTTGAGTCACTAGATACACTGGTCCAGATGTACCAGTGACCTCATTACAGGTCTCCCCCTGAGTTCACTGGGATACGGTTACAAGTCGGGAAAACGTTTTTCTTTTCTTAGAAGCTCAACATGTCACGGTGTCCCCCGTTCTCCCTCTTCTGTGTGAACCTTCTCATTTCTCCTCCTCTTCCCTCCACCCTAGGCCTGTGCTCCTCTCTACTCCTGGAGGACTGAAAAAGACGTGGCCCACGTGGACCCTACAGGAACCTGCTACCTCTCAGTCCATAACTTCACCAAATTTGTAGAGTATGCTCCGTGTCGCACAGGTGAGGGAGACCTTCATCCACACTGTACCTCCCTCTGATATGGTGACCAGATGTTGAACCTCTTCTTGAACTCCTGTAGAAATCAGTGATGCTGGGGGACAGGGATACTGTCAGGGAGGATTTAGTGCTGACTTCACAACAGTAAGAACTTCCACCTGTTGATAGGCCCAGACCCACAATGAATCCTTCCATCTATTTCTTTACTATTGGTTCTTATTGTCTTGTATTTTTCATCAGGATGGGAAGGTGGTTCTGGGAGGCCCAGGCAGCTACTTTTGGCAAGGTCCGTCAAACACCAATAAAAAATACAAATCTAATAATTAGACTTTTTCAAAACACATTTTCCTTTTCCTGTCACATTAGGTCAAGTGATCTCTGCAGCCAAGGAGAACATCATCAAAGCTTACTACCCAGGGTACTTCATGCAGTCCGTTAAGGGTCTGATCCAGACCAAACAGGTGGAAGTTGCACATGACGACAGCTACCAAGGTGAGATGGTTCACTCACATCAACACAAACATGGTTCTCCTCACTGGACCTGAGATAACGTCAGTATTCCTTTGACTCACCAGGTTACTCCGTGGCTGTTGGGGAATTCAGCGGTGATCAGACTGAAGGTAGGTCCGAAAAATAAGGCTAAAGTTTGGCCGCAGTATAAATATTACTACTGATGTAAAGACAAAAATGAAGTCACCTGCAATATTTTAAGTTGATATTGATCTGGAAACACCATCAGTGCTGAGATCTCTTCCTCAAACCCCTCTGTTCACCTCAGATTTCGTGGCTGGCGTTCCAAAAGGCCTCAAGCTCCGTGGTTTGGTAAGAAAGCTTCATCATCACAGTTCTGGCTTTGGTTTTGGATCACCTGGGAATCCAGGACCTGGGCTGCAAACTTGGATCTGCTACAGGAAGGAAAAAAAAACGAGAGCCTTAGTGATATGGGCCCAGTGGGAGTTCTTCCGTGCAGGAGACTGTGTTTACATTAGAATCTATAAAAAGACGTGTAACCACATGTGACTGCTGTGCTGCAGGTGTCCATACTGAACGGTACAGACCTGAAGATCATGATGAACTTCACTGGTGAGCAGGTGAGTCAGACACAGCCCCGGCCCAGAGAGTTGACTGTAAATGACTGTACTTTGTCTTCCTGCTTCATTCCTTCATGATTGATTGTCTCTGCCTGTAAACTTTAATTACCCAGACTGCAACACTGGAGCTGCTTCATGTAAAGACTTAGAGATTAGACACACACTTCACTGTGTCAGAGAAATAAATCTTATTTCAAGGGAATTTGTTGCAATTCAACAATGAACAATGTTCACGTTTTTCACTGTGTGTTTCATGGGTTAAGGCTGAAATACCTTCAGCCCCCACGGACCCCCTCCAGCCCCCGTACCTGTAAATCCCATCAAGCCTTTATGTTTTCTTTAAGCATTGCTTTAATCCTGGTAACGCAGAAGACACGGACACACACACACACACACACACAGAGAACCATTCTGTCAAAGTAAGATTTCATGTTGAAACTCTTTCGCTCATAGATGGGATCGTATTTTGGCTACGCGGTGGCGACAGCGGACATCAACAGTGACGGGTGAGTGTCCACTGTCTGTCTGTGATCCACTCTGCTGTGGACGTGTGTCTCATATGGTCCTCCTGTCTTCACAGACTGACAGACGTCCTGGTAGGAGCTCCCATGTTAATGGTCAAAGGTTCCGACGCTCGTCTGGTGGAGATGGGCCGGGTCTACGTCTACCTACAGCGCAGCCCCTTGGACTTGGAGCTGCAGCTGCCTCACCTGACCGGGGACCAGGCCTTTGGGAGATTTGGCAGCACCATCGCTCCTCTGGGAGATCTGGACAAAGATGGATATAATGGTAATGTCTTGGTTTGACTTTCTGCATAAACTGTTCATATCTGTTGTAACAGTGTAACATAGAACTTCCTTTGTTCTTTCAGATGTAGCTATCAGCTGTCCATTTGGAGGAGACGACCATCAAGGCCTGGTCTACATCTACAATGGTTTCTCAGACGGACTCAGGGACAAACCGTCTCAGGTCATTGTTGGTCAGTGGGCTTCTGGGACCGTACCGCCCAGTTTTGGATTTTCACTGCGAGGCGCCGAGGACCTGGACATGAACGGATACCCAGGTGAGAGAAGACGGTTGTCTTCAAAGTGAACGATTGTCCTTTTGGTTCAGTTCATTCATAAACTCAGCGCTGGTTCTTCTTCTAAACACAGATCTCATCGTTGGAGCCTTTGGTGCCGATAAAGCTGTTCTCTACAGGTTTGTGTGTCCGTTCAATATCTCTCCTACGTGAACAATGTTCTGAGGCTTCTTTAGGACATTTGTCATTGTCTTTGTTTATGTTGCACATCTACATTCATATTGACTGAAAATGAAATCCATTTTTATGGGAAAAAACCTTCATATATCAGAGTGGAATTTCTTCCTCTGTTTTTTAACCCGTACTTTTCAAAACTACTCAATCACAACAGTTTGCAAAAAACACTGTTGTGTCCAACAGGCAATGTTTGAAGACAGACCAAAGAACCTGTGGTCCAGTCACACTCAGTATCATCAACATTAAGGACCTGTTCAAACAAGTGAAGGATTCAGGAAACAGACCACTGGTGGCTCCGCCTTCTCTAGACCTCTGTGGTCCTTATTGTCCAGGTCCAAGTCAGAGACTGAGTTGCCAAGTAAAAAAGTTCAAGTACAATTCAAGTGAAGTCCTGAGGGTTTGGGAGCAGAGTTAAAGCAACAGGAGAATCTAATTTGAAGTCAGTCTTTAACTCCCAGAGTCCAAGTCTCTCACAGCGTTTCAGTGGATTCTCCTGTGGCTTCAGTCTGTTTGGATAAAAGCCACAAATCCTGGACTTTGGCCTTAAAGCACTTCTCCAGTGGAGTGTTTGACCTCATCAGGGTCGACTCTTACCAGTCCCAAGTGTCACCAGGTGATGGTCAGGACAAGTCACCAGGGATAGAACATTAGATACAAATGTTTCAAAAGTAAACACTCTTAGAAACAGCAAATCTAGCGTTGAAGTATGTGGTCGACCATGATAGTGAGTGTAGGACTAATATCAACATCTGAGTAAATGTAGGTCAGTTCTCTACGTAACATTTTCCTCTGGTTTTTAGATTGAATTTTATTCTGAGGATGAAATAAAATAATTAGTGTCAGTTATTTTGGTTTATTTTGGTTTATTCTAATGGATCATGGCACACAGGCCAGAACCACTGCTGCAGTGTCTAAATGATGAGAGGCCTACAGCCACTAGGTGGCAGCATCTCATACAGCGTTTTTACAGATAAGAATATACCTGTTATCAGGTCAACGTTTTAATTTTCATTTACAGTCTGTGGGTTCTGGGCAGAGCAGCGCGTAAGGGTGTTTCTGTCCACTAGGGGGCTTGACAGAAAATAATTGAGAACCAGTGGTTTATGCTAACATTGGTGATGTCTTTATTATGGATTAATATGAATTGTCCTCATCAAAGTTGTCCTCCATTGTCCACAGATCCCGTCCCATCGTCAACGCCACCGCCTCTCTGACGGTCTACCCGACCATGATCAACCCTGAGGAGAGGAACTGCATGGTCCCCAGTGGAAACACCAGCATTCCTGTTTCCTGGTGAGTGGTCCTCTGGTGTCATGTGACACCAGTTTAGTGCTGCTCTGTTGGTTATCACTTTATCTAAATCCAAAAAAAGTTGTGCGCCCCCACCCTCGCACCACCACCTCCCCCATTACCCCCCATAAATAAACACGGCCGTGACAGGAAAGCCTGATAAGGAATGTCCTCAGCATCAGCAGCCACGGTGTCATCTGTCCTGTGAACTCTTCTTATCTGACCTCATTTTAAAACAGTACGTGGTGGTGTTTCTGTTGAAGAGGCGGAGAGTCAACATGTTGAATAGCAGCATTGTCAGCTTTTTTTTTCTTCTTCAATTTTATTGGCCTTTTCCAAGTGGATGCTCACAGGAGAAGGAGAAGAGGAAACAGACCACGGTTGTGTGTCTGTTTCTCTGTTTTCCTCCTCTCTCCCCAGGTCTCCGTCCCTGAAGGAAACTCGTGCCTTGATTATGCGATGTTGCCTGGTGATGAGGAGTATTTGTGTGGGGTGAAAGGAGAGCAGCGGGGATGATGGGAGGGAGTGCGGGAGGGGAGGGGCTGAAAGTTTTTTCTGCAGTCGCTTTGAATGAGATATTGTTTGGTGGTTGAACACAGCTGGGAAACATCAGGACACGTGGACTGTGTGAGCGTGTGCACACAGCTGTGCAGGAACAGGGAGACCTAAGAGGACACGAAGTTTTTACTACTACAGTATTTGAATGCACTCCTTCTGTTCAGCCTCTCATTATTCACTTTTCTTCTCCTTTTTTTACTTTGTATTTCCACTTGGCTCCTGCTGTTCTTCTCACTTTTTACTGCTGCACCTTCTTTGCTCTGTGTCTTCTGGGTCTGGGTCTTACAGGGGTTTGGACAGTGCTGTGCGGCTGATGTCATGGGAGACGGCTGCAGGCCCAGATAGACAGTTCAACAGTTGAAGCCCAGTCAATGTCCAATTTCACCCGTCTTTACTCTGCTGTTCTTGTATGTGGAGATGTTGGGGGAGGAAACGGGGACGGGACAGTTTATCGTCCCGGCTGGCACAGACAGCCAGATGCCAGCAGGTTTTTAAGCACTTGGCATTTTTTTCATATCATCCGTAGCATTCCCATGTCATTCCCATGACACCCCACGTCTGGAAATGTGAACCATGTGAGAACCGTACTGTACTGGGGCGTCTGAGCGACAAGTGAAGAGTCTTCTCTGAACAACCTGAACAATAAACGTCTGTTCTCTTTTTCATTCAGTGTCAACCTGAGCTTCTGCATCTCTGCAGATGGAAAGCACCTCCAGGACTTCCTAGGTGAGCCACCGTTTCCATATTTCCCCTATAGATATTTATTTACATTCTATATTTCCCCTTCTGTGTGAGAAGTTCCTTGTGCATTGTTTTCAGGTACATTGACTCCAGTGTGAGTGTGTAGTGTGTGGTATTTATGGAGCCGTCACGGTGAGAGCCAGCAGCATTCATCACTCCATGAATGCTCATTTGTCTGTGCCTTATGTGTTCCAGACTTCCAGGTGGAAGTGCAGCTCGATAGTCACAAGCACAAGCAGAAAGGTGCTGTGAGGAGGGCTCTGTTCTTGGATTCCCAGCAGCCATTGCTCCAGGGCAGGGTGAAGGTTCGCCACGGCGACCGTGTGTGCAACCACACAAAGATCTTCCTGAGGGTACGGCTACCAGCTCTGGACAATAATAGCTCTTTTGTGACTCTGTATATTATTCTACAGCATACAGTACAGGCTGAGCTCAAGCCTAATGTTGAAAAAAAAATTATGGTGGGAGATGACTTCCTCTAGGGGGCACCAGAGTAGGTGAGGGGAGGCCGAAACATGGGGAAAAAATAATGTAAAATAGCTGATGTCTTTAAGGAAGAATCATGACTTGTTTGCTGTCATGACCTGTCCATGTGTTGTCCTCTTATGGCTCATTCATGCTTTAAAGTGGTTTTGACTTAAAAAGGTTTTGACTTTAAATGTTCACATCTTTGTGTTTGTGTAAATTTAAATGTATGTGTTGTGTTTATGTGAGAGGAGCACAAAGCAAAACCACATTTTTTCTTTGTGCAGTAAATAATACCTTGATGAATTCATTTATCCTACTGGACCCTTGTTGACCCAAGTCTGCTTCTTCAACTTCTCGGTCAATGATTTATGCTCTGATCTGTAAATAACATTTTAACTTTTTAAAAACCTCATTTGTCTCTGTCTCGGTCTGCAGGACGAGAAGGAGTTCCGTGATAAACTCTCCTCCATCTTCGTGGCCTTCAACTACAGCCTGGACCCAAACGCCTCCGTGGACAGACACGGTCTTCGACCCATCCTCAACTACCAGAGCGCCACGCTGATAGAACAGAAAGTAAGTCATTGTTTGTTACATGTCTGTTTCTGTTTGTGGACCGGGGAAACATCAGTGACCTCTGCTGCAGTGATCTAATAATGCACATGTGGTTCTGAGCGAGTGGGACTCGTGTTCTGTGAGCCGACGATAAGCACATCCGCCACATCCACTAATGACTCCTCATATCACTGGCCATCTATTCACCGTCTGTGTGCCGTTCCTGATGAAAGCGCGCGGCCGTTCTTTCTAATCTCCGTCCTAAACTGTTCTGCTGGGAGAACGTCCAGAGTGTCTGGAAAGATGTTTCCAAAAAGAAAAAAAAAAAACCAGGCACTTGTCGGAGGAAGTGTTTCCCTGTCCTGGCAGAATTAGCTCTGAGTTTCTCACAAGGTGCGTCCGTCCAGGTGTCCAGTGCTGCCGAACTTTGGGTTTGATCCGTCCCCCCGGGGACAGGGGGTGGGGTTGCAGCTGGGAGTCGTGCTCATCTGCTTGAAATATTCTGCTGTTTTTTTTTTTTTTTTCTTCTGGCAGTGAACGCAACATGTGGGCATCCTTTCAGCTGTGGCACAGCACGCAGCCGTGCACCATGTGTGAGCTGCTCATGGGTCTGACAGCGTTTAGGGAATAGCAATCAACGGCTCTCCCCCTCCCATCCTCCCTCCCAACCTCCCTCCACTCTCCCTCCATCCTGGTCTGCTTCTATCTTATTCCTTTTGGATCAGGACGAAACCCTGTCATTGATGCCCTTCCCTGGAAATCAAAGCTCTGGGGCCTCCAACAGATGTGGTCTACAGCTGAACCATGGACCTTCAGATGAGACTCAGCTAAAATATCAACTTTGAATATGAAGGCCACTGTGTGTGTGTGTGTGTGTGTGTGTGTGTGTGTGTAAAACTCAAGTGGGAGAAATGTCAGGCTGCCAAGACGTTCCATTAATCTTGATTTCAGCCTGTGTGAATGTTGCAGCAGATAAACAGCGGCGTCCGACTGTCACATCACAGGGCGCCGTCATCAGACACACTGTCAAAGACGTGGTGGTCCACGTAGAAGTTCATTGTTTTCGCCAAACGCAAACTCTTTTCAAGCGGCGGCGAAAAATGAGTCGAATGTTGAGTTAGTGTTCCTGACAGAGTATCGTTTTCATAGCAGCTAATACCTCCCATATGTTTGGATGAGGAATTACGGCATCGCCATGGATTATTAATTGCAGCGATTCTCAGATCCCGTATCAAGGATACAGTCGTGTGGAGTCGGTGATGATCGACGTTGATATAGAAGCTTAGGCTGAAAACGGTATAAATGATCCCATCGTTCCTAAAATACAACCATCTGGGTGAAGGACGTGTTGCTTTGATGAACCAGCGACACACCCTTCACTTCAACTCCTCTCCTCACTGCGCCCTGTTCGCCCTCAGTTTGTAGTCAGAGATGTTACCGGTGTTGAAGTGCTGTGAAGAGCCCCCGCCCCCACTGTTGTTTTCTTGCCTCGTGTACACACACACATCAGCATGCGCTCCTCTGGCCATGTTAGCACGGCGGTTTCCCCACCATCCATAATTAGAGCCTGTGGATTGTGTAATGACAGGGGGCGCACTTGTCTCTGTCTTTAATCTCCTCCTCCATTTCTATTTATTATCCTCATCGTCACGAGCCTCAATGAACTGTCACAGTGCAGCGGGATGCAATTTGGCCGCCCGCGGAGGCCACCGCTCTGCCACACGTCCAGCGGTCGTCCACTTATCCAGCGGTGTTTCTGCAGCTCTCTGGTCTCAGCCTCCACTCTCATCCGTCGACCGCTCCACTGACGTTAGGGGTCAGCAGATGTATCTGGTGTCTCAGAGAGTTCCTCCAGGACGCTCAGCTTCACCATTTCCATACGATCTGGTGCCTCTGTGGTCAGCTGGGTGGTGTAGCATGTGGTGAACGTGCGGTTCACCATATGGAGCTGTGATGTGGACAAAGGGTGCGAGCTGGCAGCCCGATGCTGCAGCGCTGCAGGAGGACTTCACCATCGAGGCCTGGGCCTGGGCTCGTCTGGGCCGTAGCTACTGACTTCTGGTTCTGTTGAAAAGCTGACGGTGTTCAGTCGTGAAAATATCTAACGATTGAGCAATTATTATAAATAAAATCAATGAGCTCTTGTAAAATGTAAAAAGGCCAGAGTCTGTCTTTAAACTCTGAGGTTTTACACATGGGTGCAGCAGAACTGGTGAGTCACTGAAGGCCCAACACACCAGGCTGCAGCCTCAGCTGGTACCAAATAGGTGATACCATAAAAACTAAAGGTTCTACGGCAACAAAGCAAAGAAAACTCTCAGCATCTCTGCAGAAATGGTCACATTGGGATTAAAAAAAATTATTTTGGAAATTCATGCAGATCTTTTCCCTCTCTGTCTGTCCCCCAGTTTGGGCTCCACTGATTTAGAGAAATGATAATAATGTCCTCGTCCACTTAGGTTCATGTTTTTCAAACAGTGGGGCGTGCCCCTCTTTGGGACAGAGATGTCTATGTTGATGTGAATGACAAGCCTCCAGTCACTAGGTGGCAGCAAGTTATACAGTGGTTTATACAGGTAGAAATAGAAGCTCAACGGCTGTGGTTGTAGTAGAGAGGAAGGTGGAGTGAGGTCACACATATATGTAGAGAGAACAGCTCTGTGTGTGTGAAGGAATGCACTGGTGTGTGTGTGTGTGTGGGACAGCTGTGTCTCCTCCTGACATGACCTCACACACTGTCCCAGGGTCTGTGTCCTCCCTGGTTTGAACTGTCTTTGGTAACACTCAGATGATGTGCAGTCACTAAAGTCTCTGTGCACCAGGTGGCGGCGGTGAGTGGTTATCGAGCCACTGAGATGGAACGAATTAGTCACAGCACGTGTCGCGTCTTGTTGATCTCATCCTGTTGTCACGTCCAGGTTCAGACTCTTTGATTTATCTTTTGTCTTTTATTGTCTTCATCTGTCCATGACCTGGATCTTCTGGACCAAACCTCCAGAAGAAACACTGGTTCACTCTTCACTGTGGTGTTTCATTAAGATCATCCCCGACTTTTGTTGTTGTTGTTCCTTCATCCATAGCTTTCCACCTGTCCTGTAGATGTGGTTCATGGATTTAGTATTTTTTTGTGATAGTTTAGCTGCTTCTCCATCATCTGTGATTCTCCCAGACCTCATCCTTCTCCGTCCTTCTTTCAGGCCCAGATCCTGTTGGACTGTGGAGAAGATAATATCTGTGTTCCTGATTTGAAGCTGGCCGTTCATGGGTAAGTCTGATCACCGCCTCCTCACCGCCGTACCTCTGAAAACCATAACAATACCACGGGAGAGTCCGACAGGCAGTGAACTCCTCACCTCCTCCACGCGTGTGCAGGCAGCGACGTGAGCGAAAAAGCAGAAGTGCAGATGTTTTTGTTGTTCTCGTCGCCAGGACGTTGCAGCCACATGTCATTGAACGCTGCCCCCTTCCACCCACCACCACCACCACCACCACCTCCCGCAAACACAGGGTTGAAGGACGAATAGTAGAGATAGTAGAGAATGTCAAAAGTTTGTCCAGCCTGGTTTGCTTCTGAAGCTGTGGAGAACACTCCTGCTGCCAAACTTTGATTGAAGGAATCTGTTAGCGCTTTCCTCAAAAATAACAACCTCCCCCACATTCTCATCTCTCATCCCTGCCTTGTCATTTGGATTTGACATTCCTATATTTATCTCCCATCTGCCTTGATTCCTTCTTTCTTCCTAATACGTGGTGAATCCATCACAGGGAGAAGAAGAAGCTGCTGGGAGTTTGTTTTCACAGCCCCTCAGTTCAACACAGTCCAGTTCTATATTTAATCTTCATTGTTTATATTTTGTATTTTGTAAATACACACAGAAATATACCAGACTGGACTGTTCAATATATGAAGCTGCTAAAACACATCTCGCATTGAAAAAGATCTTGAGTTTATCAGTTTATTAATGTTCCAACACTTGGAGTTAAACATTAAATCTAACAGTAGCTGCGTCGACTCATGAGACCAACATTATAAAAAAGACTTTCTTTGACACTTTCACAATTCTCCTACTCAACAGCCAACACACACACTGTAACCTCCAAGACCAGAGGGAACCTACTGGGAACCTACTGGGTCCAGGTCTCCCTGACTTAGGTAGACCATCAGGTCGACAGAAGATCCTCCTCACAAATCATCTCCCGCTCAGTCTCCAGCTCTGCTTTATGAGAAGGGGCTGTAATTAAAAGCGTCTGTGTGGCCAAACATATGGTTTCTCTCATTGTTCCGAGCCGTGTTGGGAGGGTGTGGGGGGGAGGCGGGCCGTTACAGCAGTGTGTGCTGTTGTACAGCGTGTACGACTTTATTACCACATCGGAAAAAGTTTGATTGAATTAAGGAGCTTTGTGAGAAGAATCCATGAGGTGATTTTTTTAAAGCTCAGCTATAAACAAAAGGCCAACGTACTTGTTTAAATAAAAAACAGCTTCTCGTCTGGACGGTTGCCAGTGAGAACAGAACTTTATTGTCGACACAGAAAAGCGTTTAGAAAAGACCTCAGTCAGAAGAATTAGTTCTTAACTAAGAAACTGAATCATTTCTTCCCATTTTCTCGTCTACTTTCCCATTCATCTGATTGGTGTGTTCACTGACCTCCTCTGCTTTGGTCCTCAGCGACAGGAAGGAGGTCTACCTGGGTGACGACAACTCCTTGACACTAACCTTCAACGCCAGGAACGAGGGTGAGGGAGGGGCGTACGAGGCAGAGCTGCATGTGCTGCTCCCCCCTGAAGCTGATTACAGCGGCATTGCTCGTAATAATGAGGTGAGTAGAACTGAGAGCAGATTGAAAACTCACTCACTCACTTCCTCGACTCATATTTGAGTGTTTTTCCTAATTATTGCTCGTTGCTCCCTTTGACTCATTCCTCCCCTGGGTTTTCCAGAGCTTGACACAGCTGACCTGCAGCTATGAGACGGAGAACCAGACTCGATACCTCAGCTGTGACCTGGGAAACCCAATGAAGTCTAGCACCAATGTAAGAATATAGTTTTCTCACCAAATAAGGCTGAAGCACACGGGATGTAGAATAGAAAGTGAAATACCACCATCGTCCTCTAGGGTGTGAACAGGACACCACCCTTTTTAACCACACACCCTTTAATGGTTCTGTGAAGAATGAGATGCACAACATCCACCCTTAGATCAGACTGTAGCTTCAGCCAAACTCCTAGTTTGTCTGTTGTGAAGCTATTGATTGTAAGTGGATGAAAATGCCCGGTGGTTGATGTAGAGCCGACTCCCTGGAAAAGAAAAGGATCAACATCATCAGAATAGAAGACCATGAACCTCACTGAGATGTTGAGTAGACTCTTACCAGGGCTGAAGGACTGGACTGTGGGCTGTGAGTGTGAACAGAGCCCAGAGCCATGAACACTTTATCTACAGCTCATAAAGATGGACCTTTGGTAGAAAAGCACAGATGGTGAAGACAGGAATTACTCTGCCTGACTGCACAGTTACTACAGTACTCTGTAGTAATAATACTTCTCTGGATTTACGCTCTCAGTTGACTCTTCTGACTGACATTTGTTTTATGTCTTTCTATTCCACTTATTTGGATTCTACAATGTTCAATTCCATCATGCTCTAGTGTATTCCATTCTGGTGTATTCCATTCTATGATATTGTATCTTTAATCAACTCTACAGAAGCCAGTTATATTCTTGTCAATATCTTATTTTGTCGTTGTTGTGTCTGTTGTGTTTTGTTGTGTTCTGATCTGTGGTCTTTGTCGTTCCGTTGCAGTTGTGGGCGGGCCTACGGTTCACTGTGCCACGACTCAAGGACACACACAAAACCGTTCAGTTTGAACTTCAGATCCGCAGGTACGGCCCAAGAAAATATGCGCTAGTATTCTTGTTGTTATTTACAGGCTGTGTTTTCTTACTCACCTGCAGGGGGTGCTATAAATGCACTACTGTTCTCTAAGTACGAGTGATTACAATCCTGTGTATAAAGAGGCTGTGAGAGTGGTTTATCTGGTGGAGCCGTACACCCCCAGTAATGATGTGGAAAACATATATGTAACAGCAGAGATTGTTGTTGTTGTTGTTGTTGTTGTTGTTGTTGTTGTTGTTGTTGTTGATACCATGAGGGAAACAATGGGTTAATATGATGCGACTCCTGGGTTTATTTTTACTCAGAGTTTCCTTCCAACTTTAATAGAATTCTTGTGGCTGATGATCCATCACTGCTGACCTGGAGTGAAGTCAGCAAATCAGAGCTGATTTCCTCTTCCCTTTGTTTCCACAGCAAAAATGAGAATAACTCCCACAGTGAGGTGGTGCCCTACAAGCTGGAGGTGGTGGTCCAGGCTGATGTCATCCTGCAGGGGTGAGCTGAGGTTTAGGATTTCCTGGGATGAACTCTGGGAACTCTGGGAAGTCTCATTCCGAGCCTCATGCTGAACATGTTTTCACATTTTGGTTTCGCTTCTTCCTCCAGGGTGTCACGACCAGATAAGGTTTTCTTTCCGCCGGCCAACTGGAAGGTGACCAAGAACTATGAGGTGGAGCAGGACGTCGGGCCTGCGGTGGAACACGTCTATGAGGTAACCGTCCATAAATGACTCACTGGGTCTGTGTCAGAACAAAAAGATGCAGTGGAGGAAAACCTTCTTCAACCTTCTTCTGTTCTTCTCCAGTTGGTGAACAACGGTCCCAGTCGGATCAGCCACACCCTGTTGGAGCTGCGCTGCCCCTTCAGCGTCCAGGACCTGACTGTTCTCTACCCTCTGGAGTTCTCCACTGAAGGAATGATCAACTGCACCTCCGACAAGTACATGAACCACCTCCACCTCAAGGTGAATAACATTCCAATGACCTTCAGGGCGTAAATTAGGGGAAAACTCCAACCTCCCCCGTCAGATGTGGGAGTAGGAGTGACTGCTGGACCAACACCCTGGTCTCCACGGTCCTCCTCCCTCTGTTTCTCCAAGGCTCCACCCATGACACTCACCCCACCTCAGCTTTGATGTTCACACACTCCTTCATGTTGATAAACACTCTCTCCGATCTTCAGCGCCCCCTGTGCCCAGTTAGAGGGTTCAGCCATCGTGGACTGGGCATCAAATGCAGTTGTTTGTGTTTGTGTTTGAAGGAAGACAGATGTTTGTGGGGGGGTCAGAGGGGTGGAGGTCTGAGGGGGGGGCTGTAAGTGGTCATCTATCTTAGCTAATGTTTCCGCTCCCCTGGTGAATTTCCACGGGAATCCGTGAGCGCTCCACTCACTCACATGCTTCTGATTAATGGGTGTAGGCCTGGAGGTGGTGCTAACATGAAGTCCTGTATTGACACAGAGGTTGGTGTGCTCCTCCAGCGGGTGAGGTCAGTGCCTTCCTCCGCCTAATGGCTCTAATGTTTTGTAATCTTTCTCTTCTTCTCCTCCAGCTCCAGCACACTTCAACAGAACCACCCATCCTGGCTCTGAAGGCCCAGGAGCAACACGTGGTGAGGACGGACGTCCAGAAGAATCAGCTGGCTCAGCTGACCAACCTGGTGAGAAAAAACTGCATTAACTATAAAAATACTATCACTAGTGAGGTCTTCAACCCTCAGAAGGTCTGTGCAGGTGATTCCCAGGTCCCAGGTTGGGTTGATGACTCCTGTTCTTCCGTGTCAGGTCCCAGGTTGGACCTGGACATCAGTGTCGTCCCTGTGTTTCCCAGTTTATTAAAGTGAGATCATGGAAACATTCCTTAGGTTCTAGAAGGACTTGGTCTGGTTGGTGGTTTCTGGTTTGGTTTGAAGAGATTGGAATATAAAAGCATTAGGGTTCCGTGAAAATGACCTTTCTTGATGACATGGAGCCCTGTGATTGGCTAATTGAGTTATGATGTCATTGAAAGGACGGGGTCAAAGGCTGGAGGGCAGTCTCTTTGTGGAGATTAACTTAAAAGAGCCTTAAGTAGTGGTGGATGGGTGAGGGACACGGGGGAGACGGGTGACTCTTTGTCAGTGATGCATTGCTGACTTCACAGAGTTCTGTCTCTGGGTGTCAAACACACTGGCTCCATTGATTGGTCCACCTGTGAGAGACTCTGTATTACCTGCTGCACCAATGAGCTCTTTGTCCGTCTTCTCCTTCATCAACCATGTCCACTGGAACATTTGGATGAAGGACTTCATTCTTTGGATTTGTCCATGTTGGAGATTCACTGTCACTGAGGAAAGAAGAAAGAAAATGGCAGTGATGGTGTTTTCCTGTCCCTCAAATATTTGACTGTTTCATGATAAACTGGTCATTAATTTGTCCAGTGATAAATAATCACCTTTAATTACTTTTTTTTAACCTACTGCATGAACTTTGGTTTAAAAGACCAAACTCCATAACCTTACACTTAAGTCCAACCTTCTCAAATCCGTCAATCCGTCCAACCAACCATCTGACCAGAGGTCTACGACAGATCCAGAGTCCCAACTACTGCAGATGCTGCCCCCATCTGGCTGCCCGTGTCCTGCTCTGTCCTTTCATAACTCATCAACAAAAGTCCCCAGAGACCAGACCTCAGGATGTCTTCCTCCGTCTCCAGGTTCTTTGAACCCTCGTTCTTTTCTCTGAGGCTGAAGAAAACAGTCAGATGAAGCATTAAACCAAACCCACATCATCTGCAAAAAGACCAAGTGATGAGGTCATGAAACCCACTGATGGCCTATGTTCTTCCAGCAGGGAGAAGATATGAGACATGAAGTATTTGTTGCTGTCATTTCCTCAGACCTTTGTAGCTGCCCTGCTGTGGGACATTAATGTGGTCCACCAGGAAGGACTGGACTGAAACGTCTGTCTGAGTGGACTCATTAAGTCCATCTGAGCCTGAAGGCATGAGGAGGCTGCTCTTCACCTCCTCCTCCTTCTCCTTCTCCTCAATTCTCCTTCTGTGTTGGACTAACTTGGTGTAATCAGTGACTAATGGAATCCTGTAGGAAGCCCACGGAGACCCTGTAGACTGAGGGTGGTCTGGATACAGACCCTCAGCCCAACACATCATGTGAAAGCTTTAAACTTCTATCTTCACGACGAGGACCTCGTTAAACTGCTGTTTCTACAGCGGCTGGTATTAGTGGTGGGACAATCATGTGGAGGGTGGTGCGCCCCACATTTTTACAGTCTCATGACATTCCTTCAATCTAATTTGAAGCAGGCGTTGAGTCCAGATCATTGGACTCTTTGTTGGATTCATCTGACCTTCAGCATCAACAGGACTCTGAAGGTTCAGGTTCAGGGCTGTTTTTATTTCACAGTCAGGTTTGTGTTTTCACTCCCTTTTAATTAAGAACCACTGTTTCTAGCAGGGTTATGTTGTATTAAGGTGGTTGGTGCGCTTGCCTTACAATGGGACGGTCACTGATTTGATTCCAGGGAGATTTTCTTTGCAAAACTGGAGAATCTTAATTTTTCAATGAAAAACTGTTTCAATGAATCATGATTAATCCTGACTAATTGTAATCATGTGACTGTATTAATTATATCTAGTATTTTTGTCTGTCCTTTCCTTCAGTCTTGTCCTAACGTGGAGTGCTGGACGCTCCAGTGCCAGGTGGGACTCCTGGAACGAGGCACCACAGCCATCGTCAAAGTTCGATCCCTGGTCTGGGCGGAAACCTTCACTGAGGTGAGTGGACACAGCACAGGTCACAGGGTTAAAGGTTGTTGATGACTACGGAAGTCCTCACACTGTGGTTGAGTGGACGAGACAACAACAACAACAACAACAACAACAACAAGACTGGGTCAGAACCAGACGGTTGGACTGTCTCTCTGACATCATTAGTCTGAACAAATGGGGCGACAGTTGTTAACTGAGTGTCTCCCACTTCTCATCAGTGTCTCTCCTCCACATCTGAGACACACACACACACACACACACACACACACACACACTTAAAGCCCACTACATGCTCTAACGCGGGGCATGTGTGTGTGAACGTATTGAAAAGTCATTATCTGCCGTCACAGCTGCTCAGAGGATTGGAATGTTGAGGAGGTTTCACTCTAAGCGACAGTTGGTCTCTATCGCCATCTAGTGGATATAAGATGGAAATGCATGTTTGATTTTAGAACCGTGTCAGTGAACAGAGGAAATCAAATTACAAATTATTATGTTATTATGTGTGCAAAAGAATATGTGTGTATATATATATAGTATTTATACTTTATATTAACATATATTTTTCTTCTTCTTCTTCCTTCTCTTTCAGAGACCCTATAAGAACCACTTGTTGGAGTGCACAGCCAGATACAGCGTGGAGAAGACGCCCTACGCCATCTTACCAAAATACTACCCTAGTGGTCACAAAAAGGTATTACATCTATTAAAGTATTATCATAAGTTAAGACGATTAATTCATTTGTTCATTAACTGATACATTTTGGCTCCTCTTCTCAGGTGGTGACCCCAGTGGTGTGGAACAAGCCAGACATTGAGAACTCTGTTCCTCTGTGGATCATCATCCTGGCCATCCTGGCTGGTCTGCTGCTCCTGGCTTTACTCATCTATGTTCTTTATAAGGTCGGTTCCACACAGAACATGTTTCCAAATCCGACTCCTCACCTGGATTCCTGTTTCCTGACTTTACGCTCCGTCTCCACAGATGGGTTTCTTCAAGCGATCGTTACCGTACGGCACGGCCATGGAGAAGGCCCAGCTGAAACCACAGGCCGCCTCAGAGGCCTAACAGCTGACCCGAGTCACCTGGCTGCACCATCGCGACCAGAAAAACCCACAACAGAACGCGAGGAGTGGATCCGACAGCAGTCGAGTGAAAAAATAGAGACCACTGGAACTCCACTGTGCTGCACTAGAAGAAGACGGAAAAACACGAAGATCTTCTTTCCAAATGAATGTTTTTACCTTAGTTTTTTACTGGTTAGAAGGTTGGGATTTTTTTAATACCAAATATGACTTTGATCAGCGCCTCAGGTCTGAGACAAGGACGGATGATTCAGTGAGACGCTTCTTTTTGTGGACAGGAGTCGGTTATTGTCTGTTTAACTGCCTGGTGCTAAAGTTAACATAGAAGCTCACTGACTCAGACAGAATGTGGCCACATGTAGCTCGAGGTTTGGTGAAGCTGCAGTTTCTGAGGCTTAAATGGAAGTTCTAACACCATGGAGTCAGAAAAACAGAAAATTACTGAATTAGTTACAAAAAAAGTTAAATCAACCAAGTCCTAACAAGTCTGAGGCCTTGCTATATATACTGCCCCCTGCTGGGCTGACGCAGCCTTGAACAGAATATGCGGGTATTGAGACACAAAAAGAGAAGTTTGACGAGACGGATCTCTCTCTGCCTCACAGCGGTGGGCGGTGCTGGGTGGAGTCGTTTGTTTTTCTGTTTTCTCCGAGGAAATCTACTGATTTAGAGACAACAGAGACTCACTGTTTGATCTTCCTTTGAGTTTTTTGTCCTGACTTTGACTCCTACTGATCACTTTTTAAAAAAGTGTTGCCGTTGTTGTTTAGTCGACTGGGATGGAGACTGGAACAACCACAGAGATGTAGCTGTTTTGTTTTCTTACTGTCTCTCCTCCACCTCCTCCTCTGGTTGGGTGGAGGTGACAGGCCACCAGATGATGGCGTGACTGCGCCTGACGCCAAGACAATCAGCAGTGTGGTAGCGTGGATGGATGATGGTCCATCGTTCTACAGTCTGTGTGTTGCTGTGAGACACTGTTGTTTGTCCTCCCACCTCCACCAGGGACACAGAGACTGAAGTTGTCTCTGTTGTCTTCGGTCTTTTCGTCTTGTACATACATTGTTTCGTGCCTTAAATGTAAATACGTGATGTCTGTGCATTGACTTCATCCAACATGAACTGGTGTGAATGGTGTATTTATGAATGTCTGTTTCTAGAATGGATCGATTACCCGTCCTACTGCCCCCTAGTGGTCGTCGTGTTATCAACAGGTTCTCCTGCATCACTGGAGTTTGATTGATTTCAGCCACAGTTGGAATAGTCCACGTCTCGTACCTTGCTTTAAGGCAGTGGTTTTCACCTGGTCTTCAGGTCTTCAGGTCCGTCCATCAGGCCTTAATGACGGGCCACGACCAAAGACTAGTTTTTAGATTTATTTAATATAACATTCAGTAACACTTCCATCACGACTCTGACGGGTTCTTCAGTCATTTGTTCTGGCAATAAAAGTTACTATTAATAAAAAAGTTAGAATGACCCACCTTGGGTTGTGACCCAGCAGTTGAGAATCACCACATTAAGGGACAGCAGCCTCAGCCATAGGAACTCTGTGTTATTTCTGCAAGTGCAATATTTATATTTACCCCTTTGCGTCACGGTGCTTTTTGGTTATTTTTTCTGGTTTGTTTCTTGATGGATTTGTAGAAAAGCTGAACTTTGTGATTTAAAGTCTCGGGTTTTTCATTCTCACCATTTCCTGCTTCAGCAGGTTTTTGTTTGTTTGTTTTTTGGTAATATTTCACGGACTGACACAACAGCTCCACCACCAGGTCACACCTGAGTTGCACTCACATTCTCACAGTTAAGTTGAACTACAATTGTTTTTGGCCGCTGTCATTGTTCAGTGATGAAGAATCTGCCAGTTGTTCCAGGACAATTCATTTACATCTGTATTTACTGTCAATGATTATTTCTGTCTGAACAGGTTGATTCATATTATTTATACAATGATGGAATCCATTCACTACTTCCTAAAATGTTACACCAGGAGAAGGCACTGTTTTATTTTTTTTTTTTCTTCTCCTTAGCCAGGACTATCTCCAGGACTTTTTAAAAGACGCTGTACATATTTATGATGTGGAGAGTAAGAAATTCAATCCAGGACTAATTTGTTAATTTTTTTTCCACCCCATATTGGGGAGAGGTTTTGTTGGGAGGTGAGGGAGGGATTTGGGGACTGGGTTTTTATCTGTTATGGTTTGTACTTTAAATAAAAAATATTTCTCTTTGTAAAAAAAAAAGAATCACTCTGCTTTAATGGAAAAACATGATGAACTGAGAAAATAATTTATTTAGAAAATGAAAATTTATGAATTTACATAATTAAAACAATGATTTTCACAAAAAAAGTGACAATATTAGTGCACGCTCTCCTGACCTGAGCAGAGCGTTGTTCTCTATGCCTTCATTGTCTGAGCTTCTGTAGATTCCTTGGGGGTTGACACTGCTCACGTCCACTAGATGGAGACAAAGGTGCAAACTTGATCTAAGCATTCCTGTCCCCTCCAGCTCCTTCATATAGATGTGCTGGGCTTCTGCAGTCTCTGAACATCTGAGGTCCTAACATTCCAAAAGTCTGGAGAGCTGCGTCAGTTTGCGCTGGTTGTCGATCACCTTCAGGTTCTGGATGTAGTGTCTGATGCTGGAGGAGCTCCGTAAAGGACACCCCTGGTCTGAGTCTGGACAGGAGGAATAAATCAGGCTGAATTCCCTCGATGTGACCAATATGTGTGAGAATATGAGAATGTCACGGTCAGAACGAGGCTCACATGTTGATATACGGTTGACAGGTCCGTCCAGGAACATCCGATCTGCCAGACCTCTCTGTGGAGACGATGGAACTGGAAACAAAACGTCACAAAAAAAACAAAAACAAAAAACGCTTAGCTTCTCAGGTGAACAGACATGGTCTACCAGTTGTTGGAATTATGTCAAATGTCTAAATTACATCTAGCAATGCTGCAATTTTTAGACATCATGAAAAAGATTTTTACTAGGAATGTTCAACACTTCCAATATCAACCAATGTGATATATGTGATCGTTTGCCCCGACCCTGAGGTGAAGTTCTCAGGACCCTCAGTTTGATTACAGTAAATCTTGCAAAGTGTGTGGACTGAGTTGGTGAGTTACCGTAGGGCTGGCTCCTGCAGCCTCTCACGATCTTCACCGTCTTGGCCATCATTCTCTTTGACAGGGAGACAAGAAGGAACCTGTTCAGCCTCATTGTCCACTGATGACCAGTGAGTGACCATGTGTGAAGTCATGCTTTTATTTTTAGTCTTACCATCTTCTCAAAATTGACCAGTTTTTCCATGTAGTTTGAGTTTCCCTCGTGGATAAAGGTCATGTCTGTACACAACACAAAAAAGTAAAATCTGATAAGGACCATAGAGTAAATTTACAGCTTTCACATGAGCTTGGGCCAACGGACGGTCAGTTATGTGTCAGTTACCTTTCAGCAGCAGAGGCATGAGAGGGATGTAGGGCGGGCTGAGTTTGGCCACAGTCAGTCTGTAGGCTCTGTGGTTACGGGAAGGATCCTTCAATAAAGACAACACAGAAAATCTCAGCTTCGACTATAGGCGACTATATTCACATCAGAGATAAGTCACAGAGGCGGGAACTGTAGGTTAGGATTTCAAAGCCTTGTTGTGAAGCTTGATTCCTCCGCAAGATCTGGCAACCCTAACCCTGGGCTGAACCGAAGCTCCCGCTCACACGTTGTTCTGACTCTGTTATAACCGGTTCGTCCGTTTGTGTTTGACAACAACATCATGTTGTTTACACACCGTTCTGTCTGAGGTCTAAAGAAACATTTAATGAAGGACTTAAATGTTAACATTATTCTCTATGCTCTTAAACAAACTCTATTGAATAATGTACCTGTCTGTCCCACCCCGCACCTGCAGGGGGCAAACGTGAGACAAAGAGATTTTTTGTTCTCTCTTTGAGTGACGTCAGAAAGTGACGTTCATCGTAGCCATCCGAGTATTTGTTTATTTTCATTTTTTTTCTTTAAATGCTGGACATTAAACGTAGAATCAGAGAAACGATGATAATAATAATAATAATGTTAACGATAAAGTGAGTTCGAGCGGAGAGAAAAGAACGAGGAGTTTTGAACAAAGTGAAGGAAACATTGGAGCAGGAGGAGAGAAGGTGAGTCCACGAACATACAACGATAAAATAACCTTAAAAAATTAAAAAGCACCCGTTGGTTTTTTTTTTTTGTTTCACGTAGATTTACAATAAAACCAAATGTGTTGTGGTATTGCTGTTCGCAACGCGACTCTATACTTAACTATCACATTAATTATTTAACATTTTACTTTATTTTCTTGGTTTATGTTTAAAAGCAGCATCGAATTTCCACAGTTTTTCTTTTCTTTTGCTCCTTCATCACATGCTGTCCTCACCATCAGTCTTTCGTAGGCGCAGTAAACCCTCCTGGTCTTGTTGGGAATTCTCTGTGACGGACAAACACAACGTTAGTTTAATAAGTGTCGTTTCGTTATAAATCTATCACTAAAATGGTTGCGTTCAGGGACGTCTCTCACCTCCCAGCTCTTGTACAGTCTCTGGACCGAACTGTTGCTCAAAGCAAACATCACAGCGAAGAAGGAATTCAGATTCTTCTGCTCCTTCAAGCTGGAAAAATGAGTTTAAATTAGTGTCTGAACAAAGTTGGTGTTTTAACAGATTTGACTCGTTGTTGTTGTTGTTGTTGTTGTTGTTGTTGTTGTTGTTGTGTGAGTCTGTTGATGTGAAGTTCACTGTCTGTATGTTGTTTTATTATCTGATCAACTTAATGGACGTTCCTGGTGTCTCGGCATTTCTTCTGCTATGACTTTCCCAGGCCACAGGGTGGCGTGATAGTTAATGCATAACATCCACTGTTGTCTCTCTGTGTACAGTGTGAACTGACTGGTTGGTGTGAATGTGTGTTTGGATTGTGTGGCTCTGGTGGATGACGTTTGTTCTTCCTCTCCTGAAAAAGCTGCAATGCTGCCATCTGGTGACTTTTACTGTAAAATGCAGCTGTAGTTGTTTGGACAGAGTGCACTGTAAACCAGACTGAGACAACACTTCACGGTTGAGACAGTATGTGGACAGTGGTGAAGGACTCACCACATATGTTAAACTCGAGGCCTGTGGACCAAATGCAGTACGCCACCTCATATTATGTGGCCCAGCATTTAACATGAATGTTGTTGTGTAAAGAAATCCCCAGTGTTTACTAGACTGGTCCATTTCTGTAGGTTTTTATAGGCTTGGTTTGACTGAGGTGAAATTACTGTCTAATCTGGAGGATCCTCAGCCCTGGACCTGAATAACCTTGTTGATCCTGTTTGTCCGGCTGCACAGACTGTGTCATATAATTTTCACAGTGCAGCAGTTATCGTGTCTGATATAGAAGAGAGTTGTGGGTTCAATCCCCAGAGGAATTTCTCTCCTTTAAGTCACAAACATGCAGTAAATGTTGTTTGTGTGGAGGTGTCAGGTGTGTCTTACACTGCAGCGATCTTGATGAACTTCTTGATCAGACCTGCTCGTTTCACCATGTCCTCACAGAGACAGACCTCCGTCAGGACCCAGTACTGAACCTCATTGAACCGACGCACGAACCTCTCCAGGTTGGCTGTGGTGGCTCCGTGGAACTTATGGCGGCCAAATACATAGTAGACGAGCTCCACCTGCACGGAATAGACTTTAGGTCAAGTCTACAAAAACATGTGAAACATGCAGGAAGTTCATTGGTGGCCCCAGACGGTCTGGTGGTCTGATAACAGACGACTGTGATAACAAACACAGGAGCTGAGCTTCTGTCTTGTGTTTGTTTGCTGCATTTACCTCATGCACAGCTGTGAACAGCTCCCAGTCGTAATTTGTGAGTTCATTGGCGATGTCTTTGGAGCTCATCAGTTCAAGGATGTCCGCCGTCCCTCGCTCTGGACCCTGCTGCTCCGCTGTAGGAACCTGGAAGAGAGAGAGTCAGAGTCAGAGGAAGGAAGATTCTCTTCATCAAGAGCAGGAGATGTTTCAACCAAAGATTCTCTTTTCTTACCAGCTGCTCTACTTGACTGCTTTTACAGATGAAGAGTTTTTCGTTGAGTCCCAGGGCGGTGTAGACGGCCGTAGCGTCCAGCTTTAACTGAGCTCTCTCTGTTTGAGTATTCAAATAAAAATAAATTATTAAAATGACATAAAGTTAAAAAGAAAATCCTGGCGTGAATTCCTGAGGTGTCCAACCTCCTGTGGAGTTCATCTTGACCAGAACGTGATCTGCGACTGGTTTGACAATCGCTGACATCACATCGTGCACAGACGTGTTGACAGGCAGCATCAGGGTGAGAGCTTTGTTGTCTGGTCTGTAGATCTCATACAGAACTGGAAGGAGCAGAAACACTGGGTCAACGCTGCCCTCATACAGTGGAGTGGAGTCTCGCAAAACACGGTCTGGATCTGAAGACCTGAGATGGTCTCACCATAGATGGGATGGAACAGAAATGATCAAACACTGATAGGTGGAGGTGGTGGAGGAGGGAGATGTTCAGGGGAGGTGTTGGTTTTATAAAAGCATTTTTTAATCCATAATTTCAACAGTGGAAACTTCCAACAGATTAATATGATTCTATCTAATCTAATCTGTTAGACCATGGTTGACTTTCCTTCATCAAACCATGTGACAGTCCTGTAACAATCACAGCTACTTTTAGATAAACTGGTTTTATTCAGAATGGTCAGATGTTTGTTCTGGAGACCAACCTTGGTGCACTCACCTTTATCACACGTTCTGATTGGTTGTAATCTCCCCACAGGTTCTTCAAAACTGGAAAACCAATCAAATGGCTGGTTCTGTCAATGACATCACAAACATCAAACACTGACACTGACATAAGTGACATGAACGTTTCCATCTCCAAACACTGGAGATCACTGGAGATCCCTCACCCTGGTCAGTGACTGATATCCATTCTCCATCCTGTGAAGACACCACCAGAGTCAATTCAGTAGAAACAGCTGAGGAGATACTCTAAGGCAGGGGGGTCAAACTCCTGGCACCTCGGTCAGAAATGGACCACCAACCACCTATATGGGCCCCACCACTAGATGTCACTGTAATGTTCTATAATGTAATGTTGGTTTCTGTCTCATTGGTGACAAACCAGTGGCAACAGTGCCCCCCCCTGGCTGATCTGAGGTTGAGACCCCTGCTTTAAAGTTAACCAAGAAATCTCAGGTATATTTACACTTTGGCTCTTCTTCTCTCCCTAAACTGTTCTTTCAGCAGGTTGAAGAGTCGGGCGTCTGAGGTCAACTCCTTCTTCATCCTCTGATGAAGAACATAAGGATTCAAACACAAATGTCAGTGAACACAATCAAGATGCAACGACCAGTCGTTCAAACCAGCCCACAACCTCACCTCCAAAAACTCCAGGGCAGTCGGGTCGTCTTTCAGCAGAAGGCCATACAGCGCCACCCACTGGCTGATAAATTTCACTACCTTCTGCTTGGTGTTGAAAACATAAGCTGCTTTCTCCTGCTCCGAGCCCTTGGAGAGCTCAGCCTGGTAGGTGCGGAGAAGGTTAAGGTGGCAAACGTTTGCAAACAAAGAAACCGACACAGATCATGTTTCAACAGAACCAACTGTGGGTCGGTCCACTCTCCATCCTCCCTGTTGTCTGTTTGAAGGCTAAATATTATCATCATGGGCGTGGCCTTTCACCACCAGAGGAAACATCACCTCCGTTATGAGTTTTATGGATTATGGCAGGATATTGGTTCAGCAGAGCAGGACACAGTTGACTGGAGGGCATGAAAACCCTGTGGGTGAGGAGGAAGTCGCTGACGCAGGGCTCTGGAAGAAAGAAAACATCACAGCATCACACCTTAACCTGCAGACGGAGGAGGCCTCCATGTAACAAGTGGGAATGTCCGACTAACATTCCACAATATCGGATTTTCCTGCTATTCTACAAACACGCAATTCCCAATGCCAATATATTACAAAACATTGCTAGACCCTCTGGACCTTCAAGCAATTTCAGAAAAAAAATCCTCTCAAAGCTCATTGTGGCTTTGTGTCGTAGGATTTTACCGATAATATTGGTGGATATTAAGGAACTATTGGACCGTTACCTAGTGCATCGTTTCCGTTAGCGTCCAACTTGACTCTGTCCAGTAAGTGTTCCAGGATCTTCTCCGGCGTTCCCGACATGACTGTGTACCTGGATGAAACACAAGTGATTTACTATGAAGAAACGTAAAGACAGACAGGTGGATGTGTCAGTGGACTCCACCCGCCGCGTGTTTCTTTACTAACTTGCTGCTGTTGTTTCCTGCTCCACCTTGTTCAACTGAGGTGGCGCTCTTCTCCAACACTAAGACTGTTTTTCCGTGCTCCTCTAGTCGAACTGTGTTAGCCTCCACATCCTGTGGACACGCAGACACCATCAGAGAAGCTGACGTAGGAACAGACTGAAGGTTCTTAAGGAACCAAAGCTTCACCTTGAGGATTCGTATAAAGTCTTGTTTATCAACTCGCAGGAAGTGACAGTTGTCTTCCCTCAAGATGATGGTGGCAGCTCGTGGAGCGTCATTCAGCAGAGCCAGCTGACCAAAGTCCTCACCTTCGTGCAGCGTGGTCACCAGTCCCTGTAGAACAAACTCATGTCAAACCTGAGATGTTGAAGATCAGTTCTGAGGGAGATGTTAGCCTTTACCTTCCCATGAGTGATCACGTTGACCGAGCCTTTCCAAATGATGTACCATGACGTTCCCTTGTCCCCCTGACTGAACACTGTGTTGTCAAAGAAGACAAGAACAGGAAAAAAGAAGGAACATTAAACGTATGAACCTGTTGAGTGTGAATTCAGGATATTTATTACATCACGATATCATCGCTATCATCCTGGCCAGAAATCTGTGACTTTATTCAAGCCCTGTGTGTGTGTGTGTGTGTGTGTCATCATCTGTTTATAGCAAATGTCTCCATCACCTAAAGCTCAAACGTCAGTGTGTGACTGTCAGACACTCACAGACTGTTCCGGCCTTGGTGTGTGACTCAAAGACCAGCACTGCTGCCAACTCCTTCCGCACCTGGAAGAAAAAAAAACACTGAAAACCTCTGTTGTTGATGTCATTTACCAGAAAAGGGATTTGGAGAAAAAGTATCAACACTGAGAAGACAAAAGAGAGACGAGCCAAGTCAATCTGTCCCTTTATAAACCTCCAGGACCGTCTTTTGTCCAGAACCTGCTCTTCAACTATGGAACTGAAAGATGTTTGACACAAAAGTGAGTCAGGAATTTTTCAACACATCAAGTCGGACAAACAAGTCTGAGATGTCATGTGATTCAGATCAGGGGCAGATAAGATTTTCCTCCAGAGACGAAAAATTAAGATTGTGGGTCAGAAGACGTCAATGCAGAAACGCTGGACCTGGTGGGGATATTTCCACTGAGCCAACAGAGAGGGCGCTGTTTAACACGTTCTTATTTTAACATTAAGCTTTGCAGTTTCATAACAGGCTAGTGGCCCTACTTTGGACCACTGGCCCTACTTTGTCTTATACAAGATAAACTTGACTAAAGATTGGAGGAGATGGAAGAGTCTTTAAAGTCCCACGGCCCAGGTGTGTCCACAGTTACTCACCGATGCAGAGAGATGAGCGGCGGCCTTGACGTGGAGCAGCTCCTCAAAGATCACCTCCAGCTCCTCAGCACTTCTCTGACTCGGGCTGAACTCAGTCACAGCAGAGACAACATCCAGATGTTAGTGAGGGACACTGGTGGAACCTCCTTAGATGTTCACTACCTTTGTTGTCTCACCATTTGCGAAGGATCATAGTGAGCAGAGCATCAGGACCCAGCTGGGACAACAGGGACAGACCTTCATGGAGCTCGTCCTCCAGGTCTTTGTCGTCCGTGATGTGATTCGGGCCAAACTCTGGGTTTTTGAAGCGGTAGAACTGTGTGTCCTTGTCAAGGAAATTCAACTCGTGTTTAACTAGATTGGAGGAAAGACGATGAAGGACACGGTGAGTGTTGGCTGGAGATTCTTTGGAGCTGTTAAAAACATTCATCTGTGATAAATAGATCTCAAATGACTCTTCATGAAGCGTCCTGTTCTGATTGGAGTGGACTGGAAACACATGGTTGGCAGTAAAAGAGAGGGAGGGGACACTTTTTAGGAGAACAATCAGGGTGGTCTGGGTCGGTCCAATCAGGACCTCACTGATTGGACCGACACTTGACAAGTATTATGTTAATTCAAGTGTTTGGGCCACTTGGTGAAAAGAACCGTACGTTGTGTCAGAAATATGTTACAAAAACAATTTCAGTCTCAACTTAAATGTTGTCTTTTTACCGTGGACGAGAATTCCTTCGTCCACCAGCACCTGCCAGATCCCAACTGCTTGACTCCTTGACTGAAGACATTCATTCTGCTTCATCAGCCAGTCCACCAGTTCTTTACCAGAACTACATTGTCTGTGGGTCTTGAGGTGATGCTTCCTGTCCCGGATCAACCCGGGGTTTTTCTCAATCATGACGTTGTAGACGGAGCGAGCTGCCTTCTCAATACGATCTGAAAGAAACTGGACGTCAGAAATGAAAAGGTTATTAACGGACAAAAGACAAGAGACGTCTGATTAGGACGAACGAGAATCTACAAGGTCTTGTTTGTGTCTTTGAACCTTTGTGCCTACAAACGTTGATGGAACGGCTCTAAACCTGAATGTATCGAAAGATTATTCAGCGACTGGACTGATTAGAGTCGATGAAAACACGTCTGCTGTTGACAAACACCAAAGATGATATGAAGATGGACCAGGAGCTAATATGATGTTTTTGTCCCTCTCTTCAAGACATGTCCTGCGTCGGTCTTGTGATTTCACGAGTGACTCAGATGTTTTGGCTGTTTGTTCTGAGGATTTCCCCACAGGCTCCAATGTCTGCGGTGGTCGTGAAAGTGTTTCCTCTGGTTGGAACATCTCAGTTTGAAGTTCACTGTCAGACCTGCTTCATCACAACAACAAATCCTCGGCATTTTCACAAGGGGAGAAGGTTCTGACGCTGGTTTGTTACTTGGAAGTTCATACGTTCCTGACAAATATCCTCCACAGCTTGGATGAAGTGCAGGCAGCAACAGCGTTCCTGACACTCGGCACCGACCTCAGTCTTAGGACCTGGTTCCCAGACCTGACGACTGCAGACTGATGTCCTCAGTCGTCTCCTGTGGCCCAGAGAGGTTATGGTTTCTTCACATGGCAAATGTTCCCAGGAGCTTATGTTTTCTCTGCATGTTACACAGCCACATTCTCAGGCCTGTCCACCCCCCGTCCTGATGAGGTCATGTCCCACCACATGTCCCAGATCAGAGGGGAAGCTTTATTGGAATCTATATTTCAGGAAGGAAAACTCTAAGAAACTGACACTGAAAGAAGAAGATGTGAGTGTGTGTGTGTGTGTGTGTGTGAAACACTGCTATAAAGTGTGTTTTAAGGCGAGGCCTAGTTTCACTGATGAGGTCATTTTACAGCAGACTGTCCTTTACAGACGGTCTACAGAGGACGGATGAGGAATGAACCCACAGGTATTTGTTCAAACAAGCGCGTGACGTCCACGTTACTCGGTCAAATCTTTTTATACGGTCAGAACAATGTTGACAAACTTATCAGCAGAGCAGATGTGCAGTGAGACCAGGTCTTCTGTGGTCCTCAGTCTGTGGTCCTCTGTCTGTGGTCCTCTGTCTGTGGTCCTCAGTCTGTGGTCCTCAGTCTGTGGTCCTCAGTCTGTGGTCCTCTGTCTGTGGTCCTCAGTCTGTGGTCCTCTGTCTGTGGTCCTCAGTCTGTGGTCCTCTGTCTGTGGTCCTCAGTCTGTGGTCCTCAGTCTGTGGTCCTCAGTCTGTGGTCCTCAGTCTGTGGTCCTCAGTCTGTGGTCCTCAGTCTGTGGTCCTCAGTCTGTGGTCCTCAGTCTGTGGTCCTCAGTCTGTGGTCCTCAGTCTGTGGTCCTCAGTCTGTGGTCCTCAGTCTGTGGTCCTCAGTCTGTGGTCCTCAGTCTGTGGTCCTCAGTCTGTGGTCCTCAGTCTGTGGTCCTCAGTCTGTGGTCCTCAGTCTGTGGTCCTCAGTCTGTGTGTGTGAAACACTGCTATAAAGTGTGTTTTAAGGCGAGGCCTAGTTTCACTGATGAGGTCATTTTACAGCAGACTGTCCTTTACAGACGGTCTACAGAGGACGGATGAGGAATGAACCCACAGGTATTTGTTCAAACAAGCGCGTGACGTCCACGTTACTCGGTCAAATCTTTTTATACGGTCAGAACAATGTTGACAAACTTATCAGCAGAGCAGATGTGCAGTGAGACCAGGTCTTCTGTGGTCCTCTGTCTGTGGTCCTCTGTCTGTGGTCCTCAGTGAAGGTGTTGAGAGAAACTTTTACAACTTTTTTCTCACTTTCCTGAATCTTCTCAACAGTTCATTCCAGCTTCTACTGCAGTTAATACAACATGCAGTTTGGAGAGGAACACTTGGACCCAGCAGAGCCTCAGATGTTTGACAACACCTGCCTCCCACAGACTCCTTCTCTCCATCTTATCAATGTCTCTGTTCCAGGACCAAATGAAAATCCCAGGGAGTCTTTCTGTTGTTGATGTCCACCGTAGGACACGTCCATTTCTCTAGTGCAAAGTTACAAGGACGTCAAATGTTTTCCCTTCGACTTGAAGCTGCTCTGAAGCCAGTGTGTGTGTGTGTGTGTGTGTGTGTGTGTGTGTGTGTGTGGGTGTGTGTGTGTGTGGGTTGTTCAATTAGCACTGAGGCCTGGAGTGCCCTTTCCCCTCCTCTTGACTGTGTGACCCTCCAGGAATGTGTTTTTTTAAGACTTGAGGCTTGAGTAGTGATGCAGGATATTATAGCAACAAAAGGACAAGTTCAGCAGTTTGACAGGATACAAGCGCTGCAACCCTGGCAGGTACCAGAGGTCAGTCATCCTCACGGCACCATGTGAGAAAAAAACAGAGGCTATTCTGGGCCAATGGGTTCCCTTCTTCTACTGAGGACATCACATGATCCACAGGACAATGAGTAACAGTAACTAACTATCATTAAAGGCAGAAAAACTGGAGGTCAAACATGTTTCTCAACCTGTTGAACCGTCAGGTTGGTTAGAACCTGAAACCATTGATCTAATTGTTGTGGCTGTAAAGAGTGAGCGATGATTTAACTAAAGTATTAATTAATCTAATGTGACTCTTGACTCTTGACTCTTGACTCTCTGCCCTGGTGGAGTCACACACTGTACCTGCTGGAGCTTAGAAGGTTTGAACCACTGTCATCATTGTCTTCATGTCGTTTCTCTCATTAGGACATGAACTTCAAGCTAAACTGCAGTTTGGTCTGATGAGGTCGTGTTATTTTCTCTGTTGAAGGATCCAGATCTTCACTGTGATCATCATGAATCAACCATCTGTTTCAAAAGACTTCTCCTTTTCCCCAAGACATTTAGGAGTAAAAATAACTCCTGAGTCAAAGCTGGGCTGTGTTCTTACTCAAGGTGTTTGTCTTCTGTCCTACTCTGTCCTACTGTCCTACTCACCTGCTTCATGGCATCCTTGGACTCCAGGACTTCTGGCAGAGGAGTCTGAGGTGGAGAGAAGAGCGAGACACAATTAGACAGAAGCAACGAATCTTTTTAGCTCAGAGGCTTTTTTAAACTACAGTCTTTCAGTCATCGAGGAAGTTTTTATTAACGATATTCCGATGTCAACACGTGCATGGGAATATTTGGAAACACAGGCCATGAATTATTGGATGGATCATTTAATAATGATTGTAATGATGGAGCTGAAGTGCTGGTAGTAAAACTTTTCAAGAGTTTTAATTGGCAACTGAAGATGAAGTTTTTCTATCATTATATAATATTTAGAGCTGAAGACGCGTCTTGACTGAGAGCTGAAACATCCAGGAATTCTGGGAGACGTGGACACACATGGGACAATAGTCCTTGGAATTCCACTGATTCACCTGGACGTTTTTCTCAGATTCCCGTTGGTACAACAGAAACTGGAGCAGTGTCCACACAGAAGACTCCTTGTCTTCTGGTCAGGATTAAGAGTCGACACCAAATGCATTATCTGATCCTGTGCTGTTTGACCATTGTCTTCAGTGAAGTGTAGGTGGGAGGGTGTCAAGTGTTGGTAATGACCGTGGGAGGAGAAAGAACACGGACATCAGCTGATCCAAGAACAGCATCTGCTGCCGTGTCATTAGGAAGACAATGTACATTTAGGTGTTTACTCCACAAGAAAGAAGAAGGAGAAGAAGGAGAAGAACTTCAAGATGAAATATCACACACACTTCAAATGGCTGTGGATTCTCTGACATCATCACTGACATAAAAACCTGTGTAAATATTCAACATTCCCAGGTCTGGAGTTCCTCTTTATAGGAGAATGTTTTATGACTTTATGATCCCGTCTCTGCGAACGCTCTGCACTTTCGCCCTTCAAGTCAATTACTGTCAGGTGTCAGAGATCCTTGTACTGCAGAAAAGTAAAGACAAGTAAAAAAAAAAAGAGAGAGACCTGTGTGTGTGTGTGTGTGTGTGTGTGTGTTTCATTTTGTTCCATTGAAATATTTAAATTCCTTTCGGAAGAAATTTAGGAAATTTCTCTGATCTTGGAGAAAAATCCAAACAGTTTAACAGCTGAACTCCATAGTGGTCTACAGTGGTCTGTGAGCTGCACTGGACATCTTTGAAAAATGTGTAGTGTTTTCCTTTGCACTGTGTCATGTGACAGGAAGTCATGTTTTGTTGTATAATAGAAGCAGAGCGGTCCATTATTGTCGTTGTACAGTGGGGGCCGGGGGTCGACAATAGTAGAGAATAGTTGTGATCAGAGCTGTAAGGTTTTATAACTGTCTCAGCTGTGAGACGTCGTGGTCTGAGGACATTTTCCGTTTTTTTCTGGCTCGACTTTAAAGTTGAGTAAATTTAGAACCCTGGTCCCAGAGTGGACTCCTGTGTCTTCCTGTGACCTGCACTCAGAACCTTCTCCTCTTCTCCAGGAGCCAAGTCCAGTGGTTGTGTTGAAGGTGAACAATAAACAATACACTATTTATAATGGGACTTTAATGAAGCAGCTTTGAGGCCTTCAGGTCGCCTTCCTGAGGCTCCCACGCCCAGACTCTGAGGAACAATGGACAAATGTCTTCACTTCTCGCCACGCAGTCATGAAATATGTACAACTACTGTCACTGAGGAAGGTGAAGGGAAGTGAGGCTCAACTCAGGCGTATTTTTAAACACGCACAGCGCCCCCTGTGTGACAGTTATTGCCTCTATCACTTTCTCCACCACTGGAAACAAAACCAGATAAGAAGTAAAATAATGGCACTTCTTGATGTTTTCTTTTTTTTTTTACAGAACAGTGCACGTCATATGTGCTACTTACACACACACACACACACACACACACACTACTGTGTATTTAGTGTCTATGTGTATTTACGTGTAACCAACTTGGGAAATGCTTAAAAAGTACAAATAAAATATCTTAAAACTTATCATCTCCATTGGGGGCTTTTGTTTTAATCTCAATGAGATCAAACAGTTGAGTTTGGCTCTAACAAGAATCTTAGACCAGACCTGGGCAAAATCTTGGCCCAAACATGGATTAATTATACTATTCACTTCCCTATAGATATAGGCTAGAAGAGACTTTTATTTTAGTTCACACAAAAGTCCGTCCACATCTGTCTTAGATCAACTTTAAAGCTAAAAGTTAAAGCAAACAAACAAACTGTCAATAATATTTCCCCACAGTCTAAAAATGATCTTCAGCCTTTCTTGAAGGTGAAGAGCAGAACAGAAGTTGGTTCAACATCATCAGGATGAGTGAAGATTGAGCTGATCAGAGATCATTGGTTCCTCAACATAATATTAGAATTAATTCCATAGTTTAAATAATTAGACAACAATGTTCCACAAAAACGAAAAGAAAGTAACAAGAATTTGTTCCAGAAACAGAACAACTTTAATTTAGAGAAGCCTGAGTTTGGAAGATCCTTAAATCAGTCACTAGATAAAAATCTATAAATAGTTAAATCAAAGTTAGACAATGATGGACCCATAGTTACTGCAAAATCATAAAGCTGTGAAAAATACAGCAGTAAAAACCAAGGAGCTCCAATAATATTGGACTGAAGAAAGTGACAACAACAACAACAACAACAACAACACAACAAGACACAGTGAAAAACTACATCACTGTTAAAAAAATCAAAAATCTAAACTTAATTCAATGAAATGTTACAAGAACGGGTGGAGTTTGTGGGTGGAGTATATGATATTAAATTCTCAAGACTCAAGGAGACAAACAGACCAACATGACTGATGTGATGGATGATTTTTACTCCTGGGTCAAACATGGACTGTAATAATAATAATAATAATAATAATAATAATAATAATAATATTGAACCCATCTCAGTCATCTCCTCCACACCAACCCCTCAGCTGTAGTCATCTCCTCCGTACCCTAACCCTAACCCTAACCCTACCCTACCCTACCCTACCCTCACTCCCTGCCCTGCCCTGCCCGACCTACCCAGCTGACTCCTCGGATGGTCGCTGTTTCAAGGTATCGGTTCGGGAACACCTGGTAGTAATGACTCCGAAAAAGATGCATCTTGTGTGGAATCAGCAGAGGACCAGGAGACGACCGGGACTCCGTCTTCCTCCGGACATTATTCACGGGCTCCAACGCAGCAGCAGCAGCAGCAGCGGTGACGCGTCACAGCAGATGAGGCTCCGCCACAGGTTCCACATGTCGTTCCGCGAACTCACGCCGAACATCGGACTCGTCCCGTCAGCGAGTGTCGAGTCTGAGAGTCGATACTGTTGCGGGTCCGGACTCAGTGTCAGTGACGACACAGAGAGACTCGTCCCACTGCGTGTCTTCACCGCTGAGGTGGTTAAAGTGAAACCACCTCCTGTTGAGACCGTGGACCAGTGAGTCCTGGACTCAGCGACTCTGGTCCTAATGAGAGACCGACACTGACGGTGGAGAGTCTTGGACCAGGACTCAGACTTCCTGGTTTTAATAGTTAACTCTATCCTAGCTTATTGACGCAGACAGTCAGGTTCCTCTGGTTCTGTGAGAACCTCATGTTTTGTACCTATGGTCTTCCACGGGACACTTTTGTCTTCATCAACTCTGACTGATTCACTTTGACTCAGTTATTTTAACCAAATTACATTACAGTCTGTTCTGCTGCCATACAAGTGGCAAGACAGTGTTTCTGAACCAGGTGGACAAATGAGGACAGAAACCAACAAAAGAACTTAGATTGGATTCATCAGCAGGGTCTGAGAAATGTTATGGTATTATTGACGGTAACACATTATTTTATCAGCCGATGTTAGCGTGATTATGTAATATGTGTGTCTGTACTGCAGTATTGGAGGAGTGACTGTGACGGTGCACTAACTGTATCATCTGTTTATCTGGAACTGCTCGGGTGGAGGAGGTGGATGACTGCAGACTTATCAGGTCGTCCAGCCGTCTGACGGCACGTGAGGCTGGAGATAAAACCTTTGTTTTAGTCTCATCCGTTGGTGGACGGATGGACACACCGTGTGGACTGGCAGCAGACGGCGGTACTTACTCCTCCAGGCTTCAGTGTCCCAGAATGTCTCGGTAGAGAACAGATGGACTTGAACAGATTCTCCATAGAAACGATGGCACGAATCATGTCTGTGTGGAGCAAACAGACAGACAGTGCTGGTGAGACACAGATAGGGGGAGCTGTTGGGATTGTCAGACAGGAACACGAGGCCCTGCCTTTTAAACCAACACTCTCCTGGTTGTCCATCATCATCATCATCATCATCTGTGTCCTGCAGGCTGGACGTTACATAAGACCTGTTTAATCCAAGTCATTGTTCCAGTCTGGGACTGGACTTCCTGTCCCGACCTCAGCTGCTGCTGCTGCTGCTGCAGTGGAGAACTGATAATCTCTGCTGCTCTCACTGTCTCGCCACTGTTTTTAAATCTGATTTTAAAGGACAATAAGGGTTGAAACGCCAACCGAGGAGAACAGTCTCCCCATTCCTTCCTCCTCTGTTGTAAGAAAATGTCAAATTTAAAGAATTCCATTGTGAATTTAATCAGATTGTTATTTTTAATCATTTTCACTCATACAGTCTGTCGATATTATCAGCCTAATGTTAGTGAAATTGTGTAATGTCATTACAATTGTTGAATATTTTCCTCTAATAATGAAAATCCAATAACATAACGTCTGGGTTTTCACTAAGTTGCTGGAATCTAACTCAGGATCTGCTTCCATCAGGATGTGTTGATGTGGTCGACCTGATGAACCCACAGCTGACCTGCCATTAATGGATAAAGACGTCCACTACACTTGATTAGGTCCTCACTCATCCAGGTCATTTAATCCAACAATAGTAGGAGGTTCGACCCAAGTCTAGGCCACCAACTGCCTCTGTCCTACTTCATGTGTTGGTGGCTGTTCCAGAAATAAAATGTATGTCAACAATGAATGAATCCAGTTTCACTTCACGATGCTTTCGTAGGAAACAGACACGAGAGCAGTTGATGAATGAGACTCCAATACAGTTTGTTTGATAGAGTCTGTAAAAGAACCTCGTGGTTTCCTTGAAGACCACAATGGATGGATTAGAGACACTAGCAATAGACAGAAGACAGGAGACAGAGCTGGAGGTGGAGGAGTTGAAGATGCTGCTGAACAGCCGCTAAATATTATCAACACGTGAGAAACTAAATCTTAAATAAAACCCACATCAGTGGTATTTGCCTTTATCTTTAGCCTTTCCAGATCCTTTATATGTTTGATGTTTTTTACAGACTTACAACAAAAAATATTAAAACAAAGCCCATGCATAATTAATTCTACAATTCCTTCCACATTTGATACGATCTTGTGGCCCAAATATAATTCCCCTTTGGGCCAATTTTGGCCCCCGGGCTGTCTCTTATACACATCTACTCGTTCTGTCATAAAATAAATGCTGCCCTCTGTTGGCCTTGTTGGTATCCTGCACCCTTTGGACGGTGGAGGTAGTTTTATTTTTATTTATACTGTTGTTGTTAAATGATCAATTCAACAGATAAACAGAGAAGAAAAAAGAAATACAGGCTAAAAATACAACAACGACAAAATATAAAAGTTTTGTTTATAATATTAATAGTAAATAGTCTGTTATGAGTACAAAGAGTCTTCAACATTGTTCAACGTTCAACGTGATAATAATCATATTAAAATAATAATCACAATACTACAACACTGATAACAGTGCTACTAATTATATTATTATTTTAATAAGGACATTATTATAACTTAATAATTATAATTATTATTATTGTTGCTGCTGCTGTTGTTGTCATTGTTTACCTGCAGTAAATGCCTGCCTGATCCTGTCTGATCCTGTCTCTTATTTTTAGGTTTTCAGTATGTTTTTATTCAGTTCCTCCAGGGATGGGAGTGGGGTTTCCTGTAGCACATCTACGCCCAAACTGGGCACTTAATCTGTCTGTGTTTCCAGTCCTGCAGCTGGCACACACAGAAAAAAAGAAGAGAAGAGAAAGAGAAGGAGAGTTTCCTTCCTCTGTGTGGGACAGTTCACAGTGATCAACAGAAACTAAAGTTATATGTTTGAGCCCAGTTTGATGTTCACTGTGTCAGATGTGGACCAAAAAAGACTCCACAGAACCACAAGACAATCACATGGAAACACTTTAGTCCAAGACCAGAAAAGGTTTTAAGTCCAAGTTAAGACGTCGTCAAACCATAAACATAAAAATGATGTTAACCACAGCTGATCCCAAAGACATCAAATCAACATCGGAATCTAACAGTCAGATCATGAGTCCACTCCAGGATGTGTCCTCAAACTCACCACTGGCTCAGTCATATGAATGTCTTCAGTCCAGAAGTTTCTGCTCTGCTTCTTCTCCAGCTTTTGCCTCAGTTCACATGTACAAGGAGGGTTTTTTCAGCAGGGCAGCTGATGTGAGATGAGGGGAGTGTTGCTGCTCACAGCTTCCTGTATCTTTCCAATTGGTCATGAGGAGAGAGCTCCAGGGACCGGCTGGAATACAGCACTCTGTGTGTGTGTGTGTGTGTGTGTGTGTGTACTTTTACTACCTCCGTCTTCTTTGCTACATACATAAAGAGCAGGATGGTTATCAACTGTGACATTCCTGATTCAAAACATACAGAAAAACCCACCTCTTTATTTAAAGCTCAGTCATAGGTTTAATTCGACCGTGTCTGTGTGTCACTGCTGTTGTCACGGCGATAAATGTCACGGAGTATAAATATGAATGACCTTGTTTTTTTGTTTTGAGGATGACGGAGTTTGTCAGAGTCGTCGTTTCATGTGAACGTTTTATTATTTTCTGCTTCACTTTCATGATTGTCCATGGTCACTGTCTTCTGCTGTGTGGAGCGGACAGTGTTAATGAACACAAAGCTTTGATGTGTTCATGGGGGAATTCAGTAATGACTCCTGTGTAAAAGGCCTTAAGCAGAACTTGTTGACACTTAACATCCTTTATATAGAGCAGTCATCTCAGGGGAGGCACATAGTAAACAATGCACTTCACCTCCAGGATGGCTTGAAAAAAAAGGTTTTCTCTGTTTCATGAACGTCATTATTGTTGTTAAATAAAATTGTCTTTAAACAGAGTTCCCCAACTTTGACAGGTTGTAATATACCACATTTTATAAATTCCTAACACTAGAGAATAATCCGTCAGGGCAGTAATATTATTTTTTAAACTAATGTCTGTCCTGTAAATACCATGAAAAAACAATAATCCCTGTTATTTGAGCGACATCCACTGCTGTGTGATGAGGACAGAGTTTACGTCACCGTTTGATGCATTTTCTTCAGTCGCCACTACGGACGCTATTTAAATTATTGCATCTTTTTTCTTGCAAAGATGTTAAAATGATTAAAGATGGATAACTCTGCACAAGAAGCGGAGACACGATCAAACGTGTTTTCCCTTTGATAACGCTACTCATCGCTGATATTTTATTAAATTTCAATTAACTTTCTGATTAAAACCAGGTTAAAATGATTTAAATCTACGAAATCTGCGGGTAAATCCATGTATTTTCGACAAACATCAAACCGGAAGTGAGCCTGGTGACGTTGTCTTAGCCACAGTAGCGTCTTCGCGGTGTCGGTCAGATAAACACATACCTTCGCCTTGGTGTCGGGGTTCTACCGTCGCCTCGACTGCTGTTGACAAGTTATAGTCATTTTAGAAGTTCAGATTTTTTACTTTAACGACGCTTATTAAGTGAAGGAAGTCGATTTATGTCTTTGTTTTCCTGTCGCTAGTGTCAAGAATATTACATAACAGTAAACATGGCGCTAAGCTGCTAATTTGGTCTGAAACGGGTCGGTTTTTCGTAAATAAATATTGAAATACGTTTTGTTGAGTTCGTTTATTAACAACTAACCCTAAATCAGAGGTTATTCTCTACAATGGGGATCAATAGGATCTACATCAGCATAGCTTATGCCACCCTCGGTTCCCTGTTCGGACTCTCGGCGTTCTTAGTCTGGAATATCGCCTACAGTCAGCCGTGGACGGCGGCCATGGGCGGTCTGTCGGGTATGTATGTATGTAAACACATGTGGAGGTGGAACATGGATTTATTGGGGTTTGATTTACTAATAAACCCAGTGTCAATACGCGATTCGACTGTAACCTGTGTTGACTGGTTGGTTAGTGTAGAGTAGAGTAGAGTATAGTAGGCCCAGCTCGTCAACCCACGGTCACCACTTTAATCCTGGTGTGTTTTCACCACCGTGTCTGTGAGTTTGATCAAATTAAAGAACGGTCTTAAAATGTGAACGATGTCAATGTAAGGATTTCATCTCTGGGTCTGTCTGTCATTATTTAACCAATATAGTCAGATGTTACACCTTGATGTAACCGTTGATGTGCTGGTCCAACACACAAACATCTACAGGGACATATGTTGCGTCAATGCTTCCTGCGCTGTTTGCTAACGTGTACAAATAACAACGTTTTTACGTCATTTTTTTAGTAACTGTGTAAAATGTCATTAATATGGTCTGATGTTTACAAGAGCCACGTGTTACTTTAAGGAACAAAGGAAAAACAATCACCTTTATCATGATGTATCAAGTCTATGGGAGTCTGACAGACAGAGACTGTGTGTTCACACTCTGACTGTGTGTTCATATTGTTACTATGTGTTCACACTCTGACTGTGTGTTCATATTGTTATTGTGTGTTCATATTGTTACTATGTGTTCACACTATTTAGATCAACTTTGATGACCCTTGATGTTTCATATTTCATGAAACATGGTTCTGTGGAAATACTAGAGAGTTGAAGAGTGTAATTATTATTATGATCATCACAGTTTGGCCCCAAAACTATCAGAGTTCTCTATGCATCTTCATGTCTTCATGGTCCTACAGTCCCACAGGTCATACCAGGTCATGTGACACAGTTTGAAATAGATTATTTTCAACTGCAGCTGTCGTCACACATATTTACAAAACTATCTGTCATTTTGATGTCATAACAACAGTATTTGTTAGAGTAGTTGTGGCAGAGATCACTGCTTTTTTAGTTATTATGTAGCTTTAGTTAATAAATATTGAATAAGCAAATGAAGGGGTAACTAACGAATATCGTCATTATTATTCTGTTAACCTCGTTATTATTATTTACAACAAGTGAAATGAATTATAATGCACATTTCAATAAATCAGCAGATAATAATTCCTTGGCTCACCCACTTACTCCTTAATTTTCCAAAGGATATTACTGAAGGATTAATAACATTCTATCTGTCTGTGAGTTTTTCTGCCTGTCTGTCTGTCTGCCACCACTGATCTACAACAACATTTAAAGTTTAATAAACCACTACAGTTATTTTAATGACGACTCTATATTCCTGACTACGTTCACATCTCTTTTTCGTCTTTTTTCTGTGTTTGTGACTTACGCTCAGATTCAACTTATATTCAAATATATACTTTCATGTTATTTTGAGTCTGGCAGCCACTAGAGGGCACTGGTGGGACTTATTATCAGATGCTACTTAATGTTTTTTGAGTAATAATGATTTGATGGATAAAAAAAATAGTCTATGATTAACCATCAACGATTTTTATTTCTCCACACAGGAGTGTTGGCGCTGTGGGCTCTGGTCACACATATCATGTACCTTCAGGACTACTGGAGAACCTGGCTCAAGGGCCTCAAGTTCTTTATTGCTGTTGGTGTTCTCTTCTCCATGTTGGCACTGACTGCACTCATCACCTTCCTCACTCTGGCCATTACACACAAACAATGTAAAGCTAAGATTTTGATTTGAGATATTGTCTCAGTTATTTCCATTCTGTATGTCCTGGTCTGAAGTCTGTCCCCTTTGTCCTCTGTCCCCACAGCTCCCACTGACCCCAGGAGTCTGTACCTCTCTGGTGTGTGGAGCTTCCTCACTCTGAAGTGGTCCTTCCTTCTAGCTCTCTACTCCTACAGGTACAGGCAGGAGTTTGCAGACATCAGCATCCTCAGTGACTTCTAGCCTGGACTGATGAGCTGATGAACTGAGCGCTGGACTTTTGGAGGATTTTTGGCTCCTGTCACTGGGGCTTTGCAAAGAGCTTTCTAACAAAGACGGGGGAAATCCAGACATGGTAGATTGAAATGTCACATGACCTTTGGTTACATGGAGTTGCACTCTTGCTTAACAGGTTTTGTTTGTCTTTCCACATGTTTTCCAACTTCAACAAACTAAACATTTTATTCGTGTTGCTATCAAATATCTACAGACTGAACTGGAGGAAGGATTTTATCTTGGGATTTTCCTGTAAACGTAGATTAAGGGAAATTCTTGCCACTAAATGTTTTATTGTAATGATTTGTTGCAAAATGAAAGACTCTAAGCTGGAATCCTTAGAACCCTGACCTTAACCAATGAGCTAAAGTTTGTTGAAATTGTATGTTGGAGGTTGTGATTGTTTGTATCCAAAACAACAACATCATCATAACTGCATCTTATTGTCTTTAGTCTTTTTTAACCTCATTTAAAAACAAGTGAAGTGTTTTTTTAATCAGGTCAACTACTAATTTAAACAGTTGCACTTAGTTACCGTGCTTTGATGCATTGAAGAATTTATGACAGGGGGCGCTATTTTTCCAAATTCTTATTCTATTTGTGTTTGTTTTGTTTTTTAGTGATTATCATATCCCATAAATCTGTGCTGCAGTGTCGGCGGTCTTCACTACTTTCCCCACCAGGGGGGGACCTGTTCTTTTCTGTGTATAGTTCACAGTCAGTCATTCCTCTTCAGAGAGAAGTTGTCAAATTATTGCACTTTAACCTTGGATGTTGACGCCATTGTTTTGCACACACACACATCCTGTTACAAGGAACAAGGACGTTTTGGACATCGTCCCTCACGCCTCGCCTTCTCCTCGTCAAATACTCTATACAGTCTGTGTCCTTCATGTTACACCCACTATTATACGTGTAGGTCAAGATAATCTAGGACTTAGGAGTAGTTTAGTTTCAGCTGTAATGTTTATCCACTCTCCTTCATCAACATATAAACTGAACTTGAGTCGAGGTCAATGTAAAAATACTACATGTTACATGAAACGTGAACCTAATAAAGATGAATTTATGGTAAAGTTGACTGGTCTGATGTGACTGTGTTCTGGGATTCACTGACCTGATGGGAGGTTCTGCCTTCAGTCAAATAACAGATGAAGGTGAAGCTGTGATTCACAGGCCGTGGAATCTTTTGTCAATCTTTTGTTACAGATCTTGGACGTTGACTCAAAATAACCTTGTTTTTAAGGTTAAATAATGATATTACTGTTGATCAGTGCTAGCGTTGATTGGGGGACGTAGCAGTGTTGATCACTGAAGTGTGTTGTGTTTATCGCTTGTTGCTAGGCTACATAGGGTGTAGCCCTTCACGCTGTCACCTGAGGCAACGTCTGATTGGTCTTCATTCACTCAGTTTCACTCCGGGCCGATTGTTGTTGATGTTGTTTCTGTTGATGTTGACAGATGTTACTGACAAACCTGTCGGTTCTAGACTGGCTCCACTTACGAGAAAGACATTTCCTGTCCTTCCCAGCCGGGACCTTCGTCCTCCCTGTAGTCTTCCTCCCATCACTGGCCTGTATTCTTTCTTCTCTGCTCTCCAGATGGTCCCAGGTAGATCACAGTGATTTATCTGCCGCTATTTCTAAACATGACAGTGATAAGTTGCCAGAGCTGCAGCTGATGCAGATGAGCCGCTCTCTCAGCAACACTGCTCACAGTCCAACAGGACAATGAGAACAGATGTGACACAATCAGCTTCCCATGTTCAGCTGCTTCTGCTGTGTCTGCGTTATGTTCAGCATCGTCTGTCTGAGTCTGGACCCAGACCACGAGAACGTTCATGTCATTGTTGTCATGTTCATGCCAACATCATCCACTACATGTTCACTGCATACGTAGACATACTTATATATGTATGTATATTTGTTAGACACTACTGTCTAGATACTAAGTTAATACCAAATAAATAGAATGAATCTATAAATGTACTTTGCTCCTGGACCAACATCTCCAGTCAGTGGGATTGATCCACAGTGTTACTCTGTAAACATGAGACACATTGACTTCTTGTTTGTTTGGCCTCCGTCTGCAGCTCAGGTGACAAAACACTGCAGCTCACAGTGATCTGTCCCTTGTCCGTCCATGTTGACATTTGTTTGTACAGAGAGAGTGAAAATATTGTTTTAATGAAAAATGCTGTGGACGACGTTCTTCACAGAAACACAACTGGGAGATTCTGAGGTTACTGAGGGTGAGATGATGGAGACGAAGGATGGAACGACTTAGATTACATCAGATTAGATTAGACTGGGCAAGGTGTGTCTGGGTTGGACCTGGACTGGACTGGATTGGAATGAATTGGAGTAAAAACAGTGAACTTAATCAGTTGGATGAAATTAGATAAGTTTAAATGCAGTTCAATTATATTATATTGAAAGGACTGGACTGGATTAGATTAGATGAGATACGAAGAGATTCGGATTAGATTAGATTAGGTGAGCGTGGTTGGGACTGGCCTGAACTGGTGGGATAAACTGCAAATATAGTTGAAGAATAAACCAAGCAGTGGTGAAGTTTGTGTCTGTAAGTGAAGTGGAAGTGAATGTAACAGATTACAGTGTCAAACCTGAGTGTCTTCGTACGCTATGAAGATTTGTTGCTACTAAAGTTCAACAAACCTGCTGGGTATTTTTTGCCTTCTTTTCCTGTTGTTACTGGCCGCTGCTGACAGGGGGTGGTATACACCAGTACAGGAGATGCCAACACTGAGCAGATAATGAGGGCAACTCTGAATCCCACTCCAGCCGCCCCCTCACAATAACCGGACAGAAGCTGCTGACGGTGCAGCCCAACGCAGCCCTCCTGTAATTAAATGAGAATCTGCTCGGCCACAGCTGAGAAGTTCAGCTCGCCAGGAACTCAGACTGGGCCCCAGCAGCGGGAAGGTGAGGAGAAAGTCTGGGCCCAGATGAAAAGAGTCCACGGCATCAGCACTTTCTGTGTTATTGTTGTGTTCTCAACTGTGTTAGAAATCCTCCTCAGCATGCATCATTTTTATTAGGAAGAATAAAATACAAACCTGTAACCTTTGCCTGTGGCAGCAGAGAGAACTGTAGTAAAGTGGGCGTCAAGGTCAGGCTTCAGCTCAGCCTCAGAGAAAATCTCTTCTTGATTTACAGTAAGACATTAACCACCAACTCTCATCATTTAATGCTATAAAATGGAAATAGTTTTGAAAGTTTCTAGTCAGGACTTTGGAGTTAAGTCCAGATGAAGTGTACTGCACTGCACTGTACTGTACTGTACTGTACATATATGTTCATAGAATGCTCTGAATTTACAGATGATACTGTGTCCTCCCTTCTTCTCCAGCTCCTCAGTTCATCTCCTACAAGCCAAAAGTCCATGTTAAAAAAGTTAATGTAGTCCCATGACATCTGGTCCAGTTCGGCTGAGCAGGTGCTGGAAGGCATGGAGTGTCTGACTGAGCAGTCGGCTGACAGTGAAGTTGGAAAGCGAGCGATGCCTGAATGAATTTATGAAGCTATTAGGAAATGGTCCTCAGGTATTCTGGCACAGATCTGCTCCTCAGCTCCCTTCCTCTCTCCCTGCCTCCCTCCCTGACTCCCTCTCTCTCTCTCCATCCTCTCTGCAGCAACACCCTGACACCAGCAGTGATTATACCGTTTCTGTGGCCACCAGCGTTAAAGCAAAGCTCTGAAAAAGTGTCACATTACTTTGTGTGGCTGTTTGACTGAGTGAGTCAGAAGGTGAGAAGGTAAACTCCAACTCTGCACCGGCCAACCAGCATTGTGTTCCATGTTTAGCGCCTCACTGCCTTCAGACAGAAAATATTAGAAAATGTAATTTATATTTAGACTTTTAGCAGGAGCTGAGCTCATGAGAGAAAGAGGAAGTGAAAGGAGGAGGAGGAGGAGGAGGAGGAGCCTCGTTAGAGTTCTTTCAACCTCAGGAGCAAAGACAGGAGCCGGACCAATAAACACCTGAACCCACACCTCAGTTCTGATGTCACTAATCTGTTTAATGACTTTTTTTTTACATCTTTTAACAAGTACCAGGCCTGTCATTAAAATGACAATAAATGATATAGATTTATTAAGATGCTTCTACGTAGTTTTATTGTTTTACCAAAGACATCTCTGCCTCTACAAGTTCACAATAAAGTCCTGCTCCTTCGTTAACCTCCTCCTCGAAGACTTAATGAAACTCAGAGTCTGTCTGAGAAACAGAGACAGAGAGAAGTGTGTCTTAAATATGTTTGGGCTCCCACTGGTTCTGGCAGCGTTCAGACTAATTGCTTGGTGTCAGATGGTATCACCTCTTCCACTTCCTGGTCCTGTCACTTACAGCTCGTCTGCTTTTATGAAGCAGCAGCTCTGGAGTCAATATCCCACTCTGACCTTTCAGAGTCAAAATTTGATTTCTGAGCACATTAATAATACAGAGCCAAAAAAGGCAAATTTTATTACTGCAGGGTTCCAGAAATGTGCTGCGGAAAAGTCAGGGGTGGAAATGATGATGATGGAGCGTCTGAAAAGTTTTCTGAAAATTTAAATAATGACTGTTTGACATTGATCAAGTGGGAGCAGTTGGTGCTTTGCATCCGTGTTTTACAGCCCTCTGTTCTCTGCTCCACTCTGCTTCATTAACACCTCTTTGTAACGGCGTATCATAAATCTTGATCGTGCAGCGTCAGCAGACTGTTTTTGGACGGGGCCTATTTACCCGCCGGCTCAGGGCAAGTCTGACCGCTGATAGCTCTTATTAATTAATGTTGTGTATTGTCTGATTCCAGCAGTTCAACAGCAATTAACCAGGCCAACAATAGTGCGATCTGCATCGAGTTACTAGGGTGTGATAGTTATGGAGTCGACAGTTAAACAAAACCATGACCTCAAGTTGAAGGAATCCTTAATATTTCATAGATATATATAATTTGGCCTTTTTTGGTGTCTCCCACAACTTCCCTTCACATTGAGAGAAAATCCTTTATTAAAAATTTCAAAAGCCATTGACATTTAGAGTAGGTTATGAGCTCCAAACATCCTGAGCCTTAGAAGAAAGAAAATAAAAGTTTTATAGAAAAAGACACAGAGAATTGATTCACATCCCATCACTAGTGTTGCCACCCAAGGCTGAAGGAAGGAAGATAAGGTTTAGACAGATAGACAAATTTGACCTTGGTTCCAGAGATGCTGTCAAGACACAGACAGGTCTGTAGCTATCACACTGCACAGACACACGGCCATCAGAGTCGTCCTTTATCAAGTCATCAACTCATTAAACCCAGCGGCAGGTAATGTTTGCTGCACCGTCTTCTTATTAGATAAAAAGCGTAGCCTGATGACTGCAGATACCAGCTCCACACTGAGCCATTCAGTAGCAGCCGGGAAATTAGACAAGACAAAGCAAAACAGCACAGTGTGATGCAGAACTGAGGGAACGCAATACAAGACAGCAGTGTCTCTGTGTGTGTCTGTGAGTGTGTGTGTGTTTGTGTGTGGGAGGAGTGTGGGGGCCAGGGGTCAGGGGTTGTTATTGTTAATACACAAATGGTCATTTGGTCTTTTTTTGGGTAAAGAACTGCTTTATTAGGTTGAAGAATCTCTAGGTGAAACCACAACCCCCAGCTGTAGCTGCAGCATCACTGCCAACAGGTGTCGCTAATGTAAATCAACCAACTGACACTAGAGAAGCCGAGAGAAGCTCTATTAAACTACAATGCATTTTTTTCCAGTTTGCTTGCTTGTGTAAAACGTTTTCTAAAAGTCCTTAAGAAAAAAAGGCAAGTTCTTCAAAATATGTCCAAATATTAGCGAAAAAAAAAGCTAATTGGTCTAAGAATCTGCTACATGTTGAAGTCAAACGCCCCACTGATAGAATCATTGTTGTTAACGTCGTTTTTCTAAGTTGCAAATGTCATGTCTTCTTAGACAAATGTCACTTCCTCCTTTAAATCAAGGAATAAAAATGTGATGTTAATGGTTTATTTTATTATACACCCTGTAACTTAAACTGTGATGAATGGTGGAGAGTGAAGATCATAACGCCCACCAAAGAGCCAGTATTAGCTGTTATAATGACTCCACTCCCTGCTGCTGCATTTGTTTTGGGTTTGACCAGAACATTTTGCTCAGTTTCAGAGACGGTAGAGTGGGGGAATCTCCATCTCCAAGGACCAGAGGTCGGATCAGTGGCTGCCTGTGAACAGAAGTCTGATGGAAATAACCCTGTGTATAGAATAAGTGAGTGTCTGTGCAGAAATGGACAAAGAATTCATGGCCAGAGGACGTCAGAGTGACACAACTTCACAGGATACAAACACCGTGAGTTCACATCCTACAACAAAAAAAGAATCCAATAAAGTCTGTAAACATGTTCACAGACACTGTCTGTGTTAATGTATGTTTTCTTTAGATGTGTTTGACTTATGTATTGAACATTTTAGATCATTTCACCCATGGATGACATTTATTACCTCACATAAGGACATAAAATGTCTGCACAAACAGAAGACCCCAGCACTGTTAGTGGCCGTGACCGCCGACTTAACGTACTTCCGGTTTGAGTTCCGGAAACCGGATGATGAAAACCGGAAACGTCAGGCACTGCCCGCGGATAGCGATTTAAGTCCAGTATGATATTTTTCCGATACAATACCTTTTTGTTAATAAAATGTAAAAAACGTGTAAGAATTGTTTACGTATGCACCAATTACGTTTAACCACGAAAAAATGTAAAGTAAACATACAGTGCTACGCCGCACCGCACGGGGCAGACGAGAGCTAAGCAGCTGAGTTTGTTCATTAGAGATACTAAGCGATGATGTTGGCGGGAAGTCAAGTGCATCAGTTAGCATCGTCCGGTTGATTTATTGACTTAATGTCACTCTTCTAATATGACGTGATGTCTATCGATTAAAATTATTAGTAGTATTAATCGACCATCGCTATGAAGTCAGTTAAGGCAGAGAGACGTTTGAGACCGACTTGGAAAAAGGAATACCTTTACCGGAAAGTGTCGGAGATTGTCGTAAAAAGACCAGGCCTATGCTAGCCTGGTCTGGATGAATGGGAATCTTCACAAACGGACCAGGCGGATGGATCCAAGCTAAGGTAAGGCCGCAAACCTGTTTTTTATTTCCAGGACTGGTCTTTTGTTGATTTGACTGAAATTGTAGTTTCTTGTTTGGTCATGTAGTTTTATTTCTTCTCCACTTTTGTTTGTGAGTGGAACAAACGTGTGTTTTTATTTGTGTGTAAATAATTAAGGAATATGGATTGATGACTTCTAGTTAACTTCTAGTTAACTTCCCCAATGGTTGTGAGTTAATGAGTAAGCTGATTCACTCCAATATTATATTACATCTGGGCTTGATTGGATGATTTATTGGATGTGTGTATGAGGGGCATGGCTTAGCATTAGAACAACAGTAGATCTATTTAGAACCCCTATAAATAGCTTTATTTGGGCTTCCTGTTTTTGTTACATATTTGTAATAATCTCATTAGAAGACAACAATATAAAGGTTGTTCAGTGAGTCTTAATTCTGGTTCAGTCTATGTGTTTATTTCATAATAGTAGAACGGAGGATTAGAGATTGTGTGGTCTTCCTGTTTTGATTTTCTTCACCAACTTAATTCTGAAGCTGTGTCTTGGTTCAAGTCTTAAGGAGTTAAAGTTTGTTTGTCATAAGTCACAGGACAATGATTTGTTTTATAATCCATATGTGTCTACGGAATGACATGAATGCATGAAAATTATCTGGAACAGGTTGATGTTCTTTGTCAAACAGTTTGTTTGGCCTGAATAACTAAACCTGTGGCAACTGAAAGGGAACCTTTTGTGTAGTTTTGTAATTGGAACGTTTTGCAGCAACACTGTTTTCTTTGTGTTTTGTTTTCCTCCGTTTGCACGATATGAAATTAGTTTTCTTATTTTAAAAGAACCTCTTTTCATCTCTGTTGTTTGAACAATGGTAAAGAGCCTTGACATTTGATTCTACACATTTGTTCTTTCACAAACCATGACCATTAAGTCAGACTTTTGTCTGTAATAGAGACAATACCTCGACAGCACTAGTTGGATCTGTCAGCAGTATAATGGTTATTTATCACCAGCTGAGATATTGCTTACAACTTGTTTCTAATATAATTTCTGTAACTAGAAAAGATTGCCTTTGTGCTGTTTTCATTCAACGCAGCAATCATGACTATGTCAGATGTAGTTCTGCTGAAAAGATTTTTATTCTCACACATAATCTTTAATTAAAGACTTTTCATAACTAAAGGGAAAAAAACTCATTGCTTTGGTCTATGTCTGCAGAAGAGATTGTATTACATGAATTTGTTGTTAGTCAGATGAGATGTTTTATTTTGCATAAGGACTGTGTTCCTCCAAATAGGTGAAACACATGTTATGTTATTTATCTGTCTTAGAATTAGAAAATTCCTCAGAGGAAAAAGATTATTTTTTGGTCTTGAAAAAACATTTTTTTTACTGTCCTATTTAAGAAATGCTACTTCATCAGCAGTCTCTTGTGCACCCAATATTTGTTCTTGTATGAGTTGTATGATGGGATTTTGTTGTGTTCTTCCATTAATGAGAACATCCTTCTCCATGGAAATGGCCTGTGTCATAAAAAGGATTTGTGCCTCTAATTTTGAACCTTTTCTAAAGTCCCGAAATGATGTTGACACATCCCATTTAATATTTGTGCTGAGATTACCAGTGTTGGCCAGATGATGGCACTGTGTCTTTATCTGAAAGCCACTGCGTTGCAGTGGAACTTGGTTGAGGTTTTTAGAGTCCCCCAGAATGAGTCGGTGAAAGACGAAGCTGTGAGCGATTAAAATGAAAGTAAGACTTTAAAAAAAGAGCTGCTGTTGTGATCTCCTTCCTGTGGTCCATATATATATATATTGAGCCATAGTGGAGCGGAACGTAGAACGATGTGGCCAAGACATGAATGAAGATGCAAATGGAAGACAGAGAAAAAGTTAAAGCCTTTAGTGACACTAAGCACACCCAGAGGGCTGTGGTGCACAACACTGAGCCTCAGAACATCAAGGACGCAGCCCCTCCATCTGAGCAGCCTCCCGGCACACATCACATCACATCCCGTCCATCTACATTTTCATCCAGACAAACATTTGACTCCTAATGTGGCGCTGAGGCAATGACAACAGACAGATGTGTCCTCCTCAGAGGATAAGCTGCTGCTCCGCCGGTGATTAAATATATGTAAAAGAAATTACTGCAGAAAAGAAAAAAAGGGGATTTAACATGGAAACTGATCCGCCTGGAAACCGTTTGTGCTCATGTTTGTTCTTGGCTTTAAATGTCAATTTAGTGTCGGCCTCCTTCTCCAATCGTCCATGACGTCTTTGATTGCTTCAGCTCGTTGCAATGAGAATATCTTGAAATGAACATTTGCTTCTTTCGGTGCCCAGACCTGTGTGAATCAGATGCGTCCCGGAGGACCAGTTTGATGATCAGTCTGCTTCAGAGACGCTCAGATGTTCACTGTTTGGTTGGTAAAGTCCCCAAAATACAAAGTGTGTCTAAACAGACTTTTGTATCTCCTGAGTGAAATTTCCTGGTGGGACCTTGGAAATGCGAAAAGAAATGTCACAACCGCTATGCATGCCTCACGTGGCGCGTTGTTCCGCGAGTCATTCAAGCATATAGTGCTTTAGTTTCCTCAGCACTGTTTACAGAAATACAGGTGAGCCAACAGCAGGTAAACCTGTCATAGAGGCACCTGTTATATTTGCAAAGCCAGGAGGGACAGTGAAGGACAGGTTTGATTATAAAAATGGATGCTGTGCTGCTCAGGAAGATTAGAGATGAAGGTGAAACGCCATGTTGTCCAAAGACAATAGCGAGGAAAAAAATGTACAAACCAAATTTCCATCAAAGTGACCTCGGCCAGTTTATTGTGTAAATAGGAAACTAATTCAGCAAGATTGAGTTTGGAAAGTATGTATTATTATAGAGTAATAATAAATTGTATTATTTATCCAGCATAACTGAAAAAGACTAATAGATTTAACATTTTCTCTGACAAATAAACTTTTCTATATAAGCCAACGTTGAGGCTGGAATGAAAAAGTCACTGTCTGAGGAATTGACTTTCAATGCAATGGCAACCAACATGGTAGGAAATATAGGTTTAGATTTAGATTTAAAAACCTTCATCTCATATTTGTATGGTTATCTGTTTTTATCTGAGGTCCAGAGAGCCCAGTAAACCTAGTAGTATATGATACACTGTTGACCATATCATTACATAATTGCTCACAAAGCGTGCCATTATAATTTATATTTAAATTTTGATTTACGGTCTCATTTTCTGTAATTGCAGCTTCGTGTTGCTGCTAATCCAAGCAATCTGCCTCCTGAAGCCCATTAGGGCCAGATTTGTATAATGAAGTAATTAGTTAATGGTGTAAGAAACCTCTAAAACGAAAGCAAGGAAGTACTTGAGAGTGTACTTTTCTATTACTACTGCATCATTAGTATTAACACTTGGCAGAGTCCAGGGGATTTCCCTTGGGCCTGGACAACTTCATTCATTCATCATCTTCATCTAGTTTGCAGGTCTCAGGGACAGCAGTCTCCACCACTGTCACCCAAATCGCACTGCTCCATACCATCAGCCTTGTGCTTGGAACACCTCAGTGGCAACCTTGGCAGTTGTTCAGAATGTACTTGAAGCTATTCCTCCACTGCCGCCCACCTTCAAACTTTTTGCCATTCAAACTTTATCAAAGATCATTCCAAACTCCTTGACATTCCACTACATTTTCCACAGTATCATCATCATCCGAGGATGTAAAGCTGGCACACAACCTTGGCTACAGTTCTCACCTTCAAAAGATGTAGCGTTGTGTTTTCTGCACGGCTTCTGTCGCCCACCAGAAGCTGCCACCGTAACCATGAGTGCTCCATTGTCTGCTGGTGTTGTCATTGTTATTTGTCTTTGGACTGCCTGTGGAGGTATAGACGGGCCCTGGGGAAGCAGGCGCCAAGCTGGATAATTAGTTATTCTTCAATGCCAGACGGGCACGATGCCTCACTTGGAGGGGAAATGGAAAGTGGCATCACTATCACAGTTACACAGGAACATCCTTTGGTGTGAGGGCTGGGTTCCAGTGCATCTGTCACACCACAACCCATCTACCCACTGGCGAGACAATAACGCTTAGCAGTCTAGGAACACACAGCGTGGATAATTGCTTTATCTGAAACAGCATTATTCCTGTCCCATTTGTCATAATTAGTTTTTGGTGCAGGGGAATAATATTGAATTTGGGTTTCTGTCCTAAAGTTACCGGGAGATTAAGGCACAAACACATATAGACAAACATTATTATTGATGGTGTCCTTATCATAAATCACTGCCCATGAAAATAGATCGATAGATAGAGCTTTATTAAGGAGTACATTTGGGAAATTACAGAGTAGTCCCTCCCTCAGAAAGTTTCTTCATCTTCTATGGTGATTTTACAGCTGGACCTGCTGTCAGGCTGAGGGCGACATATCTGGACGTGGTCTCTGTTAGAGAGATGCACAAGGATGAGGAGGATGAGCAGACCTATGATGAAGGTGCCTCCAAATCCCAGCAGTAAACCATACAATACTGGTAATATGACATCCTGGTACAGGGGGACAGGACCTCGATCCACATCCACATCCACATCCACGTCCAGGTCCAGGTCCAGGTCCTTCCACGACAGAACCTTCACTAAAACCCACACAACCATGATACGCAGATTTAGAATAATAATAAAGGGTGCATTTTCTGTCATGCAGTGACTTGAACGAAACACAAGAGGATTTGGGGAAATGGACAGGTGATAATTACATTTTAAATTTCAAGGTGTCCTGGGAAATAGTCCTTGTACAGTAAGAGGGCTGTAGATGAGAAATAATGAGTTGGAAATACGCCCACGGCCACCAGATCTAATCCAGCATCTCATCATCTTAATAGACTCATGGTTCACTGGAACATTACATAATTTGTCTTTCAGGCAGCCTCTGGAGGGACGACCCAAAAATCTGCTCTTGACACCACAGTGTATGAGCCTTAACACGTCGCTGCTCATTCCACGCAGCGCTAATGTTGATGGACAGTTTTAGTTTAGACCTCGTCTAGGTTTCTGCACTGGACTAGAAATTAAAAAAAAAATCTGGTTAGGTGCTCTGAAATTAAAATAAACGTGAAATGTAAAAATGGGTAGTTTATGAAATTAACCAAACAATATACATTAAATTATTCTGATTTTCCTTTTCTTTTTTTTTTTTTTTAGAAAACTAGTTTCAGTGAACACCTTCATACACTGTACCACAATTCAGTTTTTATTAAATATATGTGTAACGTAAAATGGTTGCCATGAGGCCGTAACACATTTGACGTTTTCTTTGCCAGGTTACGTCAATGCTTCATTTTCATTTCTTTTTGTTTTAATTTTTAGAATTCCTCGAGAGTATCCTTCGATAAATGATGTCTCTGCAGGCACCTCAGTGGCACCTCAGTGGCGGAATCGCCCTGCGGAAGCAAGTCTGCTTCTCTAACCACTAGGCCACAACTGCCCAAAAGCAGACGCTGCAAGCTTTGTGTGACTCACACAATATCATGATTTTCTATTATGGTTTTTTTGTGTTTTATTTTTTCATAGACTTTTATACGACCAGAATTACAAGTCAACAAAATGAACATCCTACCGTGTCTCCTCTTGATCCTCTGACCTGTTTCCTGCTGTTGTTCAGGACTTGGTTTGATGGATGAAATGTTTAAAGATCTCACATATTCATGATAACCTTCCACAAATTGCTTCAGGTTTAGGATTTTATCCTGGTTGATGTTCTTCCCCAACTCTGAGAAAACAAACAGACTCCATTATTACTTTTTTTGCTGCCAGCTAAAAAAATATGAGAATTTCATCCAAACATTGGTTGTAAATGTAATTTGAACCGTTGTTTCCTCGCCATAGACGTAATTAGTTCTGGCAGGGAAACAACTGCTGTCCTTTGGTTTTAAAGAAACGTCACACGTTTGTGTGTTTGAGAAGATCTCTTCCCGGCGACGATCAAGTGCGTGATAATTACTACATTCCACATCCAAACTGTGTTCTTTTCCCATCAAAGCTGCTTCTGCTTCCACTCTTGTCTTATAACACTTCTCTCTCTCTCTCTCTCTCTCGCTCTCATCCTCTTCTTGTCGTTTTTTCTCCAAAGCTGCTGATGAAAGGAGCAGATGGTTTGGTCTACGGTTGGTGTCAGCTCCACTGAGTCTTCTGTCAGATCATTTACACCTCTCTGTACCGACTCTGCTCGGCTGTGAAGCAGTGAGCACGCTGGACTGCGAACACGTGTCTGAGTCTGGCAGTGTACAAAATATGCCACTTTTGAAGTTCCAATTACAACAAATCTCAAAGTAATGAAGCAATTACACACTGGGGGAGGATGTCTTGACCGAAATAATCAAATTTAGAAAACACACTGCCATGATCCCAAATTAGGCTTTGTTCCAATTTCCGTTTTGTCAGGGGACATGTCGGAATGTTTGCTTGTGAGATTAGCGTCCACCAACAACTCACCCTCCCACATCTGTACTATTGTTAGGTGCTGCCCCACATCATTCTTTTCTTCATCTTCGTTTGCTGCTCACCTATTGCGATGTCAATTCTGCCGACGTATTGCAAGGCGCGCGTGAGCCTGTCGTAGTACATCTGCCTGTCGTACTTCAGCAGCCAGTTCATCAGGTTCTTCTTGCACTGGGCCTCCTTTTCTAGCCAACAGAAGAGAGAACAGGTGAAAGTTGGTCTGACGAGGGCCAGTTGAGATGAATGGACTTCTGAAGATTGTGATGTGGATCAAATGCTTACTTAACTACATTTCACATTGAACTAGACTGCAGCCTCTCCTTTGGGGTCAAGTACTAACCTGCAGATGAAGAGGTGTCTCGTTTGCTCTGTTTCTTGATCTCCAGTTGGTTCTTTTCCTCTGAGAGACGTTCTAGGTGCTTCAAGATGTTTTCTTCTGTGTTTGAGAGGACGACCAGAAGTTGCTCGCATTCTCTGTAGGTCAGCAGGTCCACCATACGTTCCAGTTCATCGACACTTACATCCTCTGCCACTAAGCACAGAAATGAGAGTGATGGATGTTGTTTACCATTAACACGTACAGTGTCTGAACTTTACAGTTTACTTTAAAGGTAATTAATTAAACTGACAAATTTAACTCATTTTTAATGTAAAGGCCACATGCTGCATGCTTTTTGAGACAGTTTTGCCCCGATTGTTCAGTCATGCAACTAATTTGTGTTCAGGACGAGGATAATTGTTAGCCATGACTTTTACTTTAACCTGCCAGACTGCACATGCTTGAACATAAAATATGTACAAGAAAACAAGCAAACAACATTGAGCAGCACAACACTGACAGACAGACTCCCCTCGTCTGCCAAGACATTTCCATGTCCACACACGTTGTCGTTGTTACTTTTTTCATGTCTGTGCACAAAATGGCACAAATTGTTGGGGAAATGCGTTTTTATTTGCTAAGCATTATTGTCATCATGTCTTAGAGATCTACCCTGAGCATCTGTGCATCTCCCACTACCGCCTTCTTCTTCTTCTTTGTCATCTTCAACCATATTGCAGTACATTTGGCAGATGCTTTTTTGCAAAACAGTTTCAGCTTCACGAGTCCAAGGTTCATGGATGTACCATTGAGCAGTCCAGTCACACCCGAACATCCCATATTATAGTGTGAGGACATAGATTCTGACCATGGTCATTCACTCATAGAGTATGAGCAGCAGATGGAAGCAGCACAGTGTATACGGTATACCTGACTTTAGCCTAGTGCTTTCCAAGTTTATCGTATTTTAAAAAAACAAATTCAAGTCAAATGATGGCAAAAAAACAATAAAGTGACCATACACTAGATGACAGACCAAGGCTGTATGTTGCCTTATTTATCAAGGTCATAATGGGACAGGTTATGAACAGCTGAATGAATTAACAACAGCCATAAAACCTGTCATCTTCAGACTTGCCGTTTGCAGCATGTCAGAACGAATCAGTGAAATTTGAAAATGATGAATCCACGTGCTGACACCTCACATTTCTGCAGCATTGTTCTGTCAATTAGCAAGTACTGTTGTGTGACATGAAACTGTCATCCGTCATCTGCAGAAAATAGAAACTGATTAATCAACATTTCACAAGTGGCAACAGAAAACATGAGGAATCAGCAGACGTTTCTCGCAAAATGTCAGCGTCTGATGTAACAGCCGGGTGAAGGCTCTCTCTCTCTCACCTGTGTCTTCACCTCCCAGGGCACAGCTCAGCAGAGGAAAGATGGAGAACAGGCAGAGTTTCCACACTTTCATGTCACTTCAGTTCAACAAGCCTAGTAACTGACACTGGTATTAGACATATACCTTCACCTCTGACTAATAAATGTCTTCGCTTCGGAACCTGAATATGTTTGTTGTAGATGTGCTTGTTGATTGTAATCAGACTTTTTTTGTGATCAATGGTTAGCCCAGAGGTTTGCCCAGTGTTTTGAAGTAGTCTTTGATCAAACGTCTCTGATCCTTTGACAACTAAACCCTTTTTGGATCCTTTGAAGTAAAAATCCAAAACCTTTGAAATGAAAATGGAGATTCACACATGGAGCTGATACAAACTCAGAAAAAATCCCAAAGAACGCATGCTGACTCCACTCGTAGATGAACTGACTGATTAAGAGGCAGATAATTAGTTGGTTCCATATTGATTCTGTTGACTTCTTTTTAATTATCAGTTCTGCACGTAGCTCCACTGAATCTTTCAAAACAATAGTAACTGTGGGCCCAGTATACAGTAAATGCATTTGGTTTGAAGAGTACAATAGAAATTGTCCACAAATGACTTCTGATGTCTTTCAACACCATAACATAAAATAATCAGCCTATTTGTAATCAAACTTTGATAATTATTTGTTTCAAAACTCCACCAAGATTAAAAGACTGAGCGTTGTGG